>CM057846.1:143919654-143943662 GCA_030068395.1 Apalone spinifera
TTCCTGATGGTGCTGGACCATCAGATGCCGGACAAATGGAGTTTTACTGTATATAGGTATCACTTGAACAAGGTGACCATACCACATCCTGTTTTGACCAAGACATTCTCCCTTTTTAAGCCCTGTCCCAGATATCCTGACTTTTTGGGCAAAACTGAACAAGAGCAAATGGGGCAAATGCCCAGTTTTCCCAAAAGTGGGGCACTGCCAAAGGGTGAGGGGAGCAGCACAGAGAAACATTTGGTGGGGGGTTGGGCTGTCAGTTCCAGCCTGGGGGAGCTCAGGCCAGCACTGTATAGTGTCCTGTTTTCACTTTGGGAAATATGATCACCCTAACTTTCAGTAAAATTATTTTTTTTTTTACAAAATATAAAAACTAAAGAGTCTTTGTAAAAATGCAAATCCTGTGTTTTTCCTCAAAGCAATCAGATTTCTAGAACCCCTGTTTATTATTCAGAAACGATGCCTTTTGTTTGCTATCTATGAACATGGTCATTAAGAGTGCATCTACACTGTACTGTTATTTCCAGATAACTAGTGTTATTTTGAAATAACAATGTGAGCATCTACATAGCCATTCCGTTATTTCGAAATAATTTTGAAATAACAGATGGCTTATTCTGAAATCTGTAAACCTCATTCTACGAGGAATAATGCCTATTCCGAAATAGCTATTTTGACATAAGGCATGTGTAGATGCTCCACTGTTGGTATTTCAAAATAGCCCCTCACCAGGGCCATTCTAAGTTATTCCTCCCAAGTGCCTCTTGGGGCTTTAAATTGAGATAGCATATCTACATTAGGGAAGCCTGTCTCAGACTAATTTTGAGGCTTCCTTGCAGTGTAGACATGCTATTTTGAAATAAGCTATTTTGGAATAGCTTATTTCGAAATAGCCATGCAGTGTAGATGTACCCTAATATTGAAATATAACATAGTAACATCTAGCTGTATATTAATTTAAGGATGGACTTTTCCCTACCACCTTTCCCCTCAGAAAAAAACCAAAAACGCATGTTGAATTCCAAAAATTGCTGTCCTTGTGGTATGCTCTAAAAAATTCAACATCTCCTTGTAGTGATTTTGTTAAGGACATCATATTAAATGTGACTTGACTTTTTGTTGAATATTGTAGTTCTGTGCATATCACAAAAGAACACTGCTATATAAGCCACGTATCCTAGGTATGCAGAGCAATAGTGTACATAAACTGATACTTTCCTCTCAAAAACTATTGAGTTCTTATACTTATTTCTACCAGGATTTATCCTTCCATGTTTATTAAAGTAGGATAAAAACTAAATAGTTGCTTTAAAAAGTTTACAATTTATAGAAGATAATAATTAGCAGTAGTATTAGCTGTCCAGCCTTATACACCTATAACATTTTTTTAATTCTGGTGCTTAGTATCAGGTACAAGTATTCATATTTAGGCACCTAATAAATTACTGTTTTCAGAAGTGATGCTCTTATTTAATCAGTGGGAATTGATCAGTGTCAGCCTTATCTGAAAAGCAATAAAATTAATGGAAAGACTTCAAAGCTTCAATGAACTTTGGACTGGGGACCCAAACTTTGGAAATTAAAATTGGAAAATGTTGGTCCTAGAACTTGGTTTTAAGGGGAGGGCATGGAGTTCTGGATGTTTAACCCCTCTGAAAATCAGGCCTGCAATATCTGAAGTTGGGAAACTGAAAACAGAGGCATCCAAACTTAAACTATTTGTGTAAAACTAAGTCTTCGTCAGTGTATCACCAGCAAAACAAGGAATTCCAGACTCCTGGCTCTCAACACTGTTCTGTAGCCACTGGACAATAAATAACACACTATAGAGACACAATGATGCACAGGCACTGCCATAAGTAGTCTGCACCTTCCAGTGTCTGCATTATCAGACTTTGATCTATTTGTAACCTGGAACCCTTAAACTCTAGTCATCTGAAGAAGTGGGCTGTGCCCAAGAAAGCTCATGATACCATTTACATTTTTGTTAATCTCTAGGTGCTGCAGGATTATTCATTGTTTTTAAAATTTTTCCATTATCAGAGTAGACTTAGTTTAACAGACAACTCTAGTTAGGCTATAGTATCATAAACAGGGCTCGACAAATCAGTGTATCTACACATCCATGGTGAGTAGATTTCAGCCGGTCGCCCTGTTCACCGGCGGCGCGCGTATGCGCAATGCGGGGCTGGCGCATGCACGGTGCGGGGCTGGCGAGTGGATTTCACCATGGTTTGTTGAGCCCTGATCATGAATAACAAACATATTACAGACTGAACCTCCCTGCTCCAGTACCCTTGGGACCGGAATGGTCCCGAATAAGGGAATTTGCCAGACCAAGGGAGGTCAGGCATTCGGGTTCTCCCAGGGCTCCCCTCCTGGCTACTGCCCCAGCAGGACCTGGTAGCCTGACCTCCTCTGGCCTAACTGCCTGGCTTTGCTGCCACCAGCCTGCTCATGGGGCTCCTCTGCTCCCTGCCCCCAGCTCTGCGCATGGTGGAAGCTGCTCCCAAAGGCTCCCTGCTCCTGGTCCCGTGCGCGGTGGCAGCTGCTCTTGGGTCCCTGCCTCTGGCTCTGCTCCCAGGGTTCCCCCTTCGGCAGTAGGGACAGGGAACCCCAGGAGCAGCTGCCGTCCTGTGCAGGATTGGAGTTGGGGAACTCTGGGAGCAGCTGTACGATAGCTGCTCCTGGGGCTCTCGACCCACACGTCACTATCCCTGCAGGCTGCTGCCAATCAGACTGGCTCCTTTCCCAGCCACACTCAACCTCTGCGGCAAGGGCTCTATGGTCTAGCAATATCCATGGTCCTGCCAGATCATGGAGTCCTGGCCAAAAGAGGTTCAGCTTGTACTGAGAGGATGGATCTGAATTTACATGTTTAACTTACATTATTATAAATGTTTTCCAGTGACAATGATATTTTTCTTTTCATATTTAAGCCAAGATAATTTAGCAAAATATCCATTACATGTTCCACAAAAAGGAGGAAAATTGTTACAAAATGTTGATTTTGTGGAGGACAAGAAAGCACAGAAGTAGAAAAGAACAAGAAAAAGAATATTGAATACATTAGAATATATTCGGGAAAAAATAACCAGGTTAAAAAAAGAATTTGACATTGATAAGCAATAAAAGACTTATATTCCTCAATCTCAATGTGCAACATTTGAAAACAATCATTCCTCTGCCATATTGTCTGCATGTGTTTACATCAACATGATATCTAGACACTATCATCATGATGTTATTGCAAAAGTCACCAGATGGCACTCTTACACATATTCTTAAGACATTATTTTTCAGATCATGTGGGCACGTTCAGGTTTTGAGAAAAATACTGTATTATTGTTATCATAATTTTCTTTTGCAGTAGCTGTTGCAAACAGCAGGTTCTACCTTGGTCTAACTACCATCAGTTCTTGAGCAGAGTAACTGCCTGAGAACAGGGCCTTTGTGAAAGAATGATTTGCCTGCGTACTGTCTGACCATCTCTGCTTAAGGCCTGGTGTATACAGTGTAAATAAAATAAACGATAATAAGAAAATACCCAGACTCCACATCACTCGTTTTTCCTTGATAGGAAATCAACCTGCAGTGCCCTAATATCTGCTACAAAAGGAGTGACAATATTAAGCAGATGTACAGCATGATATCTGCCCTAATGATTCTTATCCAACAGACTATATACTTGGTGAAACATAATAATTATTGAGGTGGAGAGGTGCTCCTGCTTCATTTATCTTTCTCCAAAGTAACCCATCTATAGAATTGTAAGTTAATGAAAAAAGAAGCTTCTGCTTAACTTCTTTTTCTCTTGGAGTGTTTATTAGACTAGTTTCAGGAACAACTGTACCACAGGAAGTCTAATTTGGATATTTCAAAAACATGAATAAAAGGGGTAAGAGAAAAATGAAGCAAGAAATCTGAAATAGCATCAGATTTCTCAAAGATGGATAAAGATCTATTCTGAATTTCTAGGTTAAGGGCCTATGTTAGTACAGTTTTATACTACTGCAACTAAATTAAAATGAGTAGCCCTGTTCAACACCAGATTGGAGGAGAGCAAGGGAGACTAAAGTTTTAGTGTTCCGGGAAGAATTCATGCATAGGTTAGGCTGCAGGTGCGGGGTATGATTTAACAAAAATATGAAGGGTAAAGTTCGTCATACTGTACAAGATAATCCTATTAGCAAAATCTCCCATCCTTTTGTACCTGCTGCTGTGGCTACATTTTGTGTATCCAGACAGAAGGGTCCTTTAAATTGGCTCAACTGCACTGATCCACTAAAATGGTTGTCTGTCCTGTGTCTCTAACAGGCTTTGGTGTGCTCAGTGAGCCAAGTAGTGAAAACCTTCTGGTGCCTAAAACCTAGCAATACCACTTGTGCAAGTGCAACACACCTTAATTCTGGTCCCTCCATCAAGGACAGGGAAAATCCTACTTCCTTTCTTGTTCAAGACTGGGTCTTTGGGCCTTTTTTCTTCTTTTTGGAAAAGAAGTAGTTATAGTAAAAGAAAGGTAAAAGAGGAAACATACTGAGCAGTTCTTGTGTAGCAAGGTTTTGTAGTTCGAACATTGCCAAGAGTAATTACATCTACAGTGGCGTTGTCCAGATCTTCAGCATTCTCTGCTCCAATACAGCCACTGTTTGGACAAAAAGGAAAACCAAACACATATACATTTTACATAAGGCAGCTGGCAGAGACAGCTGACTCATATTTCAAGCTCCACATCACAAGAAAATACATGGAAATGAGCAATCCTGTGTGCAGTAATGTCCCAAGATTAAAACAACCATGCATTGAACTAGCAGCATATAATTAATGACAACTCTACCACATATGTGCAATGATCAGTTTCGACAAAGCTGGAAGTAACGTGAGAAACATCTGCCATCCCTATTTTCTTCTTTGACTTTTACTAGGGAGCTATGCCCCCTGCTTGCTATATTCATCAACCCCCTTCTCAGCCGCGGAGGGCCCGGGCCCTTGGCCACCCAGCCCTGGCTCTTGCCCACTCCTCCTCACCACCGGGGAGGGTCCAAGGCCATACTGGCCCTGGCTCTTCCCTCCTGCCTCCGGTCACCGAGCAGGGCCGAGCCCAAACTGTGCCAGGCCCAGCTTTCCTCCTGGCTGGCAGAAGGGGCTGGGCCCAGCTTTCTCCGCAGCTACCAAGAAGGTCTGGGCCCAAGCTGTGAAGGGCTCAGCTCTCCACCCCTCCCTGCTGCCCTGGCTGCTGGGAAGAAGAGCCATAGGTAGCCCCAGCACTCCATGTGGGCCCTGGGAAGGGCCAGCCTGGGAGTGGGTGAGGCTTTTGGGGCTTGGAGTGGGGGTGATGTGATGATGTCACTCTGTTGTCCCACAGGACATTTTTTAATATGTAGAGAGAGTGCCATAGTAAAGTATGATGCCTTTGAGATGAAGACTCAATGGAGCCTCATTCTCAACTCACACTATAGTAAATGAGGAGTAATTACAGTGAGGTCAGTGAAGTTACCCATGAGTAAGTAGAGGAATTTCAAACCTTGCATTAGGAAAATGAGACAAATTGGCTAATTACATGAAATCAAAACTGTAAAATACATAATGTTTCTAAATCTTTACTTACGTGTAGAGAGGGATATGTTGAGTTCGAGAGCTTGGGCTTACACTGTTAAGGATAAAATACAAGATACATCAAGTACATCTTTTTTCTAATAACTAATATAACTGTTGCTAAGCAACCTTTTTATGCACCAAATGAGAAAAATAAATAGTAAATGACATAGAGACCTATTTTTGATGACTTACTTTAGTGGCAGAGGGGCAAGCCAAAGTTTGATTTCAGAATGATGGGGGGATCGAAAGATTGAAAGATCCTGTACTGCTCATTTTTTGAGGAATACAAGATCTTTTGAAACGGGGCGTCGAAACTGCTGTTTTTTTTCGAAAAGCCCTGTTTCGAAAAAAAGTGGCGGTCACCATTATGCAAATGAAGTGTGGGATATTTAAATCCCCGCTTAATTTGCACTTTCGATGTGTCTAATTTACATCCCTCTGCTGACAGAGGGGTGGAGTTTAGACACACCCTGAATGACAATGCTTTTTTTCAATACTTTTGAAAAACTTAGTTGCTCTTCAGAGAGAAGCTCAAATCCCACTGACTAGGAGATATGCCAATGTAACATCAAGTTTGCATTTGCTCTGTCATGCTCTGTCCCCCTTGTTCTGATCCATCACATTTGGACTTTGCCGTCCTTCCCTTTTCACTCTGCTCACCTGTCTTTTCCTCTTTCGGGCACACTCTCCAGACATCTGTTTAATCTGCCCCTGGCTCATCTCCTACCTCTTCTTTATCTGTCCTTGGCTCACTCCTCTTTCCCTGCATTTCCCTACTGTTCAGCTGAAATGCATTCTGAGATAATTTCTAACACTATACAAAAAGGACAAAGCCTTGGATTTTGTAAACATATACTACAAGTAAAATCTCTACAATAATAAAACTGCATCTGTTCAATGAAAAAAGTCAGAAGTGCAGCTATTATAGAATAATTAACCTATGGGAACCTCTCTAGCTATTTGCCAACTTTCTAATCCCATAAAACTGAACACCCTGGCTCCACCCCCCTTCCTGAGGCTCTGCTCACTACATACCACCTCCCCTAGTGGCTCACTGTCTCCCACTCTCATTTGCCTTCATTAGGCTGGAGCAAAGGGTTGGTGTGTGAGAGGGTGTAAGGACTCTAAACGGAGGTGCAGGCTCTGGGATGGGACCAGAAATGAGAGGGATGTTAGATAGCAGGTAACAGAGTAGTCGAGTAACAGCATAAATTCTTAGTGGTTAGTTGAGTATTTTATAGTCCACCGGGGGGGGGGGGGGGGGGGCGGTGTGCTCCAGCCCCACTCCTGAGGAGCCCACGGCAACTCTGCACTGCTGCCTCTATATCAGAACTGGCCAATGGGAACTGGCCAATGGGAGTGCAGAGCTAGTGTTTGGGGTGGAGACAGCGTACAGAACCCCAAGGTTCTCCCTCCTAGAAATTGGACCTTCTGGCTGTTTCTGGGGCTCAGTGCATTGCCACAACTGGTGGGGACTAGACTGCGTTGGTTCTGCAGCACTGCCGAACAGACTTTTCATGACATGGTGATGTCTGAAGCCACCAGGGTCCTTTTCAACCTGGTGCTTCAGTCAAAAACCGGATATCTGTTCATCCTAAATCTGTGTAACTATCTTTGAAAAAGGAACTATAATATACACGTAGAGAGATCCATAAAGGAAGCACAGTGATGAAGACAATGAAATATATTTTAAAAGAAACTTACAAATTAATTGGTTTTTGCGGTGAAGTAAAGGATCTTGTTTGAAATCTATCCCAGAGTCCTCCAACAACCTAGAATCACAAAGTATTTCTTGAAACATGAGCTTTGTGTTACACAATATCCTCTAATGTGATAAGCTGGATACATTTTTATTCCCTGATCTTGAAATCAGATCTGGCCTGTACAGATTCAGTTGAAGGACTGGGCTTTAGTTTCCTAAATATCATTTTACAATCAAAATGCAGTATAGAATCTAGAACAAAAGATATAGTGTTTTTATCCTTTTTAAAAAAGATACCTAAGTAAATTTAATAGACAACATGCCAAGTTGGAAGTATCAGCCAACTAGGTTGAGGGCAGTCTAGCCTAGTGGCCAAAGTCAGAGCCATAGTCTGTCATCAGGACCAAAGCCAAGGGTCAAAGACAAAAGGAAGAAACTTGTTACTAGAGCTGGAGTCATTCTTCAGGATCCAGAGCCCAGGGTCAAACTGGAGGTCAGGAACTGGAACAAGCAGATTAGGCCAGGAGGGGTACAAGAGAAGAGCAGGATGGAGACAGAACTGAGTACAAGGCAGGAGCAGCAGGAAAAAACTAGGTGCCATGGTGGGCAGTGTTCCCTCTAATTTTTCCCACCCTGGAGCGGAATGAATGTTCATAGGTGCACTGATGTGGAGGTGATGTGTGACAAAGAAGTGGTTTGTGACACATCCCTTTCATATTGGTGTGTCAGGGCTTGGGGAGAGAGGTCTCTCCCTGCTGCAATCTTGAGGCCCTGCACATGACTTAATGGGAAGCTGCACAGCTTAGGGGGAACTTAGGTGGTGAGCATGAGCACTAAGAGGTTACCAAACTATTGCTGCTTCTGGCCTAAGAGCCAGCCTGCTATCCTCTGCACCAACCAGGCTGTGTGGCTAATCAGGCAGCCTGCTGGAGGCCAGTTGCACTGATCAGGCTGTGAGGAGACTAACTCTGCTGCAGGTCTGGATTCCAAAATAAACTGTTTCTCGTGGTCCTTTCACTCAAGGGGTTTGGGGATTAGGTTATAACAGTGATACCCAGTCTGCTGCTCATGAGCCACATGTGGGTCTTTCATGTGTAGCCTGCAGCTCTTCAAGGCTCCCTTGCAGAGTGCTATGAATAACTGATTTAAGGGGCTCCTGAAGGGAGAAAGCCCCTGCTCGTCTCCCTCCCTTCAGCAGTGTGGGGACTCAGTTCATTGGAGGAACGGGGCTAGTAAAGCTCAGAGTCAGAACAAGCTTCAGAATGGAGACCTCCTCTCTTTGTAGGCCTTGGCATCCAAGAATCCAAGGGATGTTGTAAATAGCATTTTGCTGAATGGAATGGTAAAGGTGTGGGCAGAGGGAAAAAAATGAACAGCATGGTGTGTTCACCCAACCGTTTAGCTAAATTTAGTTTTCATTGCACTGAAAATGTATTTGAAAATGTTAGAATATTTAATTCTATTCATAGTTATACATTGAAAATTACTGTACCTGTGTTTGGTGTGGTGGTGCATAGGGCATTCAGTAGTCATGTGGCTTTTGGTTAGCGGTGTTTGCAAATGTGGCTCCAGAATCACTTAATTGTGCACACCACTGGGTTGTAACAAATAACCACCTCTGTTATTAATTTCTAAATACTATAGTAGTCACCTTAGGACAATTAAAATTGATAAAAATAATAAATTACATGAAATAAGTACATTATACACTTTTTTATGCGATGCAGTCATTTCTACTCTCATTTTTTCATTGATTCCTTTCTTTGCTTTGATAGTGTGCATATATTGCCCTGTTTTCTGCATGCAGTATTTAGAAAAGAGAAAAAAACAAGGCAATCCCTGTGAAGTCAACTGAAATGCTACTTTCTGAGTCAATTGGCAGAAACTGCTCTGTGAATATTGTGGCCCTGCTCTTTTCTCTTGAAAACTAAAGGAAGCATTCTTACATTTCTGAGCATGAATCCCATAGTTTTGGTACTGATTTCCTAAGCAGCCTGATGCATACCTCATGGCACTTTATCTTCTGATTTGTGATATATTTGCATTCAATCAATTTTAAGGGGGTATGGAAGTTACATATTTTGTGTATGAGACAGAAAGAGGAGATTCTCCATACTGTACACTCTAGGGGTACAACCACAACCTTGCCCTGAAGGGGCGAGAGAATAGTTCATTTTCCCCTGTAGCTATTGTTTGATTTCCTCATTTCCCCATTCTCCTTTATGGACGAAGCTCCTTGTCCAGACTACATCTCTTGCCCAAAGGCCCAGTTAGAGAAGAGAATCAGAGCACATGTAATTTAAACTGCCCACTAATCAGACACCTTGACAGCATTTTAAAAAAAGTTTTTGATTGAAATAACTAAAAGTCGAAACCTTTTTGTCGGAAATTTTAACTAAAACTATTTTTTCCATTTTCACTGAAATTTGTAATGGACCCTTCCCCCCCCCATTTCCAACTAGCTATAAAGAAAAGTTTCCTACTGAGGTCAGTGGGCATTGTATTTACAGTAAATGGTTTTGTAGCTTGTAAATATTTGTTTCACATCCTTGAATTCTCATGAACTGACTCTTTTACTAACCACTTGTTTTGTTGGATACCACGTAATAAAACAAAAGGTAGACTTGAGCCGTCAAGTCAGGATTCAGCTTTGGACTTTCCCAAACTATGGAACTATGGCATGTTTGGATATAGGGTGGGGGTTTTTTTTGCCTCTCTCTAGTAGATTATAGAGGAGGCCGTAATTTGTGGTTGCACGCTTCATTAGCAAAAACCTAAGTTGTCAATAAAACAAAAAGGTTAATTGACCTGGCTTATTTCTGGCGCAGGATCGTATCTCTTTATTGTAAAACATTGGGAGACGGGATCAGCCATCATTTCTAGTGTTGACTCTGGCTGTGGGACTTTGGGTGGTAACATCTTATCCCAAGGAACTTCTTGATAAGCTCTAGACCATTAATAAAAAAGAGGAAAAGGAACATATTTAAATCAATAATTATAGGTGATGAGTGGAACATGTATAACTAGAGGATTAAAAATTTACTTTGCATATAAGGATTAGATTTTGTAATGCAAAATCCTAATAGTTTGCCAACACTATATCAGATCTGTACAGGAGAACATAATTCAGGAAACAAATGAACGAACGAACGAACGAGAGAGAGAAAGGGTGTGTGTGGGTGTGTGTGTGTTCTTGATGCTTAGTGAAAGAGAACAAATTTAAAAGACTTGCCTCCTGGGAAAGGAATTTTCAGAATGCTGTGAGGGACAGACACTATTTAAAGAGACCATACTTGTCTTAACAATATATCCTTAGTTTAAGAAGGAATACTAAGTTAGGGTATGTCTACATTGCATTCCTCCTTCAAGAGAGGAATGCAAATGCAGACAAACTAAATTGCAAATGAAGCATGGACTTGAATTTCCCGCACTTCACTTGCATAATTGCGGCCGACTGCTTTTTCGAAATACCCTATTTCAAGATAAAAAATGCTGTTTAAATGAAGTTATTTTGAGAAAATAACTATTTTGAGAAAATAACCCTTCTTTCGAAATAATCCTTAACTGCGCTTCATTTGCAATTTCGTTTGTCTGCATTTGCATTCCTCTCTCGAAGGAGGAATGCAATATAGATACCCTTAGAAACCAGAAGATGTTCTCTTCCACTGAATGCCCTTACTAAGGATTCACACTTCACACCCCTCGACTACAAGAAGCAAATATAAATCCCCTCATTCTGCAAATGGAGTAAATAAAGATTCAGAGGTGGTCCAAAACAACAGATGAAGTTGATGGCAGTGTTTGGGAGTAGAATAAGGTCTCTGAGATGACCGTGCAGAATCTCATCTATTAAGCCACAATGCCTCTCTGGAAAAAAAAAGGTAACAATCTATCTTAAGGTTTTATATTTTTTTCCATCACAATAGCATATGAGCACCTTCCATACAATAAACAGCAATAGTAGAGTCTCTAATGGACTTCATGGAACCCCAGCCACACCTCTTTTTGGTGTTAAAATGTGGCTTAGGTTAGGGTTTTTTTAGGGGTGTAGAGCATTATTAGAGGTTTGGCCATAAAACGGGTGTTTTAATTGCATTTTACTTATAGGAAGGCCTTGGAGCAGGGTTCTCAAACTCATGGCCTGCAGGACATCCCAAAGCAGAGCAGTTTTGCAGTCTTCCCCGGGAGAACTACCAGGCTGAGGGGGGCAGGCCATTCCCATCCCCCATGCGCTGCCCCTTCCTACCACTGTCCCACCCTTTCTCCTCCATGGCACTCCATCCCCTTAAGGGCTGCAGCCTTGGGGATTATCAGGGTGGAACGGGCACAGGGCATTGGTGCTATTCCTACATGCTCACCTTTGTCATGCATCTTTAAATCCACAAATTAAAATGTGCATGTAACTGTAAATTATCATTAGCTACATTTCAGAGAGAAAATTGTGAGTAAGAAGCAATGCACTCTAATGGATTAAGATGAGTGGGTAACTTTAAGGCCTGGGGATGCAGCCCTCAGCTTCCCTGGCTCTGGCCCCCAAAGCTCAAGGGTCCCAGCATTAGGGAGTCCATGCTGGTGCTTCAGCTCCCCCTCGCCTGCCACCCACCATGGGGCTGGAGCATGGCATGTGACGGGAATGTAGGGAGTGTCTTTCCCCTTATCAGTCAGGGGCCACATCAGTGAAAGGTTTTTTTTGTTTTTGTTTTGTTGGGGCTTTTTGCTTCTCATTTGTGTGTGGCTTCTGACTGATTTTTTTGTGCTTCAGAGGGTAGCCAAGTTAGTCTGTTACAGAAATAAACAACAAATGGTCTGGTAGCACTTTATAGACTAACAAAACATGTAGATGGTATCACAAGCTTTCGTGGGCACAGCCCACTTCTTCAGATGACTGGAGTTATGAGTTGGGGATATGAAAACTCGAAATAAATAGGAGAGGGGAAGGGGATGGGGGAGAGAAAGAAAAAGGGAGGAGAGTGGGATACGGAGCATCATTAAGTATCTGGAGAATGGGTACTTAAACCTAAGCAGATAAAAATCAAAGTCAATAGATAGATTCCTACAACAGGAAGGATACCACTCAGAGAGCTGTTAGCACCTTCAGTGGTTATTAAGTAGGTAGAGTCCCCACCTGCCCGTATCACGATTGAGTCCATTATCGTGTGAATTGAATTTGTGGATGAACTGGGATTCCAGGGCTTCTCTCTGTATTTGGCTTGTAGAGCTGGTTTGTGACAAGACAGCTACTTGCAGGTCTGTCAGACTTTGGTTAGGCAAGCTGAAATGCTCACCAACAGGCTTCTGTATATTCCCTTTACGTATATCTGATTTGTGTCCATTGATTCTTTCCCGCAGAGACCGTCCAGTTTGTCCAATATATATAGCATTGGGGCACTGCTGACATTTGATGGCATAGATCAAATTACTGGATGTACAGTCAAATGACCCTTTGATTTTGTGGCTTATGTTGTTTGCTCCAGTGATGAATTTGCCAGTGTAGATATGTGGGCAGAGTTGGCATCTTTTTTGGTTGCAGGGCTGGAGGTTTATGATGTGATTGTGTGACATGGTAATCAGAAAGAATATGTTTCAGGTTAGGGGGTTGTCTGAAGCAAGAATTTGCTTTTGCTTTTCTCCTAAGGCCTCTGAGAGTGAGGGATCATTTTCCAAGATGGGTTGTAGATTGTGTATAATGCGTTGGAGGGGTCTGAGTTGTGGAGTGTAGGTAACAACAAGAGGAGTTCCGTTATTTTCTTGTTTGGGCCTGTCTTGAAGTAGTTCATGTCTGGGTATTTTTTTGGCTCTGTCAATTTGGTTTTGGCTCTGTCAATTTGTCAGCGGCCTGCGACCCAAAATGCTAACCGTTCTCCTGTAACCCCTGCATTTCCTTGTGGCCTTAGCGCCTCCTCCCCTTGCCTTCCTGTTCCTGGACTGCTGCACAGACACTCTATGACACTGGTCTCCTCTCTTCAAGGACAACATGTAGCTCAGCCAAGCTGCCCCAACTGCTGCTACGATCCGAGTGCCAGGGAGATAACGGATTCTGTGCTATTGTTTTGATTCCATGATTCTGTCTGTGTTCTCATTACTGTGGATTTCATAGGGCCCTACTTTAAACTCTCCAAGTTTAATCACAAAATATGGGTGGAAATAGACAATTCTGTCACAGAGACAATGGGAGAAATAAATATGAGCATTTATTTTTGTGAGAAAGGAGAAGTCTAAAGTAATGCACACTTAATGAAATTGCCCCATAAATGGTGCTGAAATTTGAAGACTAGGAGATTATGACAGAGAATCACTGGCAGCAGTTATTCAAAGCCTTCCCTAATCAGAAAGACTAGATTGTCCTCATACACCCTGCCTATTGCCAGCTTTGAATTTCTGCATGTATTGAAACTACTGTGCAGTTTAGGGTTGTAGGAAAACGGAATGAATTTCTCAAATGCACAACTGCTGAAAGATGAAAAGAAGCAGAAAGTGGATAAACATGAAATAACAAAAAAAATCTCTTTTTGATAAAAACAGTTGCTCACTTTTGAGTACTTGAGAGGTAGAAATAGTCCCTTGCTTTTTCTTCTCTCCAACTTGCAGAATGAGGGTCACTTGATGTCTAGAGAAAACATAATATCAGAAACAACATCTACCAGGATGCACAAATTAGTTTTGGGAACTCCATGAACATTTATAAAACTTCAAACTTAAAAAAAAAAAGATGAACTGGTCAGGATTCATGGTCTCGTCCTGAGGATGGTTAATCTCCTTTAATATCAGAATGTGAAACACACAGTTTCACATTCTTCACAGATTATCATGTTCATAAGTTGTCTATGTGAGGATGACAGAGGCTCTACTTCCTGTTTTATTGATTTTTTGGTTCAGTGTTCTTAGTCAGCTCTCCTCTTTAAACATCTGAAATGTATTGGATGACTCTACTTCTAATTTCTGTGGGAATAACGCTGCAAGCTTTTTTAAGCCCCTGTGAAAGGCCTACTGTAATATATGCTGGCTGCTATCTGAAAATTATGTTCTTGGCCCCAATCCATCAAGTTCTTAAGCATGTGTGTAACTATAAGCATGTAAGTAATCTCATTCATTTCAAATAAGATCAAGACGTTGATGTGGAATGATGAAGGACCATTAGACTTTTCAGGATATGTCTACACTACAGAGTTTTGTCGGAAAAACAGCCATTTTTCTGACAAAACCTGAGTTACATCCACACTGCAATTGCATTCTTTTGAAAAAAAATTGAAAGAATGGAGGAGTTTTTCTGGCACTGGTAATCCTTTCTACAAGGAAGAATTATTTTTCTGAAAGAGCTTTTTCGGAAAAAGGCGGGTGTGGATGAGGAAGAGGGAGTTCTTTCGAAAGAAGAGGAAAGAAAAAATAGCACAGTTGCCCTGGTGGCCACTCTGTCCATAGTAATCACAGCTTAAATGTGAGATAGCATCCATTCAGTGTGGACATGATCTTTCGAAAAAGCATGTGCTTTTGTGTGTGGATGCTCTCTTTCAGAAGAAGTTTTTTTTGAAATCTCTTCTGAAAAAAGGTTCTTCCAAAAGAAACCTGCAGTCTAGACATAGCCTTATATAGAAAAGGACTCCCTAGGAATTGTGCTGTTGGAAGGTAACTGTTTTATGCAAAAGACTGATTGAGAAGTAACTGATTTAAACAGGGTATCCTTATTTTAATTTTAATCATATCACATTATGTAAATTGTGAAAATCTTCATCAGCTCTGTCTCTGACATGGGTGTGTAGGCATATGTATGCCTTCTATAAATTGTTAATAGAAGATTTACCTGGCATTCTCAGATCCTTAACTGAATTTTTGTTTTTCTTCTTTTAAGAAAATGGGGTGGGACTGGGCAGGAGGGGTTCAGTATGCAGGCTGTCCCAGGGAGAAAGAACTATCTTAGCCCTCTCTCACTCCAGCAGCTTGAGGCCAGGTGAGAAGCACCTTTCCATAGCTGCTGCAACTCCAGTAGGCACAGCTGGAGGAGGGGTGCATATCTCCCTGGCTGGGGTAGGTCTAGGTTCATCTGCCCCCTGCGCTACCCAGCCAGATTGAGGATTGGAACAAACGATGCACTTTTCCTTCACTCTGTGATGAAGGGGAACAGTCAGAAATGTCCCCATACAAATGAAGGGGGGGAGCTTCAGCTCCCTCCCCCCCCCACCTAAAGGGCACCTGGATGGTGGGAGACTCGGGGTTGGGGCAGTCCTGGATAGAAGGGGGCCGCCAACAGCCAGCCCCTTTCACTTTCTGGGTGATTCTGTCTTTTTTCTGTATGGTTTTATGCATTCCCATACACATCAGGGAAAGGGAGCTTCAGACCCCTCCCCAACACAGAACCAAATCCTTACCATGCTTTAAGTTATGAGAGGAGGAAGGTGCATACCAATTTTGGTGGTGCTAGCTCTTACCGATTAGGAGGAGTTCTTGAACAAATGGACAGACTCGCTCACTCACAGACAAACTCCCTCAAGTATACAATAGATTAATTATTATTATTATTTTGCTTATAGACACTTTTTAGAATCCTTAGTCAAGGAGCAGAACTGAATGGAGTTGATGAAATCTCACCAGTATAAATCTTATTTTTAAGCATTTATTCATAGTTTGTGATTTCAAAAAGACTTAAAAAACCAGGGGTAATGGTCACTATTACAAAATGAATATGTCAACAGGTACTATGCAGTTATTTGTGTAGTAGTGAAAGGCTATGATTAATTCACTGTAATAAGACTAGGAAAAGAATGTAGAATACTAGATTACACCACTGTATGGCAAATGTTGGCAAAAGTTGATTTTGTATGTTCACTTCTGTACCTCTGAAGACCAGAAGCTTGCAGATACATGATATAAAAGTCTATTCTAAAATCCAAGCTTGTATAATCATTGAAATAAAAAGCAGATAATTACCTTACATTTGGGGTCCACATGAAATGCAAAGCTATGAATTTGAAAAGAGTCTCTTTGTTTAGATGGAGCAGGAATAACTTTCTTTGGACTTGTCCAGCCTGAAAGAAAATACATGGTATTGTACTATTCATTCTACAGCTGTACTTAATTTATGACATAAATTAAACAAATGAAATAAGTTTGTACATTATCATAAAGACTGTAATATACTACATCCATATATATTTACCTATTCCTGATTCTTTAGAGACAGTTACAGGTGTTCAGCAAAATAAATTCAAGTAAAATGCAGTTGAAAGAAACAATAATTAGCATTTCATCAGCTGTGATTTGGCTCTACTTAACGAAATGCCGCGTGTCATCAGTGAAAATAAAGCTATCATATTGAATGTATAAAGGAAAAATATTCAAATTGGTAATTATGGCAAAATTTCACTGAGACATTATCTACATAGCAAGTTACTGCACAGCAAGCCAGGGTGCGAATCTACAACACACTAGCTTGCTGCACTGCAATATCCCATATGGACATTGCGATAGCACAGTGAAAGTCATCCCTATTTGCCTCAGTGTGTTATGAATTTCAAAGGCTAGTTATGACCAGATAAACATGTGGGAACCTTGCTATCAATAATATTATTCCCGTAATGCTGTAATTAATTGGTATGTATGTATACTACTGTCCTCTACTGAAGAGAACAAGACCAGCTTATATACATGTAGGCACTGTCTATTAGTTATGCTAAAAATTGTTCCTTCAGCTTTCTGGTTAAAGGGTGTCATCTGGAGCCAAAGGCTGAGTGCTTTTCTTCATGCCAGATATAAAAAGTAAATATGACAGCTAGCTGAGTGCAGGTGTTACTCAGAAGCTACGGATAGTTTTTATATGCAGATTCAGATAGTCTAATTTTACATTTTCTTTACTAATTGGAGACACATTTTCAGAGATCTCTGCTGACTGTATATTATAATTTGCTACTTTTTTTGCTGATGAGATAATTCATTTTCTAATTGTTCTCTTTCTCTCTCTGTCTCACACACATGCACTCTCTAGTTTTGTGGAGAGATTCAGCATAATTGTAATAATTCTGCTCCAGAGCTCAAGTGTCTGGAGTTCCCAATGTCCATCTGGTTTTACTCATTCCACAAGATTGAAGATGGTATGGTTAGGCGTTTTATGATCAGATTGGGAATTCACTGGTTTGGTTACACAACATTTTTATTTACCAAGAACTTAATGATCTTATCAGTTCTGGTTTGCTATTTGAAACTGGATTTCACCCATCACGATGCAAGGATCTATGATATACAATACATTTTTGGGTTCATTTTATTTATCTTATGGTTTCTAAGCCTGTATCTCTTTAGGGTGCCTTTTGAGTCACAGTTTCAAGGTTTTCTGCACTACTATGCATTTTTTTAATGACAGTTGTGGTTCTCATCTAATCACATAAAACTAAGAGCTGATGCTTTATGAGAAACACCTCATATTGCTAGAGTCACAAAATTACAAGAGTTGGTAACAGTATGATCTTCTTGTGAAAGTCATGCACTTTCCTGAACATCCACTGAAGTCAATTGGGAATATTGGTATTTATTTCAAAAGGAGGTGGATCAGACTCTAGCAACTGACAATGCGATCAAATGCATCCTATTGAGGTGATTACAGCCTTTGTAGTAACTCATTTAATCAAGCATCATTGTTTTTATAAATCTCTGTGTAAACTGTAATGTACTGCTCTCCAGAACTGAAAATAAATATATCCGACAACCATTCTCCTTTCTCTACTCCTATCCAACAAACTGAAGCTACAGATCAGCCACTGAAATACTATTTCAAAGAAACATAAAAATAAAAATGATAGTTTAAATTGTAAAGGCTTTCATGACAGGAAAAACAACAAGGAAGTACTAAGGCTGCTGAAGATGCAAATAATTTCTCTATTACTTGGCACAAGTGAAAAAAATGATTACACAATGAAATATGTAACTGTAAATCATAATAACAAAATCCTTTGAGGAAATATAATTGGTTTTACTAATAGCACAAGGTTCTCAAAGGATTACTTTGGATTTTAGATAGTTCTTTCTTGATGAGCTAATTTACTGGATAACAGGAAGTATACTATTACATATTTCAATACATGCTTGATAATTATTTAAAGGACATACATTATTAAGAATTTATTATTATTTATTTTGGTTAGTAGCAGCTGGCATTTTTCAATTATTGGTTAACTCGGTTTATAATGCAGTACAAGGAAATGATTGTGAACTATGTAAACTATGCATGAGTGATTGGCAAGGCTTGATCTTTTATTTTTGTTCATATTATGTTTTTGGGCTGTTTTGGTTTTGTTTACATTTTTGCCTTTGACTATTCCAGTTTCCTTTTCTTCTTAATATCAGGGAGATAGCTACATCATTGCACAGGGCAGGGCCAGTGGAGGTAGTGCGGCGTTTCCATCTGTTCTTTTGGAGGCAGAGAGATCTTTGAGCCTACCTCACACCCAAGTGGGGAGTATTTACATGATCCCTTAAGAGATACTTTATTCAGAATGTATCATAGCCTTGAAAAAGGGATGGACAAAAGAATACAGACCGTCATACCAAAACAGGCCAGAACATACATGGAATGAAGAAGGGTGTTCTTTGTCAGGATCCCTTGCCAGTAGAATGTCTTAGTTAGAAATCAGAAAAAGACCATGTCTGGCAACCTCCAGGTTAAAGAGTCATCTTTTTCAGTAGGCATCTTCTAAACAGTCAACACGTGAAATGTTTTAGGCATAAATTTTTAAAAATTACCACTTTTAACTCATCCCATGCTGACCATGGCTTGCTTGATGGATCTTTGGACCATGAAGCTAAAATGAGGAATTTGCTTCTACTATCCTATTGAAACATAACATGTGTGTTCTTGATCTGTGATGTGTACAACTTTTTTCCCTAAGGCAGTGGTTCCCAAACTTTTCGGCATCACGCCCCCTTTTTGATTTTTGAGAAACCCTCACGCCTCCCCTCCCCAAAAAATAGCAGCAAAACTTGGGGTGGGATTGATGGTGTGTGTGTGTGGCTGGGTTGCCTTGTGCCCCCTCTGGAATTTCTTAACTCCCCCCTGGAATTTCTTCACGCCCCCCCAGTTTGGGAACCCATGCCCTAAGGTATACTTTAAGGGTGAAATCCTGGCTTCATTGAAGTTAATAGTAAATTGCAGAACTTAACCAAGAATCAAGCTTGATCCCTACTGGGTGTCTGAAGAAAAGCCCCTCGTGATTTATTTTTACCTGCATCACAAATCTGTCCTCTATTTCAAGTCACTACACTGAGAACTAAATGACTGAATTATCTCACCCATTACAAAGATAGCTTCCCCAATTATCACCCCTAATGTCATTACCTCACAGAAACTTCCCCTATTATCACCCCTATGTCATTACCTCACAGACACTAACCTTCCCCCCTCACACCCTAAAATTTGATTTGTCACTTTCACATGCGTTCATTTTTTTGATTGTATCACTTTGGTATATATGGTTGTGCCAATTTTCTTCCACATATTGATCTGAGGAAGTGGGTCTGGCCCACGAAAGCTCATCACCTAATAAACCATCTTGTTAGTCTTTAAAGTGCTACATAGTTCTGTCTTTTGTTCCAGCTGCTAAAGACTGCTATCTGCCTGCTGAAGAGGCTAAAATCTTAACTCCATGGAGTGCTGTGTCTCCAACCTTCCTTCATTTCCTCATAGCTAGCAGCAGTCTGGCTTTTTACCAGTCCTTGAACCCTGCAAAGTTCTAATTTACAACAGTATATATATATATATATATATATATATATATATATATATATATAAAGAAATATTAACATAATCAAAAATTAGGAAAATTGAATGAGTAAGGTTGGGAGGATCATAAATATTACGTTTCTCTTCCAAATTTCTTTTGCTCTTAAAAACAGCATATTTATTTTAGGGCTATTGCATGCTAAAGTTTCAGGTTTAAGGTGAAAATTTCTAAGAGACACAAACCAAACATTAGGAACACTGAATCAATTTGTGGTACTCAGAAAGATTTTTGGTGAGTAAGGGCCAAGCAGCTTGTTTATGGTTCCAACTGGTATTCCCGTCTCTCAAAAATCTCTTTATTGTAGTCCAGTAACATTTTGCTCTAGCTTTAAACAGAATTTTTATTAAAGAAACCATTGCTGGTAATTGCTTAACCTTAACTTACTGCTGAGAATGTACTTTGCCTTTAGAAGGCCTTATAAAGATTTTTGCATTTCCAAAGTTTTCAGCATCCTGCCATTTAAAAGATTAACCAAGAGTCTGATGTTGCTCCTATGAAGGTGAATGGAAGAGTTGTGGACTTCGACAGAAGTAGGATCAGATCCCATTTTACCAAATGAATGCTGTTTGACATTTTGTTATATAACAATATACTGACTTAAAAATAGATGGATAGAGTGTATTCTTGCTAATGCAAGATAACAGGCTCAGAGGGCTGGATCTTCTCTATGATTACCAAAGGGACAGACATGGAACAGGTCCTAAGTATGAATCACTTAACACTATCTGCCAGATAACATTAAAATGCTACAGAAGTGTCCAGAAGGATTCCTTAATAATCTGCTCTATCAGCTCACATTACAATAGAGTCTCATTTTAGTTAACTCTATTTTACCACTTCATTTAGAGAATATGAGTTCTTTAAACAACAATTATTTTCAAAGACCTCTGCTCTATCTATGTATGTTACAATTTTCTATTTTGACACTTGGATGCTGCTTTCGGCTAAGTCAATTAATCATCCAACTATTCGCTTTCATTCCTGCTGCTGGTTCCAACATAAGCAAAGTGCAAACATATTCTGTTAAACTGATTGTAAATGCTTTAGGGGAGAAGACTGTCTTTATCTGTGTTTTGTACCATGTCATCCTTTTTCTGTGTTTAACAAATAATACATAATTTGCATTACCTCCAAGTCTTGCCCTGACAGAAACATCTGACACTGCCCTGGAGTTCCAACGTCTGTCCTGACTCACCTCCTCCAACAGGGCCACATGTCTTCTGTGTACAGTTTGTGCAGTCTTTTCTGGGACAGGGACCCGCTGGTGAGGTTTCACATCACTGTAATCCACCAAGGACTCAATGGCTCTGCCACAGTAGGGCTGCAAATCAGCATCAGCTCCTGAGCTCATGAATCCTGAACAGGGGTCAGCTAAAGGCACATCATCTCGGTGTGGGAATAAAGGATAATCTGGCCCCACAGGAGGGCTATAAGGATTGAATTTAAGAAAATAATTACTGTCTTTCTCTTGGAAGCTGGCAAAATCATGTTTATCCTCAGGTCCTCTCACAAAAGGCATATACATTTTCTTTAACAGATTTTTATACTGATGGCGATCCATTTTATGAAGTGGGTTACCTGACCGGCTGTAGTTTTTAAAGGCATTTACCTGACTTTCAGCTATGGGGGAAACCATGGCCATTTTCTTTTATTGTTTTAGATGCCAGTAAATTAAAAAGATTCTGCTCTCTTCTATTTCTTGGACTTTCTGAAATCCTGTCCAACAAATCACAGTAAAACTACAAATCATCCTCCAAAAGATTACTGCACAGAAACTATAAAAGCCAACATAGGAGTTCAAATGGTGAGTTATTCCCTGAAAAGCAGTGAGTGATCCAGAAAGGGAAAGAATGAAGCTGTCATATGAGCAAAGAGTCTTTTGGTTGCTTGGCAACTGGTGAAACACTAGCAAACAATGACACTCGTAATTCCGTGTATATCATAATAATCTGAGCTCTTGGAGAAACACAGTTAATATCTTTAAATGAGAGTACAGTACAACTATTTACACACATAAATTGTTTTTAATTTTCCCAAGATTTAGTATTTCTGTATAAGTACTTTTTAAACTACAAAACTGACATTAGATAAGAAATTGAACAGACACAGATTTTACCAATGCAAGAGTTATTAACCACATACAAAAGAAAAGTATTATTAAGGTAAATAAATAATATTGACTGTTGGCATTTAACATTATCTACAAAATATTGCTTATTTTTTGCACTAGAGCAGGGGTGGGCAATACTTTTTGAGCAGGGGCCACTTCAGAAATGTTTGAAGTGTCCCCAGGCTGCCCCAGAAGGGGTAGATTGGTCTGGGGGAGGGGGAACACACAAAGTCTTTGCCCCCCCCACCCCCGAAAGAACGGCCAGCTGTTCTGAACAGCTGTCGGTTCCCTCTAGGTACCTGTGCCACTGGCAGTGGGAGGAGACTTTGCGTGCAACCCGCTGCTGCCCTCAGTTCAATCAGCGTCCGGGGAGGGCGAGCACGTGAAATCTTTCACTCCCTGGACCCACCATGCAAGGGAGCGCCACACGGTCAACCGCCACCAGAGCAGCAGCTGGCGGTTGACTTTAAGTTCTGAACCCCTTGCAGGGCAGGAGAAGACTTCACATGCTCCCCCTGCCCTCCGCCTCCAAGCCCTGATTGGCCTGGAGGCAGGGGGCAAGCGGGAGGAGGGGCAAAGTCTCCTCCTGGCCTGTCCCCGCCCTGCAAGGAGTGTGTGGTGCTTAGAAGCACCACATGCTCTGGCAGAGTGGGAGGAGACTTTGTGCACTCTCCTCACCCCCCAAGCCCTGATTGGCTTGGAGGGGAGTGGGGCAGCATGCAAAGTCTTCTCCTACCTTGCCCCTGTCCTACAAGGAGCATCCTGCCACCCTACCAGGAGCATGCAGCGCTTCTAAGCACCGTGTAATTCTTGCAGGGCGGGAGGAGACTTCACGCACTCCCCCCGCCCCCAGCCCTAATTAGCCTGGGGACAGGGGAAGTGGCAAGGCCTCCATGGGTCAGATCAACTCTTTTCCCCTCCCCTGCTCTAGTTTTATCAGTTGTTTTTACTGTAACTTAGACATGATGGTAATGGTTCATTACAAGTTAAAGCCAAAAGTTTGCAAAGCACTTTTCCCAATTTTAGCTTGGAAAGCTGTATTTAAAGCTCTAAAAAAGTACCTAACACCCTCCACTTCCCACTGATTTAAATGGAAGTGTTCAGTACTTCCAAAAATCAACCCATTTTTAATTGGGTGCCCTAAAAGGAGCTCACACTTTGGCATTCAACTTTGAAAATGCTGACAAAACTTTAGCTTATGATTGTGTTAGGAGAAACTATAAGTGTGTGATTAAAGAGGGTATGAATGTGCTCTCAGGTACACTGGTTATACAGAGTTGCAAACAGAACTTAATAAACAATTCTGCTGATGACTCATAAAATGGAATAGAATTCACAGCTCACTCCATCTTTGTTACCTTGACTAGGTAAAGAATGAAAAGCAATTAAAATGTATCATTGGTCTTCAGACACAAAAGTATTGCTCTATTTCCCAGACAGTAAACATTCAGTAGAGCCCTGCATGGATATAAAATCTGTATCTGGATGTGATCCTCAATCTGCAAAAAATGATCCTCGGATAGAAAGCAGGGCTACATAAACCTGCTAAAACGGATGATGCCATTTCTTTCACCACTCGTATCTGTCCACATTGGCCCCATGCCAAGACAATTGTTTTTTCCCCCTTAAGATGTCCTATGAAGGGCTCCTCTTGCTTTGATCCGTTGTTGATTTACAAAGGGAGGCACCAACCTTCTCCCACAGCCCCATGGGCAGCCATGCTTGCAGGCATGTTCTCCTGCAGCGATGAGGTTGGCTTCCACTCAGATCCTTCCTCGCTGGAGCAAGCCATTTCCCCCTCCCTCCCTGCGCTGGCACCACCTGCCTAGGA
>CM057846.1:143947242-143957724 GCA_030068395.1 Apalone spinifera
CTGTAGTTGTTTTTCATGCTATCGTGCAGTGATAAGCTACATTATAGTTATGAATGTAAGAGATTAACTTACCTGTTGAAACAGGGGTGGGCAATAATTTTTTGCTGGGGGCAAAATTCAGAAATTTCTGAAGTGGCCCTGGGCCGCACCGGAGGGGGCAGTGCTTTGAGCGGAAGGGGCGGGGCCCGGGATACTTCCGGGTTCCCCACCCCCAGACCATGAGTGGTCTGGGGGTGGGGGAGTGCCTTTGCCCACCCATTCACCTCCCCCCCCCCTTTTCCCCATAGGTGCCCATGCCTCTGGCAGGCAGGAGACTTCCTACGCTCCCCCTGCCCCCAGGCCCTGATTGGCCTGGGGGTGGAGGAGGATGTAAAGTTTTTTCCGCTCGGTCCCTGCCCTGCATGGCACTTAAAAGCACCACGTGCTCCTGGCAGGGTGGGAGGAGATGTCGAGTGCTCTCCAAACTCCAGGCCAATTAGGGTCTGGGGGTGTGGAAGTGCGCAAAGTCTTCTCCTGCCCTGCCAGGAGCGCGAGGCACTTCTAAGTGCTACGTGCTCCTCACAGGACGGGGCCAGGGTGGAGCCAGGATGGAGGAAACTTCGCGTGCTCCTCCGCCCCCAGGTCCTGATTGGCCTGAGGGCAGGGGAGTGCGTGAAACCTCCAGCTCTGTCAGGAGTGCCTGGCACTTCCAAGTGCCATGTGCTCTTGGCAGGGCAGAGGAAAGATTGGATTCAGCTCATACATGTGCAACAGTATTCTAAAATAACTAAATTTAAGAGTGGTGTAAGTAAAGGCTGAAATTCTTCAGGATGTCTTTTGAGAGAAGGAAAATTTATTTGATAAGGTGACCTCTTCAGGCAAAATGTGAAAGTGAAAAAGTATAAAGAACTATTGCAAAGTGAATGACATTATTAATTGAAGAAGTTCATCAGAAATATGACTAGTCTATGATGACTGTGATGACATTTTTGAATGGTTCAGTTCAAGAAAAGAAAGCATTTTCTACTGCCTGAGCATGTCTCAATGGAGAGTTAAGCTTACCTTCTGAGATGACTCACGCAGACAAATTTATTGGAAGATAGTATCTCCTGTATTTATCTGTCTCCCATTGTGGCAAGATCTGAATTCCTCTGAAATATTGTATGTTCACAGCAACCCCGTGAAGTCAAGTAATATTGGTCATATTAATCAGATGAAGACCAGAGGGGCACAGACAAAGTTACTTACCCATTATCAGGAAATCTGTAGTAGGCTGAGAATTGAACTCAAACTTCCTGTGTCCAAGACAGATACTTTACATATATGACTATCTTCCTGAAGAGTAAAAACTTAAAAAATAACAAATAGTCTTGTAGCATCTTAGAGACTAACAAAAAATGTAGATGATATCATGAGCTTTCATGGGCACAACTCTTTTCTTCAGATGAATGGCGTTAAGGGGTCCAGTTTCTAAATAAATAGTAAAGACAGAGAGAGGATGGGAGAGGAGGAAAAAGAAGGAAAAAAAAGGGAAAATTAAGGTCAATTAGAGTGTCCATGCTAAATGAAACAGATGAAGTGGGTACTAAGTGCTCTTTACCTAGAGTTCGTGGTTTTTTTTTGGGGGGGGGGGGTTGTCATCAGGACTTGGAATGTAGTGGGTAATCCAATTAAATTCTTTGTTTAAACTTCTATTGTAGGTATCAGACTTGTAAATGGAAGTAAGCTCTGCAGCTTCCCTTTTAAGATGGTTTTAGAAATTGGCTTGTAATAATATCGAAGTGCCTAGGCAAGTTAAAATATTCCCCAACAGGTCTCTGTGTGTTACCTTTTTGAGTATCTGATTTGTGCCCATTAATTCTTTCTCATAAAGACCATCCAGTTTGGCCAATATACATGACAGAGGAGCACTGCTGTCACTTGATGGCACAAATCATATTGGTGGATGTGCAGTTATATGAGCCTCTGACATGATGGTTTATGTGGTTAGTTTCTCTCATGATGTGGCTTGTATAGATGTGTGGACAGAGTTGGGACTGGAGTTGATTGTTGGGGTGGGTTCTTGGGTGAGTATGATGGAGGTGTGCTGCGTGGTTACCGGAAATAATTTGTTTGAGGTTCAGGGTTGTCTGTAGATGAGGAGTAATTTAATTTATTCATAATTGCTTTTACTTTGATAATATAGGGGAATGAATTGGTGAATGTTATTAATCTGTACTTTCAAATGTGCACTGTACAAGTGTCTTCTAAATAGGGATGTTAACAGCTAACCAGCTAGACCAGCTTCTGTCAACGGCCAAGGGAAACCAGTATCTCTGCAATGTCCTGAACCACTTCCTTATTTATTGCAAGCTTTAAGCAGTTAAACCAGTTGTTTAGGTTTTACAAGCCTTGAAAACAACTACTATACAATTTAAATCTAAAATACTATAAATTCTAAAGCAATTAATACAGTGCAAAGCAATGCAAAAATCGATTAATAGAAGATGTACTATAATGCAATAATAAAGCCTAATTCACTTACACTTGACCCATATGCTACCTTCAGTACCAGGCAGGAGGTTGTGGTTCCTTTTCTTCCCATGCATCAGAACACCATGCACTTTGTCACTAGTGTGAGGAGCCTGTTTACTTCTCGTTACATCAAGGAGGACCTGTGGGTCAATCCTGCCCATTCCTTCCCATCTATTGTTCTTACTAAACCCATTTTATAGCAAAGCGAGACTTGGTCGCTCTAATAATATTTACCAATTGATTACATATTGCGTAGGAGACGTAAAATGCCCAATGCCTCTGTAGTACACGCTACTCAGGATGTTGCTGCTGTGTGTATAGTTGACAGTTGTATGGCTGCATCTGTAATGTTTGCTTATCAGAAACAGAACAAGGTTGCTTGTCGTGTGTTCTTGACATGGTCTCATGTACCATGCTTAATCTGCATTATTATTCAAAACATTTCTGCCTCTCTCAGATTCTCCCTCCCAAACCATGCCTATGTGCACCAGACTTCAGTTAGGCCTCGGTTTTCTTTTTAGGGATCCACACTGTATACAAGGCAGACATCACCATTTATTGTCAAAGCAGGGTAGTCCAGGCTCCCCTACACCCATCTATCCCCGCGTTGCTGCCTGTGATAAAGAAGCAGCAGCACATAGGGTGAAGGGGCCGGCGGGAGCCAGTACACTTGGGAAGCCAGCCTTAAGCTGGCTGCCTGTGCATATCAGTTCCCGTGGAGCTGTTTGCCCTCCTGCACTGCTGCCTCTCTATCAGAGGCACCAGCAGAGCTGGAGGGAGGGGGACAGCGGAGGCTGCTGCAGGCCCTGGCGTTTAGTTTAGAAAAGAGAAGACACTGAGGGGACATGATGGCAGTTTTTAAGTCTCTAAAAGGATGTTACAAGGAGGAAGAAAAATTGTTCTCCTTGACCTCAGATGATAGGACAAGAAGCAATGGGCTTAAATTGCAGCAAGGGAGGTTTAGGTTGGACATTAGGAAAAACTTCCTGTCAGGGTGGTTAAACACGTGGAATAAATTGCCCTCGGGAGGTTGTGGAATTTCCATCACTGGGGATATTTAAGATCAGTTTGGATAGACATCTATCAGGGACAATCTAGACAGTGCTTGGTCCTGCCGTGAGGGCAGGGGACTGGACTTGATGATCTCTCAAGGTCCCTTCCAGTTCTGGTATTATATGAATCTGTGCTGGGGTAGCCACTGTCCATGGGGCGCTCAGCCCGCTGCTGGCTCCTGAGTAAGAGGTAGGAAGAAGCTACTTGACTGGAATGTAGAATGGTTCTGCGGAGTGATAGGAAAAGGGTCCGTGGGTGGTGGGAAGATTGGGTCATAAAAATGGGAGCCAGGGTTGAGAAACCAAAGTTGTGGGATATAATATACATGCTATTAAATTGTGCTTTAAAATAGATCAGTAATGTATTTAAATTGCTGTTTGGGGAAGTCCAGGGGAGTTCTGCATATGGTGAGCAGGCTTTGTTTCCTATGTATTGCTGTTTGGTGTACAGGGTTCTTGTATGCAGTAAATGATTGGTTCAATTTGTAATGCATACATTTATCTCGGATTGTTCTAATTATGAGATTATGGTAATAAAATGGTTAAACTTGTTTTATTAATGATCAGAACACAGATTAAGGGCTCTATTCAGGAATGCATCAAGGATATTAAGAGGCAGGTAATTGGGTAATTGTGTCGTCAATACAATTTGTATTGATGACACGATTAGTCGATAAGGAAAGGTGCTCAGAAGGATCTACCCCTGCTGCAGCTCTGCAATTGAAATATAGTAAGAGCTGGGTGCACAAGCAGCCCAGCTCCCACTATGTTTAAACTGCAGAGCCAAAGCGGGTATAGATCCTGGACCTGGCGTGAGCCAGGACTGAATTGTACTTGCTCGGTCCTAGCTAAGGATGTTAAATATCGGGTAGTTGACTAATTGAATAGTTGATGCATTTTGCATCCACTGCCTGATTAGTTGTTTGGGCACCTCCGCCTTTGAAATGTATCAACAGCCCTAGGGTTGTTGCTGCACTTCAAAGGCAAAAGCACTGTGTGGAGGTCGGGGTCAGCTTTGAAACGCCATGTGCAGCCTGGGGACACCCCGGGGGTACCGACTAGTCCTTCACATTGCTAGTCTCGGCTCACATTGGGTCTAGCAGCTCTGTCCATGGAGGGTCCCAGCAGAGGCAGCAGTGCGTGGTGAGGTGAGGGGCAGGCAGCTCCACAAGGTCTGGTGCATGTGGAGAGGGAGCCCTAATGGGCATCAGCTCCTGCCTGCCCTCCCCTCGTCCCCCTCCCCCATTGCTGCCTCTGATATGGAGGCAGTGGGTTGGGGAGAATGTATGTAGTTAACAGGAATAACCGACATGCCTAGGCTTATTGGTTAATCATGTAGTCGTCTACATATTGACATCCCTGTGCTAACCTACTACAAATAGGATGACACATCTGTTAAAACTTAGAAATGTACTTATGTTCTCTTTTCCAGATAAGTTTTTAAAACCTTTATTCATTTTATTTATATTTTAACAGTTCAATCTTCAAGAAGATCCTCAAGAAGTGCAAATCCAAAACATCATGATTTGAAAATAGTAGGATCAACCACATTTCCAGGTATTCATAAAGGGAATAATAAATCTTAGTTTTCACTGATGGTTAAAATAATAATTATGGGGGCTTTGCTGACTATTTTGCCATTTATATGCTAATAGAAACCAACTCTATCACCTTTTTAGCAGACCCAGGGTGTGTCTAGACTATAGGGTTTTTTGAAAAAAGTGGTCTTTTTTTGAAAAACTTCCCCTGCATCTAGACTGCTGCTGCATTCTTTTGAAAGTAAATCGAAAAAATGTGGCAGTTTTTTCGACTGCGGAAAACCTTGTTTTACGATGAAGAACTCCTTTTTTCAAAGGTGCTCTTTCGAAAAAAGGCGCTATGTAATGCAAACTGTGCTTTTTCGAAAGAGAGCATCCAGACTGTGTGTGGCTCTCGAGTGACACCGAGCAGGCTTCCGATGGCCAGTCGTCTATCTGCTGGTGGGGACGAAGATGCGTCCAAAAGTGAAGAGTCCTCAAGGAGTCCTCGAGGCATCCCTCCAAGTGTTCCCAAAATTGTCCCCCCAACTCAAACTTTCCTTCCCTATTTATCCATTAGTATTACAATAACATGTCACTCAAAAACTTGTTAGGCAAGCACTTTTTAAAGGTTAGGCAAGAGGTTTTCTTCTGATCATCACTTTCACCAGATGCATTTTTTTTTCTTTTTCAGAGATTTCATGCTCGACGGCCCTGATAGATATATGTCTTAGGGCATTTAGACAAACTTCCTGTTTTTCTTAATGTATAGCTCAGCAATTTCAGTTGAGATTTGGGCCTCAGGAAGGACGCAGGGTCAAGCTGCCCACTCTGTGGCACTCAAACTCCCCCTTCCCTCCCTGACTGTGGTCATGCGGAAGTCGCAGTCTAGGTTTAATTTGGGCCTGTTAGCTTGGTTGCTAAAGTTTAAGCAGTAAGTAATAGTGGTTCAGGCACATAACTGGATTTGCCGAAATCTCCCCGAACAACCCCACCAGGAGTGAGCCTGTAGTACCACCGGGCTATTGTGCCAGGCAGGGACCCTTGTAACTGTAGTGGCGGCTTCCCCAAAGGATGCGGGGCAACTGGGGATCAGGCTCGGATGGTGGAGGGGACACAGCCCTAGCAGCAGCAGCTCCTCCACGGCAGCGCAGCCCCCTGGGATGTGAAGTGGGAGCCAGAGCTAGAGCAGCCCATGCCCAGAGGGGACGGCACCGAGGCTGGCCACAGCAAGTGGCGGAGGCGAGTGACAGCGCCGATGGCATGAAGAAGCGGATAACATGATTCTGTCATCCTGCAGGAAATGTATCTCTCTCTCTCTATATATATATGTATATATATACACACATACACAGAGAGAGAGAGAGAGAGAGAGAGAGAGAATTTATAAAGCAGTATGAAATTCTGTATGAAACAAGAAAGGCCTACCAGCAAAAGTCATGTTCTTAATTGATACTGAAACAAGAGAGCTATTAATGTAAATTAAGCATTTTATAATTGTAATTAAACAATATGAAACTGGCAAAAGACATCTCTTATTTGGATAAAGTACTAGTCAATTCACTCTGACACAGGTCTCTCTCTCAGCCATGCAGAAAGGAAGTAACTAAATTGCACCATCCGGGTCTGCTAAAAGGGAATATAGAGTTGCTTGCTGTTAGCATGCTAATAGCAAAATGACCCAGGCTCCAAACTAATTCTGTGTCCCCCACATTGACGTTAAGTATAGATTGAGCCCTAGATGAGACAGAAAAAAACTACAGAACCCCAAAAGTAAGAATTTATTGGATGGATTTGCAAACCTGTTTTGTCCCTCCAAAAAGGTCATGGGGGCACTGGAAGGTATGCTTGTTCTTTATGGAGAACTAGATTAAATAAGGTCAAGCAGAAGAGACCTAGATTTTATAGAAGAATATGCAATAGAACTAGAAAAAGTTCCAACAATTCAGTTTATTTTGCTTAGAGTAGAAAAAGATTATCTTTAATATTTCACAGTTGGTGAGGACCAGTCCCAACATTTTGGGATCATTCTTCAAACATCTATTTCATGATTGTGATTCATTAGTTTATTTGATTGTACAGACAATTTGTTATCTAAGATATTTGCTAATTATCAAATGTTGTATTTCAGTCAAAATTTATGTCAAGTTGAATCACAACAGTCCACGTATTCTGTGTGTAACAAATCGGCTACGAAATTCAGAGCTGATCGATCCAGTATTCCAGTGGCATGGACCAGGAGGTGACCTTGTTGCAGGTAGTGATTTGTGGTATTTTTATTAATTAATATTTCCTGTGGTTGTGCATTTATTATCTAAATTGTGATGGAACACTACTTACAGGATTTGTGGTACTCCAACTTCTCACATTTATTTTTTTTAAAAAGAATATGGGTAACACCTTAACAACTGAATCTAAACATGTAGGAGGAAAGGAAAGATGAAAAGAAAATGTAAGATGAAATTGAAGTGAGTGTGTGTTTTTAAAGGGGGAGGGTATTTCTTGTTTTTGAGTGCCTGCTGATGTCCGTTCCATGCTAGGTTTATGTGAATGCTGCATGTGCAGTTGCTAGAGATTTCTCTCCTTTAGTGATATCCATAGGACTAGCTTTAGAACCCTCTAGAGCCACACACAGATGGATGCGTAGATATAACAGATGCTGCCTGCTCCGCACCCTCTCAATTCCTTCTTACCACCCATGACAATTACTTTGAAACTCTTGCTCTTGAAAGGCTTCTCTCTCAGCGGTTTGGACTTTGTGGTACATTGTATATAGTGTGAATTAGGGATGTAAAATCCTGTTTAATTAGTTAACTGGTTAAATGTTGCATTTAATCAGTTAACTGTTTAAATGTGGGGCATGACTGGGATGGAGTGGCCCCCATACCACAGGCAGGGCCTTCCACAGCTCCACGCTTTTTATGGCTCTGGAATGATGGTCTGACCTGGGCAATATTTCTGAAGGGGTAATCTTTGTGATTCCAAACCTGTTGATGGTGTTAGTGTTGGATGAGTCTGCCCAATGTAGGGGATTACTCTAAATCCAGGGGTTGTGGTCCCAGAAATAGCTGGCATTACACATCAGTGTTGGAACTCGGAATATCTGTTTTGGCTTGTGAAGTGTTCCTCCTTCAGCTGTCCCATCAAGTGATATAGGTGTTGATGGACAATACAGCCTCCCTGTTCTATGTTCATGGATGGGGGTGGGAGGAAGTACAAAGTCTTTGGCCCTCTGTCAGGAAGAATTTTTGTGTCTAGCATGTCATTCACCTAGAGGCTTTACATCTCCTCAGTGTCCAAAACACACTGGCAGATCGCTTCAGCGAGTCATTATTTTCTCACCATGAGTGGTCCCTCCATTTGCAGGCTATCAGAATGATTTTCCAGAGATGGGAGATTCCCCAGGTGGACCAATTTGCTACCAGGCAGAACAGGAAATGTCACAGGCTTTTCTCTTTACTTAGTCTCGTTAGCAGATTATTTTCCAGTTGCTAGAGAAGAAACAGGAGACCCAAGAGTGGATGGGATAAACGGACTACTTTATTGCTGTATGTTTACCCTGAACCCCCAACACAACATTTTGAGTGGCAATGATTTGGTACCAATTATGCTCCTTTATCCATTTTAGTATGTTAATTCACAAATCTGTCACTACTTCCCCATAATCCTTATTTAGTAATGTTAACTCCTATACAGTAAATATTAATAGGCTGGTGATTAATATTATTATTCCCCCCTTTACTGTTTACAGGATTTTCAGTTAGATCAACATTTTTCTACATTACATACTTCCTGAATCAGCAGGTTACAGATATTACAAAGGATGTGACCCAGAAAGTATTTTTATAGAGCAAGTGAGAACAAGCAAAAGACAAAATAAAGAAGAGCACTTGTATGTTTATCTATCTTTCTAGGTTACAAGAACGAAGGGAAAAGAGCATATTTATACATCAGAAAGGATAATACCTGTTTTGGTTGGACCCTTTATCTATCTTTCTAGGCTGCAAGGACAAAGGGGAATAAACATGTTCAAAGGACAATGCCTGCTCTGGCCAGATCCCCCCTACCATTATTGTATTTTTTTCCTGGACCCCTGTTAATTTTTACATATCCCAATACCAGCCTCTTTCTCCTGTTTTGGATGGGATGAGCGTCCTAATATATGCCTTCCTGCTGATTCTGCTCATCAGCAGTGCCCTCTTGAAGATTAAGAGGGAGTAGGCCAAAGTCCTCATGATCACTCTGCCATGGCCTCACCAGCATTGGTTCAACATGCTGCTCATTAGGTATGTTAATAGAGGTTAATGGTTACTTGGTAAGCATCACCCTTAATAGGCAATGTTTACTGGGTAACGGTTAATCGGTACTGGGAGCAGTTTCCCTATTTATGACTCAGGTTTGGAGCCAACAGCACCTGCACAGGCATGAGCCAGGAGCTGTGGCAGCAGCCTCTGCCTGTGGCAGGGGCTTTTTCAGCCCGATCCTGGAGCGGCCCCCTCATGCCCCTTTAATTAGTTAAAAGCAGTGTTAGCACTGCATTTAACCAATTAAATGGGATTTTATGCTCTTGGACCTGATGACAGCAGCCCCATGGACACTAGCCAGTTACCCAGGCTTGTTCATTCAAGATCACAGCTCCTGAACTTTCCCTCTTTCTGCCTCCCAATATGGATGCTGCATGGTTGAATCTGGAGGAACAGACCTGCTCTTGTCAGGTCCAGCTGGTTCTCTTGAAAAGTAGAAATCCCGCTATTAGTATAACTTATCTGGTAAAGTGGAAGCACAGCTCCTGCTGAGAGTGAGAGTGGAATATATCTCTGACCCAGTTGTCTCTGCAGTCCATTCTGGATTACTTGCTTCATGAAAAGTACCATGGCCTGGCCTTCTCTTTGATCAAAATGCATCTAATAGCCATATCAGTGTTCCACCCCTGCACCAGACAAAGGGGAGGCATGGCCATGTGATTCTTCCCAATGCCACTCCTAGACCACAGAGGCCCCATCTCTTCTTGCCCCCATTCCATCCTTTCACTCTCTTCCTCAAATGCTGCAGCCTGGGGGATTAGCACGAGGGGGCCTGGCACTGGCAACAGCATTCATTAGTGGTAGTAAGCAGAGTAATGCAGATAGGACCACTTCCCCCCGCCACTGGTGAGTGCAGAATCAGTGCTGATGTGCACCCATTACAATTCTTTTTCGCTAATAGTTTTCAGTTATGTTTTCAGGAAACTTGCACGTAGTGGGGATTCTGCAGTCAAGCTCAGGGAAGTATTGTTGAAATAGATGCAATACGTTTTGGAGTTCCCAAATTGGCAGGGAAATGTGGCCACTACTATATATCCCGAGGTGGTTTGTAAATTCAGCTTTTTGACAGTGGAGACATAGATGTGCATCTTCTGCTCTTTGGAGTGACTATAATGA
>CM057846.1:143957824-143969075 GCA_030068395.1 Apalone spinifera
TGTTTACCACGAGATAGCAGTGTCACCGGGCTCCAAGTGCTCTTCAGCCTGAAGTGAGGCAATGCCCATCTCTGATGGATGCACTGAATGTGTAAAATGCCTACGAGAGTCCCATGTCCAACAGGACTGTCAGCACTGCGCGAAACTTAAGGCGTGAGCACAGAGAGATAGGAACCTCCATTTGAAAATGATTATGCTCAAAAAGGCACAACACCCCTCTCCTGACCTTGGCACACGAGGGACTGCCAAGACTAAAATTGATAAGGGAAAAAAATCCCCAAAGAGACGCGTCTCATCTTTACCTCACAACAGGCAGTTGCCCAAGTGGCGCACAACTGAAAAGTTAACACACAGGGCTGAAAAAACACCGAGTCTCAGCATGTATGATGCCCATTGGGAACTTCAAGTGCTGACCGGATCTTTTCCGGACATGTCACACATAGCGCATGTACCGAGGCTACAGGCCCTTCAGGCCTGCCTCCCAGCTCTCAGCACCTAATACCCTTCCAACTAATGCAGCCCCTGAACTTACGTCACCGAGAACAGTCAACATGGAACCGCAACAACTGAAGATGCAGTCCATCAGCACTGCCCTACCATCTCAAGGTGCTATAGCTCAGTTTTAAGATCCTAAACAAATCTAAGAGTCAACTAGAAATAGTCATGCTCTCCTTGCAAATACTAATACACAGGGCTCGACAAACTCGCCAGCCCTGCACCGCGCGTGTGCCAGACCGGCACTGTGCATGCATGCAGCACCAGTGAACGGGGAGACTGGCTGAAATCTACTCACCACGGGTGAGTAGATACAGTGATTTGTCGAGCCCTGCTAATACAATATTTACGGATACTGGAAAGGAGAATATAAAACATTCACTAAGGCTTGTACAGTTTCTCTGGGGAATGATTAGGATCCATGCTATACAAGAACAAGTAAAACAGAGACCAGTAAAAACAGATAAAAGTTCTCTTGGTTTGGAACTGTCACCTTGTGTGTGTCACCAATTCAAAGAGTAGAACCCCCAGAACAAATTAAAACATGGCTTCAGGGTTTGTAGACAGATGCATGATTCACAGAGCTTGCAAATAAGATTTCATCCTACAAAACAACTAGTGTCATGCCTAGTACTTGCTACTTCTGACTCATAAGAGCCAAAACTCTAAAACAGCAAAGATCTGGCCTTAATGTAATACAATATACTATGCATTTATCCATAACACAGGATTTTTAAAAAAATCAGTAAGATCAGAGTTTTAGATATCTGCAACACCCCAAAAAAATCTGTTAAAAGAATATTTTTCTTTCTTACCTTAAGCCATTAATACCTATGTAAACTTTGTTTGGAATGTAATCATGCAAATGTCCTGGCATACACACCCCATACAGCCTGCTTTCTGTTTATGATGGTGAATATGCAGTGGTAATACAGTCAAAGAACTACAGTTACTGGTGAACTTCCTTTTTGTATTAAGGTTATAAGTACCATTCTGTGCATGATTGGAACTATAGCCATTGAGATTCCTCCTTTTGTATTTTATCATGTTATCATGAAAGTAAAACTAAACTTACTGTACTATGTTATTTATTCACTAGAAAATAGCAGTGTGAAAATAACACCAACAGGAACCCTAATATTCAGACACTTCAAATATGACATGAGTGGAGTTTACACTTGTTCCCTCGTTTTTAAACCAACTGAAGAACAGGCTGAAAAAAACTATTTGCTCAAATATGTTATTTATGGTAAGAGATCAAATTAGTTAAAAACATTTTGTACTTTAAAATGAATGTTGATGGTTTGAAATTCTGATATGCCAGCTTAATTTAATTTGAATAAGAGTTGGAGAATTCTGTACTTCTCGTAACTTTGCTGTTAATTGGCACTTACCAGAGAATTCATGGAATGCCATTTTCAGCCCCTTAAAAGAAATCTTCTGGTCTTTTGATTGAGAAATTGTTAAGCATAGCTCTCTGCACTTAAAAGGAGACATGAAACATAATTGAGAAATAGAAGACTGAAAAACTGACTGAGTGAAAATACTTAATAACTGCGCCACAGTAATTTCATTTCATGCTGAATTATTCCTTTTTGGAGATTGATTTTAATATCTTTTATTACCCCTTATTCCTGGGACTTCAGGAGCATCACTCAGATGCACTTTACACCAATGTAAAATTCTCATTCAGTTTTGTTTTTATAGTGTTGTCAAATAAGTCCTGCCCTTCTAATGGAATATTGTGTAGTAAAATATAAAGTGTTAGCATTTTTAAAGAACATGCTAATTCTGCTTCACTATTCAGAGTAAATTTGTTGCATAATATAGCAGAATGCCCCACGATTCTGCTGAAATACAGATATTACAGATAAAATTTTATCTCTTCATTACCATGATTCTACTACCAACTAAAGACAATAATAAAACTATTGACTTCAGTTAGATTTTAGATTGGAAGCCAGTGTTGCCTAAAAACATTGAGCAGAACAAAATTAATTCCTGGTTTTAAATTCACCTGAATTTGGCTCTCTATTTCCAACCTTAAAAAATAAATAAATCTGATTTTTCAGTAGTTTAACTTGCTGAAGAACTTAGCTGAAATGGGGGACTTCTTTTGAATTTTATTTTTTTGATCAAAATGCTGAAAAAAATTTGTTTCCAACATCTGTTTTGTTTTTCTGTAGCCTTGCTGCAGCTTTCTTGTTCTAAGAAAGCTCCAATCTAAATATCAGAAAGCAAAATGACATTTATAGAAATTTACAGGGCTTCCAGAATATACAAGACCTGGGCACACAAGCAGATGTGGTTTCCCAATGTACAGGAATAATTACATATAAATACATTATTTTATATGTATTAAAATATATGATGGTATGACTTAAAAATCAGAATTAATGAGAGATACTGCATTATAAACAAGCAGCGAACAGCCTAGTGACTTATCTTTAAATGGATACCAATATAGCATCATGTAGTTTGTATTACATTTGTTTTCTAAGCCAGCTATATGATTTCTCTACTTCTATGTTCTTTTTCTTCTCATATCCCTGATTTTTGCCATTCCCCTTCCCTGTTCCTTTATTCTCTGTTGCTCTGATGCTTTCCCACTTCTTTTTCTTTAGCTTGCATTACTCCTCTGTCTCCTTGTGATCTATCTATTCTGTGATAATCTGTTACCCCTACTATCATCTTGGTCCTCTTCACCATGTGCAGTACTAAGGAGGCAAACTTCAATTCAGTACAGATTGTAGCAAAAGAGATTCTACTCACTATACCCCACCCCTGCCATATCAGCTATTCAGTAGGACTAGTAGGGAGACTGATCTAGAGACATGCTGCTGAGCCATTACTCAGCTGCAAGAGTTCTCTTGGATCTCATTGGAAGTGAGGAATCAATCTTGAAGCCCTTTTTAAAATAGCTTGTGTGGTTCTCACTAGAAGTGCAAAATATTGTACTGTATTAGAATTATAATTATATAATACAATTCCTGTACTGATAAATTACACCTCACATTTCAACACGTCTTCTTAAATTGCTATTGTCTTCCTTCATATTCTTAAGCACTTATAGTCTCCATTTCTTGAAAGTGAAACAAATGTTTAGGAGCTTTGTCCTTGTTAGGATATGTTTTGCAAAATGAAAGGTCATATTTATCTATGAAAAATAAAAATGATGAATTATAAATTTGTAATTTTCCATTATTCTGAGACATGAATCCCTCATTAAAATTTCAATGGGGATGTAAATCAGTTTTGTTTATGAATTACAGCTTTAAATTAATGACTTAACTTTCACACAAAAATACTATTTTTGACTTAACCTTCGTGTTTAAATGTGCGTTTCTCAGTATCTTGTTTTTTCTTTCACCTACAGCTTATTCCGATCCTAACTTTTACTATGAGTTTACAGCCCGGTATCATGCAGCCCCCTGCAACAGTATCTACAATATTTCTTTTGAGAAGAAGTTGCTTCAAATACTAAGCAAACTTGTCATTGAACTTTCTTGTGAGGTTACTTTACTCAAGTCAGAGTGTCATCATGTAAAAATGCAGAAAGCAGGTCTACAAAATGAAATCTTCTTTACTTTTACAGGTAAAAAATACTGAACTTTTAAAGACTGCATAGCGTTTTCATGGTGAAGCAAAGTTTATTTAATGGAATATCATCACTGCTCACATTGAAAGCATTGTACATGTTTAATTCATAAAGAGTTATTTAGATTGTAACAAAATATCTACAAATGATTTATGTGGTAAATCCATGTAAAAATGATGAAAATTCAGATATCTGAGACAGCCCAAAAAGCGAATTAGAAGCTTTTATGCATCTACCCACAGCCACAGCTCTTAAGTTCTTAGAGAATGAGAATTTTTGACACTTGAGGTATGCCCATCCAGAGAAGTAAAGGGATATAATATGCCCACTTACACTCTTTTGTTTTAATATATTATGAGGAGCAGTGCACTGGGAGAGGAGCTACTGTGGGCTGTTAGTCCCTCCTTCTTATGCATGTGTGTGGAGGAAAGGAGGCCATGGTCATCAAGTTAGCAAAACTATTCTTCGAGTAATGTCCCCATGGGTGCTCCACTGTAGGTGCCGGGTTGCCCAGGCACCACAGATCAGAGTTTTGCACAGCAGTAACTGGTTGGGCCGCGCATACACACTAAGTGCCTTGTGCCGTTCGTTCCTGTTGTTTTGTGCACGCGGCCCGACCCTTCCTCAGTTGCTTTATTGCCACCCTCAGCTGCAGATGGAACTTCAAGCTGCTCTTCTAAGAGAGCTACCTCAGAATTTTAACTGTATCAGTCCCTTTTTTTCTTCGTTTTAACATTTTCAAACCTTTTAACTTTACTCACTACTCCTATGATATCTTTTTTTTTTTTTTTAAGAGAGAGAAGGGGCAGAAAGGAAGCCTGAAAGTCTCTGTGGCCCTGCTGCCAGCGACCTCCCCGCCCCAAAAGGAAATAAAAAATGTAATATTCAAACAATAATAATATGATGATGACATACTATGCCCGGCTCCCCAGGCTTCAAGAAATGTTACACATGCCAAGAGGCCATGCCAGTCTCCGATGGCCACTCCTCATTTATTCACTGCTTTGGTGAGGGACATATTCTGCAGAAATGTCCTCGCTGCAGCAAGCTAACAGCCCAGGCTTGCAGAGATAGGGAGATGTGGCGTTGCATACTCCTCTTTAATAAGGTTCTTCAGCCACCAAGCACTCCACCGCTTATCCTGAGCTGCCCAGGGCAGAGAAATGGCGCATAAGTTCACCAGTGCTGAAGCCAGTGTCGAAGAAGAGACTTTCCCCACTAGGTCTCTACCGTGATTGACGTCGACCTGTATCAGCTCTAGCAATAAACTGGGCACCTCTGGAACCAGACATATCTGGCAAGCCAAATCATGGAACCGAAGGACCACCACGAAATTATGGCAGCACTGGCACTCTTGGCACCCAGAAGACAGAAGGGTACCAACAAGCCCTCATGAATGGCACCTGCAACACTGACTACTCAACAGGTACTGATGAAGGCTTGGGCAAAATCGAACCGTGCCCATCCCTTCCCGAGCCCAGAACAGACATTTTTGCTGGCACCTCTGTCACCATCACCGGTGCCATGTTCACCAGCAGCTAGGCAAAGTCCACCGCAGTCTCGTCATATTAGTTGTCATACATCCCGAACTAGAACTTCAAGGTGACTGCCTTATAAAAAGGACATCTCCAGAGAAGATCCTTCACGTGATATCTACAATAAAAGGCCTATTCCAATCCTTAGTACTTCTTATCAGTGACCAAAAAGCTACTCTTCAGCCGACTCAATCCCTTAGGACAGTGCCTACTTACTGACTCAGAGATTCCAAGCGATTCAGGATCTCATCACCATACTTACTGTCAGCCCTTCAGTTGTGGTCCTCATATGCCTATGACTTATGGGCCACATGGCCGCCACTACCTACGTAGTCCAAAATGCCCGACTACATATGAAGCGTCTTCAGCACTGGCTAGCCTCCATTTACACCCCATCAAACACCGGGTCCACCGAATTCTCTCCCCTCCTTCTAAGGTCCTTTTTCCCCGCAAGTGGTGGACCAGTTTCACCAGTCTACTGGCAGGGGTACCTTTCTAATGCACTCAACCATCTGCACAAATCACAACCGAGGCTTCAATGACAGGTAGAAAGTTTTTCCACCCAAGACTGCTGGTCCGAACATACGAGAACTTTACACAAACATTCTGGAGCAGTCTTCCATGCTCGCGAAAGCTTTTGAACACAAATAGTGACTCATATGGTCAGAATTTTGACAATGTGTTGACAGTGTATGTCGTCAATCGTCAGGGTGGAGCTTGATCCTCTTAGTTGTGTGCCAAAGCAGTCCACCGTTGGAATTGGTGCATTGCCAACAATATAACACTAACGGTGGCGTACCTGCCCAGCATCCACAAGGCTGCTGCAGACTTACTGAGCAGACAGTTCAGTATGGACCATGAGTGGCAGATCAATCCCCACGTCATCAGGTCTGTCTTTGGTATGTGGGGATTCGCAGAAGTCAACTTTTTCGATACCCACAACAACACAGTATGTCCCAACTATTGTACTAGTGCGGGCATAGGATGGGGGTATTTTGGAGATGCTTTTCTCATCCCCATTGGCCACCTCTATTCCTTTTCCCCAATTCCACTCATCTTGAAGAACCCTCAGCAAAATCTGGTGGAACCACGCCTGGGTAATCCTAGCTCCTGCATGGGCCAGGCAGACGTGGTATCCCTTTCTGTTTTGAATGTCTCTCGACCCCCTGTCCACTAACTTGTCATTCAGATTTCTTGACTCACCATGGGGGCGCCCTTCTGCACCCCAACCCTCAGAGCCTCCACTTGACAGCCTGGCTCCTCGCTGGTTTCAAGATGCTGAAACACGATGTTCCGATAGAGTAAAGAGTCGTTCTCCATCGCAGACATGCTACCACCCGCACCACCTTCATAAGTGGAAGAGATTCTTGATGTGGTGCGAGCAAAAGCAGATGGACCCATACAAAGTTCCACTTCCTCTCATCTTAGACTACATGCTCAACCTCAAACAGTCCAACTTGTCCTTCTCCTCTCTCAGGGTGCACTTAACCATTATTAATGCATTCCATTCACCACTCCAGGGACACACTTTTTTTGCTCATCCAGTAACTAGTCCATTTTTAAAGGTCTCCGTAACCTAGCCCCACCATGGAGACCTCTGCCACCTTTATGGAATCTTGAACTAGTCCTCAACATGTTGACCAGACCTCTATTCAAACCTCTGGCTACCTGCCCTTTACTCATTATGACAGCCAAGGTGTTATTCCTCCTTGCATTATCATCCACACGCATAATTAGCGATCTTGCCGCCCTTTTCGTGACTCCACCATACACAATTTTTACTAAAGACTCTAATTTACGTACTTACCCAGCCTGCCTACCAAAGGTCTGATCATCAATGAGCCGATCGTTCTCCAGTCGTTGTACCCTAAACCGCGCTCATCTTCAAGGGATGCCCTGATCCATACTTTAGATGTTTCTAGGGCTCTTGCCTAATACACTGATCACATCAGAGGCTTCTGCACTTCACAACAATTATTCATCTCAGTAGCCAACCAATTTAAGGGCAAGCCACTTTCCTCACAACGTATATTCAAAACTATTGTAGCCCGCATCACACAATGTTACACCTTATGAGGCAAAACTCTTTCAACTCCACCTAGAGCTCATTCTAACAAGAGCAGTCTCTGTCTCCACGGTCTTCCTACGAGGTGTCTCACTCAGGGACATTTGCTGAACTGCCACACAGTCTCCAGACCATGCTTTTATGAAACACTAAGCAATTCTTAAAAACCTCGCTACTGATTCCTCAGTAGCCACAGCAGTATTGTCCACTGTCGACACCAGGTAACTCCAAAGCCCACTGTCTGGCTTATAACTCACAACTGCTACAAAGTCGTCTACAGTGGAGCACCCACAGGGACATCACTTGAAGAAAAAAAGGAAGTTACTCACCTTGTGCAGTAATGACGGTTCTTCGAGATGTGTGTTCCCATGGATGCTCCACTATCACCCTACTCCACTCTTTCTTTGGAGGCGTTTCTCTTATTTTCTCTCTCATCTAGATACTCAGGCATACACGAGGAACTGAGGAGGGGTTGGGCCGCACGCACAAAACAACAGGCACGAACGGCATGAGGCGCCTAGTCTGCATGTGTGGCTACTGCTGTGCAAAACTCTGACCTGTGGCGTTGGGGCGACCCGACACCTACAATGGAGCAGCCACGGGGACACACATCTTGAAGAGCCATTGTTGCTGCACAAGGTAACTTCCTTTTCCACTATATCACCGCCACAGTCTGTTGGGAAGTAACCTTTATGATGCTGTTGTTGTGTGGATTGTTTTCCCTGAAGCAAGAAGGGACCACTGTGTGACTGAGAGTCACAGTACAGTTCCTATTCTGCTCCTGGTGACAAGGCTTGTAATAAATCCTTAATAATTCAACTGCTGCTTTTATCTTCAAATTAACTGGGTGTGAGTCTAGTGGATTGAAAGGCCCTAAAGCACAAGTTGAGCTTGAAGAATCTCTCTGTCATCAGTATGCTTCAGCACACTTGTGTTGGAGGAAAACATTTTGGTCAAGCTTTACTCCATTTTCTGTGATTTGGCATTGAGTGGAGACCTGTAGAAATAAGAGTATAATTCACCTTCAGAACATGCATTTTTGAGGGAAAAATTGTCAAGTATTTCTACCTAAAACTATCAGCAAGAACTGATAAAATGATACCAATACTAACTGATTTCCCTTTTTTGGTCCAAGCTCCAAGCACGTGGCCTAGAGGGAATTTTTATAGTGTAAAGTTGCAGCTCCTGCAGGAACATTACAAACATTCCCTGCAGAACAGTTGTGGAGATGCAAGATGCCGCCAATTGTCAGTTTCTTTCTTGTTACAATTGGTGAAAGAATATCCAGTGGTTGCTATGCTGGGTGCATCCGTTGTCTTGCATCTCTTCTAACTTGATGTCTGTCAGCGTAATTCCTCCTTAAAATTCACTGGATAATTGAATTCTGGAACTAAGAAAAGAAATTTAGTCAAATACCACCCTCGGTAGCGCCACATTCTTTTCTAATCTTTGTTATGAATCTGTTTCACAAGAAAATAAAACTCAGAGTTCTAGATTCTGTAAATCCCATGCAGCTACTGCCCAGCCCTGTAAATACCAAAGATCCCTATCTGCCTAACATTCTGCTGGTGGGCATATGTAAAATCTCTTATGTCCCAATGGGATCTGCAAATTAGACATTTTCTACCTCTCTCATCTACAGAGCATGGTTCAGTATGTGTCCACAGAGGCAAAGATTGTGGTAGTGCTCCCGAAACAATGTAATCAAGTGGCTATCGTACTCATATAAGATGTAAGAGGCCTATGTACAAATTCCCATGCTTCTTCTTCGGGTAGTCCCCGTGGGTGCTCCACGTCTGGTGTCGGGCTGGTCCCGGCGCCGCGAATCGGAGCTTGCCAGAGCTGTGTTTGGCCGGACCGCGCATGCTCGAGCCGGTTTCGCGCCTTTCATGTGCCGCGCGTGGTCCGGCACCCGCCAGTTTCCTCTAATCTGCCCCATGTCACAGACGGAGCTCCCCTTCCTCTCCTCAGGCTTCCTGAGGGAAAGTTCAAAATGATTTAGACTTCCGTTTTTTCATTATATTTCCAGTTCATAAATGTGTTCCTTATTTTAAGTGAATACTTTTATAGAGTTATCTGCTGTTTATACTTATAGTTGAAGGTCTCAGCCCTCAGAGCCACGGCTCCAGCAAAAAAAAAAAAAAAGAGAAAAGAAAGACACAGTATAATGATAGCAAAAGAAACAGTTACCATTTGTATATCGTTATAGTGTTGCCTCTTACGGACGTTTTTCTGTTACAACTCCTAGTTTACTTTAAAAAAAAAAAGTAAGAAGAGTTACATTGTTACCTGGCTAGCTCCTCTTGAGCTAAGTTAAGTAGTTCTCGGACCCTTTATTCAAATACACGCACGCACGTAAAGGGGGAGAGCAGACAGCCGGTATGCCGGGCTCCCCCGGCTTCAAAAAGTGCATTATGTGCAGGGACTCAATGCCTGTCTGACGGACACTCTGCTTTTGTCCGCTGCCTTGGGGAGGCACATATCCCCCAGAAATGTAGCCACTGTGCTAAGCTCACGACGAGAGCCCACAAGGAGCGGGAAAGATGGCTGACGGAAATCCTCTTTGATAAGGCTCTCCTGCCTTCCATTGCTCCAGGCTCCTCGGCATCGGACCCGACTGCAGGAAAGCGGAGGGCTCCCTCCCCGGCTATGTCTTCCCCCAAGAGGAAGAAAGCCTCTCCTGCTCATTCCCTGCAGATTGCCCGCAGCAGCAGGTGAGCGCAGGTGATAAGCCGGGCACTTCAACTTCAAAGACAGCCCATGCGGCCACTTCAAAGAAGCCAGCCAGCACTTCCAGGCTCCGGCTGCCTCCTGCACTGCAGACTGCAGGGGGGCCCCTTAAAGACACAGCCTGCCCCACACCGCAGGTGCCTGGCTCTTTGACTACGGTACTCACCCCCCCTCACAGGGAGCTATCCTCAGCACCTCTGGCACCCACGGTACCTAGCACTGAGCAAATGACTGCGTCAGCATAGCCACCTGACCCTCCAAGCTTGCAGCCTGCAATCTCTGAGCAGCTAGAAGCAGCTTTTACTAGTGCAGCACCAAGGACAAACATCCATGAAATTTCCCTCTCCCCCTCCCCGGTGTTCCCTCCAGAGCCATCACCTCACCCCTCCACGTCTGCACACCATGAAGTGGGGCGCAAGGAGCATCATAGGTGAAGCTTATCCTCTCGCCACCATCACCATAGGGAACATAGCTGCTCATATTATAGATATTCCAGATCTCAGTCCCCGTCAAGGCGATTCCATTCCCCGACTTGCGCGCCACGCAGCACTTACTATGTCAGGCACGGCACCGTGGGATCCTCTAGATGTTCATCACCTGCAGCCTCTGATCGACATTCCACGCATTACCATAGATCCTATTACTATGGGTCACCCCACCACAGCCGCTCGCGTTCTCGCTGCAGATCACCATGCTTCTGTCGATTGACCAGCCCACGCTCGATGCATTCTGAACCTTGGAATCAGTCTCCGCCCCGACCTGCGTTACCACCATGCTCCCCAGCCCCTCATCCACAATCAGACATGGAAGAGGGCCAGCTCTCCGAAC
>CM057846.1:143969175-144007763 GCA_030068395.1 Apalone spinifera
TAGCCCATCGGAGGAAGGTCATCATAAGATCATATGGGTGAGAGACAGGACATAACATATTCAATGGTACTAGGAACAAATGCGCAGTTGTCATGTACCCTCACTGCCTTTGCTTTAATCTCCCAGGTGCAACACCAATGGAGCACATCCATGCAAAGACACCTTCCTGACGCTAACAGACACATCGCCACTTAACACATAATTGACAATTGATGTCTGCTTTGTTTAAGTACTTGTTTAACTAGATATAAGGTATTCTGTAAGCTACGGGCAGAAAATACTATGTAACCTTTAGATTATTGCCTTCATTTTGCCTCACTGTTAGCACCTGTCCAGGGGTTTGGGATCTTCCCCCCCACCCATCACTTCATCTGCCATCAGCATCTTATATAATCCATTGTAACTTATCGTCTGGCAGTGTTCACCAAGCCTAACAAGCAAAGTGACGCTCCACCAGCATTGTGTGTAATAAACCCTCCTGCTTGCTTCATACACTTTGTCCAGATTCTGTTCCAACAATTAGGGAGACAGAGAATGACTGATTATAGGACTCCCTAGGATATGGGACAACCATGTTCAAGTTCTTGTTCTCCAACAGTCCAAATGGGGTTTTGAACCCTCTCTTCCATAGTTTTGGGTGAATGCGCTAAATATGGATTGGGAGGCGGCAACAAGCCCCACAATAACAACCACCAATTTTTAGATTAAGAGTGTGTCTTTGTTTAAGCACCTAACTCTAGGAGAGGATTCAAGTGTAGAGAATATCAAAGGGAAGTGCTACCAGTAGCCACCTAGCTCTTTTGCCCCTGCTGCCCTATCACCATTTCCTGTTGGCTAGCTTAGGCAGTCTTATTGATCAAAACGAATATGAGGCTTTGAGTGAAGACCTCTCTAGAGAGTGTTTTCCTTTACACATTCTGCAGCCATAAGAATGTTTACAAGTACCCAGCTGTGCTGTCAGAAGATGTAGGTTAAGCTACTTGTATCTGTCCATATCCAGATTTCTTTTTGAGAGCCTAGTTTCCAAGATGGATCCATTGTGCAGTCTGTTCCAATCAATGCTAATGTTAAATGTAAACTTTCAAAAACAGTGACTTTTGTAGGATCTGTACTTAATTCCAAATCTACTGCCACCAGCTTTCCAAATGGGAGTTTTCCAGAAATGCAGAAGTGTCTACATGGTTCGGGTTACAAATAATAAAACTTTCTTCCTTACAAAGAACACTTGCTTAAACAATCTGAGCAGAAAATACAATCTCTGGCATGGGTGGTCCCTAAAATACTGTATTCTACTAGTTTTTTTCAGGTGTGAGAAACAGCACAAATACATCTGCTGTCTACAAAAGGGAATGCAAAATTACTTTATACAGGGGCAACAGATATCCAGAGTTTTTTTATGAGTGACTTTCTATTAGATTCCCTAGTAGCTTTTCTGCCATCATTAGAAAAGTTAAACTAGACAAAGTCCATGAGTTCGTAATAGCTGCAAGTGGGGCACTGTCATTTTCTAAGATTTCCTGGTTCTTGCATTGAAACCCTCCTGTTCCATCACTCTAGTTCCAAAATTCACCATATCATCAAAACAAATTCCTCCACCTAGAACTGAAATTACTGAGATTGTTAGTTTAGCTACTTCTTTATTGTGCAACGTGGATTGCATTTGTAGTTACAGATGCAGCAGATCTTTTTGAAGAGTGAGAAATATTTTGATGTAGAAAGGATTCTCTCAGAAGACTGACATTTCTATTCATTTTCCATTTCCATTTTTGATGTTCATGAATAACCTTGTTCCTAAGATTTGAAATTTTTTTTTAAACCTGATGGAGAAACCTGATTTGAGATCTTGCAGTATGCTCACTGCACTACTGTGAAAACTCCATTCATAATAACTGTAATGTCGATGTGAAGTGTTTGAAAGAACAAACCCTAAATGTTTCACCACACCAGTCATTAATAGTTTCTCTTCTAAATCTCTGTCATTACTGGGGGGACTTCAGGTTATATAATCTAGATATTGAGAGTTCTTGACTACTATTTAGACAGTGTAAACAGCCTATAACAAATATGAAAGTTTCCTAGTCCATGTAAGGTAGGGGTGGGCAAAATGTGGCCCACAGGCTGGATCCAGCTGCTAAGCCTTTGGATCCAGCCAGCGGCCTACTAGGACCGTCAGTGCAGCTGGAATCATGTACCTCTAGGTGCCGTGTACCTCCGGCAGGGAGAGACTTTGCTTCCTGGCCCTGCTCCCAACACAATCATTGTAGCTCCCAAATTGGCCCATGGGAGCGACGAGGCTTGTGCTGATGGTGAGGGCAACACACAAAGTCCCCTGTCCTCCTGGTGCAGGGCACAGAGAGGCACATGGTCACAACAGTTGGCTGCTTTGAGCAGCCTGGGGCTGCAGCAGGTAGGAAGTCTGTCTTAAGGTCCTGCTGGGTGGGAGCTGCCTAAGTAAGCATGTTCTGGCCAGAGCCTGCATGTGCACCCTGCCACCTCCCACACTTTCTCCCTGTCTCAGGACACCAACCAAATCCTCAGCACACCGCCTCCACCCAGGTAAATTTAATGCCAAATGCTGGAGAGCAGCTCTTTAATTGCTCGTTAATATTCCTCAAGCCCTCCGTAATAGTGAATTGGTGTTTCTTAATCTCCCCAAAATAGGGATCTGTATAGGCAGATGATTGCATAAGTGTAAACATTTATCTATATTGATCCACACTTCTCACCATCTTTCATATCAGAATTGTATAAAGATTCATTAGAAAATGGAAGTGGTAGTTAGTGTTGCAGCTCGTTCGTAGCCATTCAGGTTCAGGCATGACACATCTATAGAGCATGCATGTTTCATAAGAATGTAGGTCCATAAGACCAATAATTTTGAAGAACTAAAGCTACTGAAGTAATCCTTGTTATATTCTACTTATTAGTCTTTCACTACAAAGGAACTGATCATTGGAAGCACTAGGGATTGCTTTTCTTTGAGGGAGGCTCAAGAACTTCCTTGCAGAAATAATTGATCAGAACTTTGTACTTTTGGAGTTTCTGCCAGGCCAAGCACCCAAAACATCAACCCAAGAGTGATCTATTAAGACCTATACCTTAATTAAACAGCTACTGCAGTTAACGAATTCTAACGTGGATTGCTCATGTGAATTAAAAGAATTAGAATATTCATAAATTGGTAGATTTCTAAGATTATTCATTTCTTAGGAATCAAAATCTGTAAATAAGTATTGCATCCAATCACACTTTAAAAAAAAAAAGAGATGCCAATATTTAAGTGCATTAAATCTTCATAAGAGGAAAATAATTATTTTTAAGTCAGTATTATTAATAATCAGATATCTGAACAAGCAAAAATTAATTTCAGTATAGTTGCTTCAGGTATAGTGAGAAATGTAATTTTATTAATTTGAAAAGAAAACCTTAAAGTTTTATTTTCTGGGACATTAGCAAGTTTAATGTTGATTTCAGTGCATTTGTTCCCTTGTAAAGTAGAGTATGTTTTATTTACAGTTTCTTCTTTAGATTCAGAAAAAAGCAACAATCCATGTCAAACGAATTGTGATACTACTAAAAGATTAAACAAGGTACTGTAGATAAATCAAAAAATATGAAGACCAGCAAATATAATTATCCAGTTCTTTCTAGTGCCAACAAACTGATTTGAATAATGTGTCTAATAACTAAAAATGTTATTGTGTGCAAATGGATGTACCAGTGAACACTTAAGCATAATTTACCACCTAGTGATATTGTTTAGTTTTTAGTTTGTCATGTGGAAAAGGGTGAATTGCATTATGGCTCCATTTGGAGAACAGACTTGAGTTGTTTCATATCAAGTAATGAGATAATTACACAGAAGTATAAAGTATAGAGAATGAATAGTAGTAAAACAATTAAGTGGTTTGAACATAAAATAGTTTACACATCTAACCAGAATATGCAACAAAACATGCTTTTACATAATTTGAAAGTAACCCTGATGATGTTGTGTGACTTACCATGACTTTTAAAAAGTAAAGTACTACAGTAAGACAGAAAAGGTTAAATAATTGCCTTACCTTGTTAGTATATTACTTATAATAAAATATAGAGGATATTTTTCAGAACTGTGGCTTACTAAGTTACACTTCAGAAGATAAATTTATTTTTAGTTTGCTGATTCCTAAAACAAAGATTTTATCAAACCTTCAAAATTCAGTTGAGTTTTTTTCACTTCACAAAAGGATAAAATGGTTTTGTGCATTTTTGTATCATTCATAGGTATATTCAGATTATAACTTCAGAGAGCTCAACCAGTTGAAACAAACTTGAGATGATTTAATCATTCAGATTATTCAAAATACTCTTTGGACCATGGATCAGTGACAACTTACACTATTGGAGGGATTTCCCATCCTCCACCCTCCCTTCCTCCCTTTTAACATCTGTTTGTCCAAAATGCCTAGGAAATACTTGGAGAAAAAATGTCTTTGTTAGAAATTCAAAATCCTCTAGCCTTTCAAGTGAGTGCTGAAAGAACTCTTAATCTACATCCAGGTTATCAAATGCATCCGTCATAACCGAGAAATGCTATATTGATTTTTCTGATAATTCTAATGGTAAAAGTTCATATGCATCTTAGGGATGTTACATTTTGATTAATCAACTAATCAAGTAGTCGATGGAATTTTTATTGACTACTCGATTAGTCAGTGGGGGGTGGGACGCTTGCTATGCCAACTGCACCTCTGCCTTTGAAATATAGTAAAAGCTGCCTGCTGCCACATTTCAAAGGCAGAAGTGCAGTGAGGAACCTGGGGCAAGCAGGGACTCAAGCAGTCCCTGCTCACACCAGTTGCTGACTGCTGTGCTTCTGCTGTCTAAATGTAGCAAGAGCCCTGTGGAGCTCCTGTTCTAAGGCAAAAAAGACCACGTTGGCACCAAAGCCAATACAGTTCACTGCACCTACAGGGCACTTGGATCCCTTCATGCAGACTGCATCCAAACCGGTGCTATGGACATGCACCAAGTTGACCCCAGTGTGAACCGATGCTGCTTCTGTATTGGCTACAGTGCATACAGAAACTGCTCCAATATCCACCTTAGTACCAGTATTCTCCACACCGCATCCTCTAACATCACACGAGGATCTAGTGGTGGCCTCATTTGGGACCAATGGCACTCCAACACTGGAAGGACGAAGCAGGCTTGCCACATCCATCCAGCTCTGTTCCCCCATGCTCCGGTGATGAAGAGGATGATGATGAGGCGATTTCATTCTCTCCACAACATTCATCATGAAAACCTACATCATACCCCCAGCAACAGCAAAACCAGGATCAGATGTGATAGCCATTCCCTTAGTTCACTCCCATACCTTTTCGTCTACCTTCGCAGAGATGGGGCCATGGTCTCCTTATAGAGTGCGGATGGCTACAACCCATGTCCCAGTGCCTCAGAAACCACAGCCAGCACTTTTAAGACCACCACAGTCAACTAGATATGAGACAGCCCAGGCAGACATTGAGGACATAGAGGACACACAGCAGGATGACTCTCTCCCTCCAACTCATTGTTGTCATTATCTCCTCACAATTATGCCTCCATCCCCAACAGCAGGGGATGATTTTAAGTCCTTTCACAACATATTTAAATGAGCAGCTGACTTGCTGGAAAAAGAGGTATCCCTCCTTCTTCCTCATCCAAGGGAGCAGATAGAAAATATTACATCGCAGTGAAATGATCAGAGTTTTTATTGCTCACCCAGCTCCCAATTCATTGGTCATAGAGGCTGTTCACTCAAGAGGAAAACAGATCCACTTCCGATTTACACCTTATGACAAAGATTGGAAGAGGCAAGATATATTCGGAAGGAAGGCATATTCCTAGGCCTATCTGCAATTTAGGATTGCCAATTACTTGGCATTGTTAGCAAATCTAAATTTTTTTTGAAAAAATGCTTTTTTTTATTGAATAGCTCCCAAAGGAACATAAAAATCCCATCCCTGTCCCTTTTCAGGGATCCTTTCCCACAAGATATTCCTACAATGGGAGATAGACAGACTCCTCAGTATAGGAGCCACAGAGCAAGTACGAATTCAACACAGGGGAAAGGGTTTTATGCCTGTTACTACTTGACATCCAAAAAGACAGGGAAGATGGAGACCCATATTGGACATAAACTGAGTAAACAGATTTCTAAAGAAGCAGCACTTTACTATGGTCACTCTCACAAAGATAATCCCATCTCTAGAGAAAGGAAATTGGATGTCATCCCTCAATATACAAGACACCTACTTTCATATCACAATTCCTTCATCACACAGGAAATTTCTCTGATTCAATCTGAGACCAGCATTACCAGTGCTGTGTTCTGTCCTTTGGCCTGGCAGTGGCCTCAAGGGTATTCTCCAAGGTTCTAGCAGTAGCAATTTCACATCTCAGGATGTCAGGAGTTTTAGTCTTCCCATATTTAGATGACTGTCTATACTAGCTCCCACAGCTCAGGTATCAACCTTCTATATGGCATGCACTATCAGCCTTTTCAGCACTTTGGGACTTGAAACAAACAGCCAAAAGTTCCAAGAACTGGAATTTATAGGGGCAACAATGGACTGTATCCTTGTGCAGCCCAGACTACCATACCATCATTTCCAAGCACTTGCATCATCAGCTCAAGGCATATTGAGCTGTCCCAGGGTTTCATCCAGGCAATGCCTTCAACTGTTTGGCCATATGTCAGCCATGACATATGTGATAAGACTTGCCAGGCTTCACATGTGCTGCCTACAAACATGGCTTCACACCTGATTTTGACCTCACAGGCATCATTTACAGAAATCCCTCCAGCATCCCCAAAAGAGTAATACAATTGTTACACTGGTGGCACATCTGAATAATCATAGCATTCAGGGATAATGGTCCCCAGTAGAACATATCAATGTACTAGAGCTTTGAGCTGTCAGGCATGCATGCCAATATTTCCTTCCATTCATTTGCAACAAAGCAGTAAGAATTCTCATGGACAATACAGCATGCATGTTTTATATATACCATCAAGGAGGTGCAAGTTAATAGCACCTATGCATAGAAGCCATTATCCTATAGCATTGGTGCACAAAGAACTAAGTAGACATTTCTGCTGCTTACCTCTCAGAAAAACAAAATGTCATGGCAGACCATCTAAGCAGAAATTTCCTTCAGAAATACAATTGGGAAATCCACCCTCAAGTCTTGCATTAGGTATTTCAGTCATGGGGCTTTTTAGAAATAGACTTGTTCACCACATATCACAATGCAAAATGCCTCAGATATTGCTTCTGAAGTGGCCTGGGCAAGAACTCCCTCCGGAATGCACTTATAATCAGGTAGTCAGACTCATGTACACCTTTCCCCCATTCCACTGCTCAGCAAACTTATGTTCAGGGTTCAAGTAATTCTAATAGCACCCTGATAGCCCAGGCAGATATGGTTCTCCTACCTAACCCAGATGACCATAGCCCCTTGGTTTAGATTTCCACAGATTCTGAATGTCCTGTTTCAGGACTCTGGCCACATCCTTCCTCCAGATATCCAGCGTGGTCCCTGAAGGGCTAGCGGGATTGCACTTAACCTTTTTGGAGATAGTTGAACAGTTAATTGCGAATAGCCGGAAATCAAGTATCAGAAAAACTTACTCTCAGAAGTGGCAACGTTTTAAACATTGGAGTGCAGAACACTCTATAATCCCACATTCAGCACATCTATCTAAAGTGCTGGATTACATGCTCTTGCTAAAGAAGCAGAGCCTTTTATACTATTCCATTAACAACCACCTGGCAGCAATATCAAGCAGGCATTTGCCTATAAATGGTCACTTGATCTTTGTTCACCCAGCCATAAATAGTTTTTGAAGGGACTCAGTAATGCTTTCCCTCCACTAAAGCAGTCATCTGCTTAGTGGGATTTTAATCTTGGTTCTCACAACATTGACAGGGCGACCTTTTGCATCAATGCCAACTTGCTCATTACTACATCTTTCAATGAAGGTAGCCTACCTCATCGCCATCACCACAGCAAGAAGAGTCAGTGAGATTGCTGCATTCATGGCCGACCCTCTGTTTACAATTTTCTGCAAGGACAAAATAGTGCTTACCTCACCCAAAATTCCTTCCCAAGGTCGTGTCACCATTCCATGTTAATTAACTGATGTACCTACCTATCTTCCACTCAAAATGGTATCGATATGCCAGTGTTGCTCACCTCCACACCTTAGGTATACTCCAGGCACTTGAAATTTATCTAAACCAGACAAAACAATTTAGACAGTCCCCTATACTTTTTCTATCAATAGCAGACCATTCTAAGGGCCAAGCTATTTCTAAATTAAGGCTTTCTAAGTGCATATCTTACTGTAATAAATAGAATGTGCTATTCATTGAATTATATACCAGTCCCTGACCAGATAAAAGTCACTCCATTAGGGCAGTCTCTACATCAACTGCATTTCTTCATAATGTCCCCATTACTAATATTTGTAAAGCTGCAACATGGGCTTCAACTCATACCATTATGAACATCATGCCCTGGACAAGCATAAGATACAATTCTGCCTAGTAGTTATTCTGTGGCCCACACTAAATATCCAAAGTCCCATCTTCCAAATTCTCAGGATACTGCTCCATAGTCTCCTACAGTGGAGCACCAACAGGGATACTCCTCAAAGAAGAAAACTTATGCAGCAACTGGTGTTCTTCAAGATGGGTGTCCCTATGGGTGCTCCATGACCCTCCCTCCTCCCCTCTGCTTCGGTAGAGAAGGAACTGAGGGACAATTGACAATGCATGTGCCAGTACACTCACTATGCAGCAAGATGGCAACATGCATGTGCATCGGCACCTAGATTACTGCTGCTAAAAATATATAACTATAAGCGCAGGGGTGCTGAAATACCTACAGTGGAGCACTCACAGGGATATCCAGTTCAAACAACATCAGTAACTGCACAAGTTGAGTAAATTCTTTTTTTATCTCCTTTTGCAGGTCACATTTAAAGCTTTTTATAAAGATGAGTTCCATGAATGTTACTGAAAGCAGAATTTGCTCTATTGAATTTGGTCAGGTCTTTTGCTTGTTATATTGAGAGTTAACGTGCAGCAGGATGGGATGTAAATTTACAGCACACTAGCTTACTGTGCAATTACCAGCTGTTTGTACCTTGCCATATGTTGACAGGAGGGGGTGCTACTACCTCTGAAAAAAATCTTTATTGGCTCCTGCAGAGTAAATTACTTCCATACTAGTAAGAAGGTTTCACAGAAATTATCTTTAATACACATCAGTTTGAGGAGGAATTACACACGCTGTAGAGTTATATCAAGCAGATAACTCCTCTGTTAAACATTAAAGAGCTATACGTTCCCCTTGACAAGCTTCTTTTTCACTAACATACACAAACGGGCCCAGTGCTGGCCCCACATAGTTTCTACCTGGCAAACAGAGAAAGAAGGTGGTTACTAGTCTTATAGACAGCTTATCTTCCTGTCTGTTCGTCTTAGCTCTCTGATCTTGTCTCAAGGGGATCTGAGACAGGCCCTGGTTGACCCGAGATTCCTCAGGCTCACAATCCTACTCGAGGCCATGGAGCAGAGTTTTGGCTACTCTGCATAACAGTGTTGCAAGTTATTTCAAGTGATAATATTAAGGAATCCCCCCAAAACAAAAGTAATGCCTAAGTCTTATACTTTTTCCTTAAAGGAACCACATTTCTTAAAAGCATGCACAGTGGGCGCATGGTTACTAATTTTTACCTTTTTAATATTTTAAAAGGGACTAGAGAAGGTAGTACCAAGCGCTCAAAGATCACCCCATGTTTACTCACTCATCAGTCATCACACAGCGTGCCAGAGGGAATGTTCCTGTAAGCAGGTTGGCTTGTGGTCTATGCTGGAACTTTATACATGTGATATTTACTTTTGAATAGGCCATATTTGCTGACCATTACTGATCGTACGTGCAGGCTTTGGCGGTTCTTTATCACATTTCCTGGCAGTTCGGATGCAGGCTACAAGCAGCGAGAGTTCGTGTCACAGGTGGCTGAAACTGGCCAAATAAGAGCCTACTGGAGACTCTGCTACAAAGCAATGAAAGACCACTAGAGTCCCTTTGGATTTGCAGGAGGGCTTTACTTTCTCTGGGTCAGTCCTAGGCTTCTGCTGTGCTGTTACATCTTGTCCGAGAGAGAGAGATTCCTGCCTGGCCACTCATGACTTTAATTTATATACTTTGCAGGGTTCTTTCTTGCTTTGAAAAGTTAGAGGTTGAACTGCCGTTTCACTGGGTGTTTTTCATTCACAAGTCTTCACTCATTCTATGGATTACATACATATTCATAAGCATGGATATAATTAAGCAGTGTGACTTCTAAGCAAAGACTTGCCTTATCACCTTTGACATAGCAGGAAGCCTAACATAAATTGTATTGTTTAAGACAGCAGAAGGCTTAACATAGATTGTATTGTGAGAACCAGAACCAAAAGTGAAAGGGGGTGGGGGAGAATAGCCATACAGAAACCTGCTCTCAGGATCCTCTGCAGTCATCCAGCCATGTTTAAGTTGTGTTAAATTATGCTCACATTATTCATTCAGTATAGCCACACCAATTTGGCACCATCCCAACGTTACGTACTAAATGTTCCATAGCAGTAAATAATAAACTATGGAACTGTTAGTGCATGGTTGCAGGGTTCACACTTAAGCTAGTCTATAGAATATTAATAGATTTTTACACCAGTTTTTTGCATACTAACTCTTTATAAACAAGCCCATTCTCATCTTCAACTTCTCATCATTATAAATCTTCCAAATTAGAATGTGAATAGCTTTTCGGTTATGTTAGATTTTGCATTAGCAGAGTTTACCAGGAAATCAAGGTTTGTGATACTATGGAATTGTGTTGTTAAGATAGCATGACCATGATTAAATGATACACTTTTATAAAATTTACAAACCTAATTTTTTTATTTTTAATTTTTTTAAATTTTTTTGCAGGTGGTATTTGGGTAATACTAAGGACCAAATTTGTAAAACCATCTAAAGTTTTAATATTCAAACTGTGTGTTCCTTTTATACTTTTGAGACAGAACTAACATAAGTTGCGTGTGGTACTGTGCCACAAGGGGAAGTTGGCCATAGCACCACCATGGTCTCCTCAGAGGCAATGCTCTCTGTCTGGAGGATTGTCGCAGGTATCACCTCTGAACTGAGAGATGCAGAGGCCCCAACCTGGCCCAGTCCTTGGTCGGTCCCAGGACCTCTGAGGGCAGCAGATGGGACTCCCCAGGACTTTGGCAGAGATCTTCAGAGGCACACCTTCCTGCTTCCCCCCTCCCCCTTCCCATATGGGATTAGCTCCTGCAGCCACTCCTCCCCTCGGCCTCAAGGCCTGAGCACTGTATGAGGGACAGGTCCCCGGTGCAGCACCACTGACCTTGCTGGTACCACTCCCTGTCTCATAACTTTCCACAGCGCGTCTGTGAGGAAAGCAGGGACTGGTGGTCCCATTTGACTTCATGGTGTGGTTTCGGCTGATTAGCTAGTGGCTGTGGGACAGGTGCTAGTCATGAGATGGCCAGGCACCGTTGCTCATATTGCAGATCCCAGAGTGGATGATGCTTTCCGGACCCCAGTGCTCTTCTGCATCCTGGGCGTCGGTCCAGTGTGCAGTACTGCACCCATGCCAACCCTTGTTCATAGTTCCCTGGCACTGTGCACTCTGTCATCCTGGCCTCGGACCAAGCCTAAGTGCCCATGGTGCAAGCTCCTTGTCCAACACCTCCATGACAGCAAACTGAACTCTAGCTGGTACAGTGGCGAATGGTCTGGTTGCCTCAATGGTACCCTGGAACCTGTGGGGGTTCTCTATATCATCCCAGGTACTGTGCTCAGTAGCCAGTATGCCGAAGGCATTATCAACCACTTCTGTCTCTGTTAAACACCTCCCAGCAGGAGAAGCAGGGAGCTAAGATATAGGCACGAGCCTCCTCTGATCTCGAGGAGTTTCCCCCAGCATAGGCCTCCTCCTCCTCTCCAGATGAGACCATTGTAGGCCCCACAGTGGTGCCCCCCAATGATGTACGGGCTCACCAAGACTTCCTTAAGAGGGTGACCACTAACTTGAACCTCCAAGTGGAGGAAATTGAGGAGCAGGAGGATACCCTTCTTGGGGAGCTGGGTCACTCAGCTCTGGCTAGTTACCCCTCCACGATGAGGTGGCCAAGATTGCTATGGCCCTGTGGGAAATGCCCTCCTCCATTCCTCCTATACCTAAAAGGGTGGAAAGTAAGTAGTACTTCATCCCAGAAAAAAGGCATGAGTACCTTTTTCTCTCACCCAGCCCCTAACTCCCTGGTGGTGGAAGCCATTAACCACTGGGTGAGGCAAGGGCGGCTCTGAAAAATAAGGACTCAGTGAGGTTGGACTTAATCAGGAGAAAGCTTTAAAGTCTTCCAGCTTACAGCTTTGGGTGCTAAATTACCAGGCCATCATAGCTCGCTCTGATATAAACATGTAGCAGGCTATCGCCAAGTTTGAGTTCTCTCTGAAGTCTCAAGGAAGAAATTTTGTGCTTTTCCAGAGGAGGGGACAATGGCTGTTAGAGAGGTGCTCCAGGCTGCTTCTGATGTAGTGGCTTGCTCCATAGCATTGACCATTTTCATGTGGAGGACCTTGTAGCTGCTTCTCTCCAGCCTCTCCCCTGAGGCACAGCAATCTCTTCAGGATTGCCTCTTCAGGGCAGCCCTTATGCAGAGCAGACAGGGACCAGATGTCTCTTGCACCAGCCTTTGCACCATCAGCCTGTACATCCCAGGACCAGCACGTAAGAAATTCAGGCCTTAAACCCTGTCTGCTGAGCCTTTCCAACTTTACCAGGACTTGGGGCAGAGCAAATATAAAGGGTTTAGGTAGAGGCAGTCCAAATCTTGCTCCTCCCATCCTATGGTTGCCTCCAAACACCCGTTTTGAAGGAATGATCAAGGACAGTGTATCTTTCACACTGCCAGATCCTCCCCTGTAACCTTTTCACGCCACCTTCACCTTTTTCCTTCTGCACTGGTGCTCTATAGTACAGACCTGCCTGGACTGAACTGTTAGCTGGTACGGCTCTAGTTCAGTATGGTGTCCCTGGCCTCTGTCATTCCCTCCCTGGACCAGGGAGAGTGGACACCATCCTCGATCTCAAGGATGTTTACCGTTGTCAAGGGTCACAGACATTTCCTACATATATGGTGGGAACAAACCACTACCAGTTTGTGGTCTTTCTGCTTGGCCTTGCCACAGCCCCTTGGGTTTTTCCCAAATGTATGTTGGTGGTGGCTGCACACCTCAGACAACAAGGGATACAGATCTACCCTTACCTAGACAACTGGCTCATCAAGGGCGACTTGTACTCTAACATCTGCATGCATGTGGATCTTTTGCTCTGTCTGTGCCACCGCCTTGGCCTGTTGATAAATACAGAAAAGTCTCAGTTAATGCCAATTCAACACACAAAGTTTAAAGGAGCCGTATTAGATTCATCTCTCATGAGGGTCTTCCTCCCTCTGGACAGGTTTTGATCCCTTGTGGACCCTGTGACTTACATGTGCACTTCACCGACCACTACAATCAGGGTATGTCTTCAGCTACTCGGGCATATGGCAGCATCTACTTCCTTGGTCAAGTATGCCAGACTCCATATATGGCCTCTCCAGAAATGGCTGGCATTGGCCTATACCCCCTCAAGACTGCTTCTAGACAGGGTGCTGACAGTCCTGGCCCCAATTTTCAATTATCACCTGGTGGACAGGCACTGGCAACATTCTGACAGGAGTACCATTGTGAGCTCCTTCCCCCTCCCCCTCTCACATGCTCCTTCAAACTGGTATTGGATGTGTTGGACCTAGGCTGCGGTACCATTTTGGTGACCTCCGAACACAGGATACGTGGACCAAAAAGGAAGTGCCTATCCACATATATGTCAAGGAACTGTGGGAGTTCTCAGGCATATGAAGTCTTCCTCTCTCTCCTGGCAGTCAGGGTGGTCCGAGTCTTCCTGGACAACATGGCCACGATGTTCTTTGTCAACCACTGGGGGTAGGGTGCGGTTGGGTCCGCTCTGTCATAAGGCAGTCTACCTCTGCAACTGCTACATCCAGCACAGTATAAATCTGGAGGCCCACCGACTCCCGGGTGCGGGAAACCTCCTAGCTGATCAGCTGAGCAGGGAATTCTCTTCTCATCCAAAGGAGGCTCTCTATCTGCAGATCACTGCCATATTCTTCCAGAAGTGGGGCACTCCCCAGGTGGACTTCTTCATCACAGCACACAACACGTGTCGCAGCTTTTGCTTCACATGATGAGCAGATGTGGGATTCCTGGATGATGCCTTCTTCATCCAGGGGTTGGGTGTCCTGTTTGACACATTTTCCCTGATCCCACTTGGCTCCAAGGTCCTGGCCTAAAACAGCTTAGATGAGAGATTCTTTCTGTTCTCACATTACTTATAAGCATAATGAAAGTTTTTGACATTTCAGTGGGATTTGGATGCCCAACTTGTATATAAATGGACATTTCTAATGATTGATTTTTCAGTTGAAGACTGAATACTTTATAATCCTCTACCTGGGTCTTTTTTTCAGGTTCCACTGTTAGAAAAACCCTCTATAATCTAACAGAGCTATTAGAGGATTCATAACAGACAATTGATTCATAAAGAGAAAAAAAATTGTTACCTAGAATTGGATTTCTACAAAAACATTCCAGCAATTGGAATAATCTCCTGTGTTGTTGTTGTTGTTTGTTTTTACTAAAATAGCATAACTTTCTATTTTGTTTTATTCTGGGGAGATGCTTGTGTTGTCTGTTTCTCCAACAGGTGACCTGTTATGGATGAAAAGTGATTTGAAATCTCATTTATCCTACATGTCAGTAGTTTTGCAGATGGAAGACCTATGAATCTGTTTTGCTGATGTTATATTGTAGAAATCCCAATTATAATATAGGAAAAAACCTATAATTTACTCCTTTTTTAGAATGTTTTTGCTTGTAGTGTTTACTTTTTATAAATCATGATAGCTATTAGTACTTGCCATAGCTCTCATCATCTCACAGAAATTAAAATTCACAATTACATTAATCTAAATTTGATAGACTGGCCATTCAGCTCTGTTCCCCTACCAGCAATGATCAATGATGATAATTCATCTTTGAGATCCTGTATACTATTACTTCTCCCACCTTAAGCACACTAGAAAAATAATTTTACTTATTTTTGAATGGATGATATAAAAGAAATCTTTTTCTTTTACTTTAGGCAAAAGATCTTATAGAGAGATTTTTTAACCAACAAGTGGAAGTTCTGGGGAAACGTTCTGAACCCTTACCTGAAATATACTATATTGAAGGTACTCTGCATATGGTCTGGGTTAATCGCTGCTATCCAGGATTTGGAATAAATTCTCTAATACATCCAGATTGTCCTGATTGTTGCGGTATGTTGTATATTTAAAAAGGTGTATTATTTGTAAATTTGTGTTAACTGAAGATAATTTTCACTTTGAGTTCTAAACATCGTTTAGCTTAGTGTAGTCATTCATACCCATCTTATGGTATTATCCTGTCAGGTGTCTCTAAAGCTAATCAAGATTGTCCTGCTTTATCATTTTAGACTGAAGTTTTCTAGGAATAGCATGATACTTCAGAAGATCATTTTGATGGTTAGGATCTTATCCATAGTGCATTTAAGTCATTGGTATTTTTATCAAATCATTAGATGGCACTATTCCTTGTGAGTTGAGGTTAAAAATAGAGGGCAAAAAAATTCTAGACACCTGAAAAGCAAGAGGATGACCAAAGACATGGTAGGGAAGAACAATGAAAAAAGAAAGACAGTAGTAGAAAAATGTGGAAAAGGCACAGTTACTTAATGACTTGCTTGTTTTGATTTTCACCAAGAAGGTTGGTGCCAATTGGTTCCTAACATAATGAATTCCAGTGAAAATGGGGTAGGATCAGAAGTTAAAATAAAGGAAGAACAAGTTAAAAATTACTTAAAGTTAGAGATCGTCACGTCACCAGGATCTGATTAAATGCCTTTTAGAGTACTCTAGGAGCTGACTGAAGAGATATCTGAGCCATTAGCTAATATCTTTGAAAAGTCATGGAAGATGGGAGAGTCCAGAAAATTGGAAAAGGGCAAATGTAGTATCCATCTCTAAAAAGAAAAATAAGGACAACCCAGGGAATTACAGACCAATCCGCTTCAGTACTGGGAAAGATAATGGAGCAAACAATTAAGGAATCAGTTTGCAAACATCTAGAAGAAAATAAGTGATAAGTAATAGTCAGCATGGATTAAGAAAAAATCATGTCAAATCAACTGGATAGCTTTCTTTTGCAGAATAACAAAACTTGTGGATAAGGGGGATGTTGTAGACTGGATATATCTATAACATTTGGATTGTACTTTTTGATCTGTCAGAATATTGTAAGCTGTTATACTAATGTAAAATCTTCATCATTAGTGCTGATCATTTATATGAAGTTTCTTGGTAAACTGATCTTTTAATTCCTCAGGTTCCCAAATAAAATATAGATATTACAATAACATAGTGCTTCATGACATTGCTTCCACAGAGCCCCGCTACAGGAATTATATGACTGCTCATGAAACCGTTTTGATCAGTAGTGAGGAGTCCACATGGCTGACTTAAGCCATTCTATGGACCAACAGTATAATTGCTGTAGTCCTAACCATCCATTAGTTCCTCTCTGCTGCTAGTTTGAGCACTCATGGAAACTATTTTAGGGATGATGTATCTGAAGTTTTGGTTCTGAACTTATTCTCTTGACATTTGGTCAACAGCAGACTCTGGTTTGAGAAGGATAGTGCTTCAGTTCCTGTTAAATAAGCTTGCCTTTTCAGGAATATGACTGTTAGCTAGCCTCCTATAATAGGGCTCTGTGGGCGCAATGTCATGAAACTATTAAAGATAGTTTACTTATCAGAGGTAATTCTTATACTCTGAATGTATTGCTATTTCAGAGCCAAAATCAACCTCAACTTCATGGCCCAGTTCCAGATGAGACTTCTTGAGGTAGAGAATAGCTGAAAGGCAGTTAGAGGAGGCAGAGTATTTATGCCCTTGCAATATAGGGCTACAAAAGGAATTACAGATGCTTGTAACAGCAGAGTACTACTTAACATTGTTTTGGAGGCCACATGGATAGGCATTCTTAATGGGTGGTGCTATAGTGGCAGTACAAGCTTTTCTGTCTCATAGAGAATGGATTGATTTAAATCAGTTGCTCTCAACTGGAGTTTTGCGTACCCTAGGGAGTACACAGAGATCTTCCAGAGGGAACACATCAACTTATATGGATATTTGCTTAGTTTTACAACTACTATGTAAAAAGCACTTGCAAAGTTGGTACAAACTAAACTTTCATACAATGATTTGCTTATATTACTCTGTATACTATACACTGAAATGTAAGTACAATATTTATATTCCAATTGATTTAATTTATAATTTTATGGTAAAATGAGAAAGAAAGTAATTTTTTGAGTAATAGCATGCTGTGACTTTAATATTTTTAATTTGTCTGGGTTTTTTTTAAACAAGTAGTTTTTAAATGAGATGATATTTGAAGTAATGCAAGACAAATCAGATTCCTAAAAGGGAAACAATACTCTGGAAAGGTTGAAAGCCACTGATTTTAATAATTATTTAAATCAACAACCTAGAACATTTTATTTATATGATCAACTTTAATCTTGTTTTGCATTTGTAATTGTTTTTCTGCAATAGAAAGGTTTATTCTCATTGATTGGCAACCATTATAATTTGTTGACCTGCAACTAAATATGAGCTTTGCTCTAAGTTTGGTATTGTTTGCTAAAAAGGACTATAACCTGTATCTATGCACATCTACGTTGTAGCTTAACATTTTCTCATTTAGATTCTTAATTTTTACACTTTTAGAAAATGGTGAATGATATTTCTTACTTAGTGTAGAATTAATTATTTTTTTCTAATGATTTGTGTTAAGCTGGATTTGAATGAAAATTAAAATGCATAAAACAGCATTTTATTGTTGAAATCTTAAATGTATTGGATAAATAAGAAAAATACATTTATTAAAATGTGTTTTGTATATAAAACTGTCAGGGCTGTTCCCTACTCTGGCAGTCTGAGTGCAGAAGATTTGGGACCACAAGGGACCTTAAATACTTTGCCTCTATAGGCTCTGTTTACAAAAACTCTCCAGTGTCATAGATTTACTGACTTTGGTGAGTAGCTGCCACGATCAAGTGATTTAACCCTGAAAAACCAGAAGGAACACTTGAATTCCTTCCCCATGGATACCCCAAGCTCTTTTTCCCGAGAGAGCTTGAAAAAAGTAGCAAAAAACACAGAGAAACAAATTGTATCTCTAATAGCTGACCTCCAAGGCTAGGCAGACACACGCAGCTCCTGTTACATTCCACACGAATAAAATCATCACCTTAAAAGGGATGATTTTATTAAGTAAACAAAAAGATACACTTGGTAAAGCATACTTTTGGTTGCTAGGTGTTAACAGAGCAACTAAGAAAAGAACTGATCAAAAACACAAAGAATCAGTTCTTCGAGTGCTTGCTCATGTCCATTCCATGTAGGTGTGTGCACGCAGCGTGCACACATCATCGGAAATTTTTCCCTTAGCAGCACCCATTGGGCCAGCAGGGGAGTCCCCTGGCGTGGTGTTGGTATACTGGCCAATATATACCCCTGCTGGCCTCCACCCCCTCAATTCCTTCTTACAGCCCGTGACAGTCATTGAAACATGCTCTTGTTCTTAAGTGGCAAGCGCCTTTCAGCAGTTAACTTGTCCTCAAGTTCCTTTGTTCCTGTTCCAGTTATCAGTTGCTAAGTGCTGTTGTCTAAGTGTAAAGTACGGTTGTTAGTGTTAAGGGCTTGTGGCGGCCCTTATTCCACGCGGCCCACTCCTGCAGGAGGGCATGCCCGGCCCCCAGGGCTTCAAACCCTGCAAATGGTGCAAGTGGCCTATGCCTTGAGGTGGCTCGCACTCGACTTGCCTGAAGTGCCTCGGAGAGGCTCACTTGTCAGAGGCCTGCATATCTTCAAGGTGTTAAACCACAAACGAAGCAGGAGGGTGAGTCACGCCTAAAGATAATTTTAATGGAGGCGGCCCTCCGACTGGCCCGGGCATCAGACCTGGCACCAGCAACACAGAGCACACCATCCTCAGAGTGGGAGCCCTCAGCCTACGCACACACCTCCCTGGCACTGTGTAGACAGCGGCACCGCTCTCTGTCTCCGGTGTCACAGAAGAAGAGGAGACCCAGCAGGGGAAGGTCACCCCCACGGCGCATGCCCTCTGTGCACTCTCCAGTGGGACATGTGGCACCAGCAGGCACTGGGCCTGGACCTTCAAGATCGGTCAGAAGGCGTAGTCCTCACCGGGACTCCAGTCCAGTGGGTGATTTCCTGGAGCCCTTGACTCTGAAGGTATTTGAGGTGGCCAGGGACCTAACTGAGCTGTCACCTTCCTCCTCGCCGGCACCAGCTTCTGGACAGGGTCGGGACCCTGATCGGCACTGATCCAAGCACAAGGCACCAGCTGCCTTGGCACCGGACCCTCAGAGGCACCGCTTCTCCCAGGCTGCCCCAGCACCGCCTGCGGCATCGGCTTCTGGGCCAGCTCCAACCACAGTGTCCACCCCAGCCCGCCCTGCGGTACCGGACCTGGCACTGGGCCACAGGGTTTGGCTGGCACCAACCGTGGCACCAACTACCAAGCCCCATTGGAACTGATCAGGCCCTGGCTGTGGGCTCAGCCATGCTTCCTCTTCCCCCTTGCTGGCACCGGAAGAAGCCGGAGTTGATGGCTCAGCACGCTCCAGAAGCAGCAAGGTCCCCACTGGCGTCTGCCTCTGCTCCACCCTGGTTGGTGTCGAAATATTCCACCGACTCAGAGGCAGAATTGGTCTGATCCTCTACGGGGTCTGGCTCCAGAACCAGGTCTCAACACCGGTGCCACTCCTGCCAGTCACGGCACCGTAGTGCCTCTGCTTACCCACAGCAATGGCCACAACCGGCCCCGGTGCCGATGATGCAGCAGGCCTGGCTTCATCAGGCCCCAGGAGCCCCTCAATGGCCCTTCTGGACCCCATGGGCTTACAAACAAGCTCAGGGTGTATCCCCCTCTAGGCCGGAGTCTGTCTTTTCTCGGTCCAGGGAACCCCCCTCAGCAGCCCTCCTCACCCGATCCCCCACGTTGAGGCAGTCACTTCCTCTGGGCCAGACGTCCCCTAGGCCCTCGGAGCCCAAGTGTCAGGAGGGTAGGCCGGTCACAGGGCCATCCTCGGTGGCCTCCCAGGGCCCCCACATGCTGGGTGCCCAGCCAACATGGGGGTGCTGCTTTGGAGTCACCTACCTACGTGGAAAGGACATGAGCAAGCATTCGAAGAAGAAAGAACGGTTACTTACCTCTTAACTGTTGTTCTTTGAGATGTGTTGCTCATGTCCATTCCAAATCACAGCCGCCTCCCCTTCCTCAGAGTAGTCCGGTAAGAAGGAACTGAGGGAATGGAGGGACAGCAGGGGTATATATTGGCCAGTATACCGGTGCCACTTCAGGGGGCGCCGCTGCTGGCCCAACGGGTGCTGCTAAGGGAAAAATTTCTGATGATGTGTGCACATGGAATGGACATGAGCAAGCATTCGAAGAACAACAGTTTCAAGGTAAGTAACCAACCTTTCTTCAGGTTGTAACTTACTTACATGGTGAATAAGGGAGGAAAGGCATAGATTTGCACAGAGCAGTTTAATCAAACAGTCAAAATAAAGAAAAATACCCTGATTGCAACTAAATACATATTTTCCCGCTACTCATGATCCATGCTGATCTGTACTTAAGGCCCAGTTCACCCCCATATTCAATAATTCTTATAGGCACAGTAATTCTGATTACTGAATATGCTTTCTCCAGCTCTTATCTTAGAATTTTTCCCCAAAGAGAGCAGGCAAGGTATCTAAATTTAATTCATATTTCAGCACTGTATTCTCATTCGTTCTTCTGACCCCCTACCAACACCCTTGCTAGCTACCTGAGTTTAACCCGTTAGTCACCGAATGCTAGCCAGCACTCCTCCTATCCATCACATAAATGAAGGAAGATTTGTCTATAGTCAGTGAATTGAACTGATCACCATGTCATTTAATATTTTAGAATTAGTAGATCTCATCCTGTCACACACAGTTTTTATTCAAGAGGGGAAATCGAGAACAAGCTTAACTTCTGTTTCAATTCCCGGCCGTTTTCTTAACTTTTGAAATAAACATTTATCAACGATTACTGATAAAAATCAAATAGTTCCATTAAAGAATTAAAACCTCATCCAGAATTCTTGTCAAAGAGGGTCTTAAAATTGTGCTTAAATGTGGCTATACACTACTGATAATTTTTTCTGAAACCACATACTACCAAAGAGGAAAAAAAGCTGTGCTTTCAAATATCATATGATGTTTTCATTTTCTATAGAGCAAACAATACTTTTTGTAGCTTAAGCAGAAAGAATAACAGGCCAGGCTATATCAGCCCAGAGGATTTCTAACTGGATCTCTTTCTGTAGTTGCACTTGGTATGAGTTGTTAAAATGTGACACTGCTATCAAGTACTATTGTGCATTCAGCTGCAGCTCATGCTGCCTCTGTGGTTCTTCTGAGGAGTGTTCTCGTGTATATTTATAGAGTTGCTACACACATACATTCACTCAATGTTTTGTGATAAGAAAAGCATTTTGGACTGATGCCAACTTTGGAATGATAGTTCTATAGTCACAGTTTAAATAGACCTCAGTTAGTTTCCACCTCCAAAGGAGGACTATTTGGGAATTGGTGGATTATAAATCTGTACAAGAACTCAAAGAAGAATAAGAAACAATTATTTACGTGGCCATTTACTGTGGCTCTTTGAGATTTGTTGCAGGCATATATATATATTCCACAACCCATTTCCCTTCCCTGCTACAGTGGATTGAATTGTTACCAAGATTCCGGTGGTGAAGGTACAAGAGAGCAGTTGAAGCAGTTCTACTCTTGCCTGAAGGTTTAAGGGCAGTTAGGGTATATGTTCCGATCCATTGGGTGCTGCTGCCCAAAAGTTTTCTCCTTGAAAATACGGGGCGCTCAGACCCCGCAATGGAATAGGTATATATAAAACATCCTGAAAAAACAGTTATAGTACAAGTAAGTATAGGTTGAATCTCTCTAGTCTGGCACTCTTATGACCTGACTCTGCTGAACCAGAGAATTTGCCAAACCTTGGGAGGCCAATATTGTCTGACAGCATTATACTTCCAGTGCTTACTGGGCTCTTAGAAGACATTTAGGGGTAAATTAGAGCTATATAACAGCACAGAACACTGAGAGCCAGGACTTGCAAACTTAATGGGACTGCAGGAAACTTAGCCACACCAAGTGGACATCTAGCTAACTAAAATCATGCCAGACCATGGATGCTGCTGTACCAGGGAGAGTTGAACTAGAGATACAAACTATAATTTTCTTCCAGGTGCTTAAACAGTGACTTCTATCAGTTCAGTAGTTTAATTTTCTTTAACATTTCAGCACCATATACACTATTCTAATATTACATTATTTAAATTTTAATAAAGTATAGCATGTTTAGGCCTTACCATATATTGTCATAATTTCACATTTAATTTTAGATGGGTTTTATATTTTAAAGGGCTCGTCTAGACTACGCTAAAGTTTCGAAAGAGGACTTCTGATCTCACTTTCAAAAGTGAAAGTAGTTGTGATGCGTTTTTTTCGGTAAACACCCCCCTTTTTCGAAAAGCCTCATAAACCTCATTTTTGAGGAAGAAGATATACAGATTCCCTCTTTTGAAACTTCAGCATAGTCTAGATATAGCCAAAAAGAAAACAAATTTAATTTAAATAACCTATTTTGATACATCATTTTTATCCTTCCTAACTTCATAATTGTGTTTATAATATTTTAATTTGCAGATTTTTCATTTTAATATTATAAAAATCTAAGAAACATAAATTTAATATAATTCCTGTTCATTCTAATAGTTCAAGTGCTTTTTAAAATTTTAAGGTACATAAAATAAAGTCTATTTGAAAGGTAAATGAAATGGGTAATTGCTACATATAACATGACCCTCCAATAAAGTTCAATTAACAAAGTTATTGTATCACTATTGTGTCTTCACAAAGCCATGAGATATAAAACAAGTTGGTCTTAAAAACATTCCTGTAATGTCTTTATTTTGTGTCAGGAGTTAAGCTACAAATGGAGATGAAATACAGAACTAAAATTCTTATATTTTAAGGGGTCCTGATACATTCCTGACAACTTGATTTCATCCCATGGGATAAGATAATCAGAAACTCACACTTGATTTATAATTTTACTCCTCATTTATTGGTTGATTTCCTGTAGTAATTGACTAAAATGGACTGGGTACAAATTTAACTTGCCATTTCAGTAATTCAAATTTCTCCAGTGCGTTCAACAAAGTGATTTTTTAAAAAATTTAATTGAAGAATAAAGAGAATGTATTGCTGAAACAAATATTCAAATAGTACTAAAATTGGAGTAGAGCACAAAGTGTCAGAACATGGGATTCAAAAATAAATTAACATGTCAAATGCATGTAAGAGTTTGAGAGATGTAAAATGGTATGTGAGATAGGTACAGATGGAATATATGAGGTGAGTATTTTGTGGAGATGTTTGTACATGAAGGGTGAAGTTAGGCCAATGAGAATTCATGCTCAGTAAGGAAGATTGAGGCAAGTTATGTTTATTGTAAGAAACTTTATATGTTTTCGCAGCAGTCAGATCAGCAAGCTGTAGGTTGTGTGCTTGCTTAAGATTTTTTTCCCTTTTTCAAATCTTTGCCTAAATGGCAGACTGAGCTGTTCACAAATAACTTTTTCTATGATTGATTGTTATAGTTCCTTGCCTGCCCCAACCAAAGCGAACTGAAAATTCCCATGGAATTCACTGGGAGCAATAATGTTCAGAGTGCAATTTTTCTTCTGAGGTTGAGAGACACTGGGGAAAGGAAAGGATATTCACTAGCTCAGCCAATATGGAGACTGGGAAGTATTATTTCCTGCAGGTGTATCTAGGGTTTCTTCCAGCAGAACCATCCAGATGTGCTTAAGGATGGATTCTGAGCTTCACACACCACTTCCAGACATAGTTCCTCACTTTCCCCAGCAGACCTGTGGTATCTTACAGACTAACAAATTATTAGGTCATGAGCTTTCATGGGTAAAACCCAAGTCATCAGATGAGGAATTTTTACCCACGAAAGCTCATGACCTAATACATTTGTTAGTCTTTAAGATGCCACAGGACTGCCTGCTGTTTTTAAATTTGAGGAGACCTATAAAGCTCCTTTGAGTATCTAGAAAGGAACAAGTAGTTAGGCAGCCCCTGGTGGCTGCCACGGGTCAGGGGAATCTGACTAAGGGAATTGGCAGGATGAAGCCCCACAAATCTTGTTGAATTAATGGATTCAGGCAGGATAAGACCTAGTAGAAACCTTTGGACTATGACAAAGTGGGGAAACTGGTGTGCTTCAACTATAGAAGAAGGAACCCAGTTTCCAAGAGGGCTGAGCATTAATGCCTTTATTGTCCTGCTCTTCCTCTAAAAATCCTGCTTGGTTCCAGCTGATCACTTATGTTGGTCGCTAACTAGGGATGTAAAATCCCATTTGAAATGTTAACTAGTTAAACTATATGTTTAACTAATAACCAGCCCTCTGGGGCATACCGCGAGTGGGGGACCACTGGAACAGCTCCCCGCCCGTAGTGTGACACAGTAAGCCTGGCGTGCCACTGATGCGTGATGCTTACCCAGGTAAGCATGCTGATAAGGCAATGCTTAACAAGTAAACTGTTAACCGCCTACCCCCTTTATATGTATAGAGCTAGCATATCATATACATGCAGACTAGGGCTATCAATAGGCTTAGCTGAATGTCTATTAATTTCACAGAAAGGTATAGCATGAGTTAACCAATATAAAAGTTTTTCTGCTTATACCCACATATTAATTTCTTCTTGGCTGTTGCATTCTTTGTGCACTTCCTATTATAATAGATTCTCAAAACTCAGTTTTGTTTTAAATTTCCTTTCAAGTACATGTGTGTCCACTAGGTGGTGATAAAACCATTTAGTTCAAACTTTGGGTGTTGACTACACTAGAATCTATTGGTAGTTGCTGATCACTGGTTTTCAATCATGAAAAACTAATTTGAGGGTAGAGCAATGGGGAAATCAGAAAGTCCTACAAACTACTTTTGTTAAGAGAAGGCTATTATGTGTGTCCCTTTTAAATTCAAATATTAGTGTTAGAAAAATCTGATCTTGTCAGTTAGTTGAATGTTACATTCTAAGGAAAGGGGTTTTATATATTTCTAGTCTAGAAAGTATTTTAGAAAGCATTTAGGTTTTTTTTTTTAATTTTTCTTTTGTTCTGTTTTCTCTGTCTGTAGTTGTCTGCAGCCCAGGAACATATAATCCCCATGATGGAGTTCACTGTCTTCAGTGCAACCAAACTTTGATATATGGAGCAGCAAAATGTTAGCAGAATATCATACATGGCTCTAATGTATTTTATTTTTAACATAGTAACATCAGTACATGTATTTTAACACCTTGTACAGAGAATTTTGAATACAGAAATGTTTTTAAAAGGAGTAATATCTAGCCACTTTAATAAAATATTAGGTCTTATGCTGCTTTTGAGTGTTTGATTTAAAAAAAAAACTACATCTTGTGTTTACGAAATATGCCAAATAGACCACTGTGTCAACTAAAGCTCTTTAGTTAATCACAGAACAGCGTGTAGGCAGTGGGCATGTATACTTCCTCACAAGTTGCTTGTCGATGTCCTGCTTTTTCTAGAAAGATCATTTCTAGGAGTGTATGTCTAATTTAGTGTACCTGATCATCTAGTCCTTCTGTAGATTGTTAGAGGATTGTGAGGAGCCCAGGCTCCATAACAGATGCTCAGAGGTGGATCACACTAGCTTGCAGACCCAGGTTTGTGATCTATTAAATTGTGTTTCCTCCATGAACAATTACCAGGTAAGAATTATTTCTGATATCAGTGATTTTAGTTTTTCTATTAAGGGATGGCCTTAGACATTCCTACATAAAATTTCATAAGGATAAATTAGTGCTACAGGTCCATGTGGAATTCCTCCTAAAAGAGTAGCAGAATTTCATTTTAATCAGTCAGTCATCTTGTTGGTATTTTTGCTCAACCTTATGGTCAGGCCAGCAGGTCAATATCAAAACTCTCTTGGCTCTTATCTGGAGTAGGCTAAATCTTTAGATAAAACATCCATTTCTATTACTTTACACCAGTGTGTAATAGTATAAACCTGTGTCTAAGAGAACTATGACTAACCGGTTGCCTTCATGCCTTCTCATTGTTACTCCTTAGTGGGCTTGACCATTAATGAAAGTTAAGAAGAGTGACAGGAGTCTGCCTCAGATCATTCCAGGGCAGGAAATTAGCAGTGCAGCCCCTAATGGAATTCTTAATATAGTTTTAATAAAATACTGGGGTAAGGTGAAACAGATTCCTGTTGAAAAGTCTAGTTTGTGCTGTAAAGTCAGTTTCTGTACTGGAACTAGTCTAACTCAGTGACTCTCAACCAGGATATGTGTATTCAGAGAACTTCTGAGAGTACATCAATGCATATAGATACTTGCCTAGTTTTACAACTGACTAAATAAAAAGCACTAGCAAAATTAGTAGAAAATAAAATTTCATGCAGACAATTATTTGTTCATACTGGTCTATAAACTGTACACTGAAATGTAAAGACAATATTTATATTCCACTTAATTTTTATAATATGAAAAATAAAACACAACAAATAGTCTTTAAAGTGCTACCAGACTAACAAAACATGTAGATGGTGTTGTACCCACAAAAGCTCATGATCCCATCTACACGTTTTGTTAATCTTTAAAGTGCTACCAGACTATTTGTTGTTTTTTTAAGTTTTTCCTGTTACAGACTAACTCAGCTACCCCTCTGAAGCTTATGAAAATAAAGTAAGCAAGTTATCATTAGTAGTTTGCTGCGACACTTGTATTTTTATATCAGATTTTGTAAGCAAGTTATTTTTAAGTGGGGGCATGCAAGACAAATTAGGGGTGTAGTAGTCTAGAAAGGATGAGAACGATTGGTCCAACTCGTTTGGCCCTTGTTTTATTCCCTTTTTTTGGCAATAGAGAGCTTGGAGGTCGGGGAGAGGGCTTGTCCTAATGTTTCATTTGTTGTTTTTAGTATTTCCTGTTTTCCTTATTTTAGAGATTTTGAAATTTATATGTTCATAGTGGGGAAGAGTTACCTTCGGAGAGAACAGCAAATTCAAATTGTAGGAAATATGAGCTCAGCTAGTATTCCCTGCATGGAAAAATAAAGGAGTTGATAGCAGGAGCAGTTTATACCTATTTTGACAAATTTTCAGGTAAGCAGTTTAATATCACATCCCTTCAGGTTTTGGATTTTCCAGTCCTAGACTTATAAACATGGACTATATATTTAAAAGTTTGGGTCTGTTACCCTTATTACATTCTAAGAATGAAAATTTGATGTGTGTCAGTATATTTAAAATTACTACTTAGAGATAAAGTAAATTAAAGAAATTATATTGCAAGTACCTTATTAAATATATTTTATATGAAAGGGACTAAGATTTCATAAAAATTGATTTGATGTAAATTGTTCCAAAAAATTAAAACTTGAAAAACCATAGCTGTTTGCTCTGTTGCTTTTCAGTTTTAATGAACTACTTTTTATGTAGCCCATATATCTGTTTGTGTTATCAAAAGCCTCTAATTAATCAAAAATAAATGCAAAAACATTATTAAGATTTAAGAGAATGACTTTTTATTGCTGAAACAATTGTATAAACAGCATATCTAATATTTAGCAGAATATATAAAATAGCTATTTTTATCAAATGCCATTTTAAAACAAGTAGCTGGGAAAAAAAGCAGTGTTGGAAAAAATGCTTTAGCAGTAAATTAAGAAATTCATCTCTGTTCAAGTGGAATTTACAAAATAACAAAATTCTAGTTATTCATTTGGTAAATAGGGATAAACAGATCGCAAACTGTAAGTGTAGTTACATTAATTTGAAGCACTGCACATAAATAATCTTCATAATTAGTCAATCACGATAACAATAAATTACTTCGCATTAGTTTCACTTATCACTGGTTAATAAAGCATAGGAAACAGCAAGTCTTGCCTTTGCAAATATGTAGGCTTTGTGTTGGTAGCATGCCAAGTAATATAAGCAGATAAAGTATTGTAGAGTACCTACCATAAATAAATTCCAGGATTACACTCTGCAATTAATTAGTTTTTAAGGCAGTAGAAATATAGATTAAGCTGCACTTTTTCCTTTCCTTTTTATAAATAGAGAAGTACAATCTGATGCACTTAAAAACAAACAAACCTGTAGTTGGCACACAAATCTATCACCTGAAGGCATTTATAAAACATCAACCATACTTTTTGGGACAGAAGTGTTATGCTTCAGTAGTTCTTTTCATTGTGATGTGTTATGTCTTATAAGGGTCTTGACTTTCAATGCATATGTTGTAGCATTTTATGGAAAGTGGTTGGTTTTTTGGCTTCTCCTAATGAGTGAAATTCATTCTGTGCTCAGGACAGTTCAAGGCCAATAGACACTTAAGATTTATTTGGATGGATTAAATTAAATAGTACCGTGATACATAGACCTTGTGCTGTTTTACTACATAGAGGGGAATTTCCCCTTCTATGAATGTACATTCCTCACAAGATTACTTATACTCATTCTATTATCTGATTTATTCATTAATCACAATACAGTTGTTATATAGTGTGTGTATGTATGTATATCAATGGGACAAATGTTTATATCTCAGTTACATTGGTGTTAATCTGAAAATTAATTTAATTGAATTATTCTGGAATTATACTGGTGTAACCAAGATCAGAATTTAGTCATTTATGTATATATACAATTTATGTGTGCTGTAAGCAAATATTTGTATATATTTTGTATATAGATATACAGTCAGTATTTTCCAGACTTCCCAAAATATTTCCATGTTTTCTGATTTTCTTTTTTGTAATTCCCCCCAGAATACTTCCTTATTCTCTTGATACCTCGCTGGAAATTATAGACTTCTTTGCATATATTTACTGTTTAATCTTACTATACCTGTTACTTAATTAGCCATTTTGCACTGTTATGTGAGAACTGATATTGCCTTGTCACCTTTTGCTTTTATTTTTTCATTAAGTTTGTCTTCTATATCCTCATGCATAGGCTCATCATCAGCACTTCTACTAGGATTTATGAGCAGGTCCCCAATATCTGCACCAAAAGAATTCTTACCCAAGAATCCAAAGTGCTGGGGACCCCTTTTCATTCTGGCCCTTTTACCTGGCCCAGAGGGGCAACAATGGAAGGGAGGATCTCATGCCAGAGGAGATGTTAGCTGCTGTTAAGGTGAACACCAAGACTGCTGACTGATTCAAGGGTAAGCCCAACATTTACCCTGATGGATAGTGAAAGTTGACTGTGTCTGAACATCAACATGTTGTGTTATTACATGCACTCTGAATGCTGTCATCAGGAATATCTCTTTTATACCATTGCATTTTTTATGTGTATCAATTTTTCTCTTATGACTTAACAGAAAATGAAGTTACGTGATCTAGATATGTTGTTAATCTCAGGTGAGCTGCCAGGAAGCAGAAATGAGCAAATAAGATTTTTTTTCAATTAATTTAGCTGCAGCTAATCAAGTGAGGTATTTTCATGATTGATAAATTAATAAATTAATCATACCATTTAACTAATATTTCAGTATAACCTCTTATGAGGAAAACAGTAAAAGCTTCTTAACTCATTCTATGACTTCTCATCCACGAATAAGCCTTATTTTTTGGAATAAATAGTAGCAATCAAAAATATATATTCGATCATGTTACCTTTTGCTTGACCAAATCAGGATTGTGTTGTGGAGTACATGTGTTGTCTTCAGTGTTGTTTAATCAGGTAATAGATCTCCACCTCTTTCGGTAGTTCTGCCCTCTTCCCCCAGGTGTACTTGCAGCCTTGCTACTTTCTCTTCCCTCCCTCCTGAGGGTGTGAAACATCTGATTAACAGCAGGTGGTAAGTGCTGGGAGAGAGGGAGGTGCTGAATAGCAGGCCCAATGGTAGGCAAGAGGCATGGGGGGGGGAGGAAGGGGAATGGAGTGGGTCTGGTTGGGGAACTGCTGGTGCATGTCCAACCCCAGTCAGAGGCCCCACCAAAAAGCATGGTCACCCTGATTTATGGTTCCCTAGGGACAGCTCTGCCTTTCTCGGGAGTGGGCAAAATATGGTCTACCCACCAGAGTCTCAGCTGGCCACCTGCCTACTTTGCGCCCGCTCGGCACTCAGAAAAGCCAGTCATGTGTGCCCCTCTGAATGCTGAGAACCTGGGGGACGGAGTAGAGGCTTCTCATGCTGCCCCCACCTCAGTAGCTCCCATTGGTCACTTTTCAGTCAAGAGCAGCTGGCTATTTGGAAGACAGGCAGCATGTGAAATGCCTCTCCCCCCTCATCTCCTGGGCTCATCCCAGCAAGCATGGTCCCTGCAGCTGCTCTGAGCACATACAGGGGCATGGAAGGTAGGGAGGGCTAAGGAACCTGCTAGGCTGCTGTCTGGGAGCTACCCAGGTGAAGTCTCCTGTTCAAAGCCTGCCTGTGGCACCCCAGCCTCTCCCTCTCCAACCCTCTCCCCCCCCTTCACTCCTGCCCCATGTAACCTAAACCTTCTGCACCCTTGCTCCAGTCCCCATACACCTTTCCAAATACTGCATTCCTTTCTAAACCCCTCCTCAGGTCACAACCCCCTTCCAGACCTTGCACCCCAATCTGCTGTCCCTGGTCACAGTACATATCCCTGCATCCCTTCCTGCCCTAGGTTACAACCTGTACTCCCTCCTTCTACACCCCCCCCCAGCCAGAATTCTCTCTTGCACCCATACCCCTCCCAGACCCCGCACTCAATCCCTTGTCCCAGGTGACAACCCAAACCCTTGCACCCCTACCCCAGGTCACACTCCCCTTCCAGACCCTGAACTCCCTCCTGTACCCCAGTCTGCTGTCCCAGGACACAATCCCCTCCTTCACCCAACTCCCTCCTAGATCCCATGCCCCAATCCCTTCTGCACCCATCCTCCAGCCCAGACCCCCTAATCTCCTCCATTAATATAATGGAGGAATGTGGTCCTCAACCACTTACCAAATTCTTAGAGTGGCCACCCAGCAAAAATTATTGCCCACACCTGGCCTAGTTCTTAATGGACACAAAACTTAAAGTTGAAGAATTGTCAACCTGTTGAAATAAGTAATATTGCTTGAACAGTGGCAGGTGCCTTAGAACATTTTAACTGGCCTAAGGTAGCTTTCCCTGTTTTTAACAATACATATTAAGTAATAAACCAATACTATTTGCAATATTACTTTTTATCACAGTCAAATTTTAAAACAATCATTTTATGGCAAACTGATTTTATTTCTTCATTTTAGTAATATATATTTTGCTTGAACAACATTATAAACTGGAAAGAGTTAAAGAAATCCCTGTCATTCTCTAGTAGTGAAACATAGCTTGTGTTCATTGTTTTAATGTTTCTTCATTTTCTTCATAGCTCAGATGAACACTTCTCAATATGACAGTGGAACTCAATATGCTGTGGGAGTTTTTGCTCATTAAAAACTATGTGGTTGAATTTGTATTTCTACTTTTGTATGAAGAAATTTAACAGCATGTGCTACTTAGATTCAAACAGGAATATTACTTTAGTTCTGTTGTAAGATGTAGATCAATATAAATATCAACCTACGTATCTAATATGCACACCACGGACATTCTGTTCTGCTTAAAAACTTTTAGAAAAAAGTCTAGAGATGGGCAGTCTTTGTTTCCTGTGTTCCATGTACATTTTTTCCTTTAGCTATAGTTCTCAGCACTTAGGGAGGGCAACACCTGACTGCAGATTGTACATGCCTTTTTTCGCCTTGTTGAAGGTGAGAGGATATTGTTCTTTCACAATGGCTAAATCACCACTATTCTATTGTAATTCTTCCCATCACCTCCTTTTAAACACTAATTAAAAATTAATTCATCTGTAAGATGCCAGATTCACAGCACTGGAATCTGAAGTTTACATATACATGTATCAGCCCAACAGGCTTATCATACAGTACATTGACATTGCTCCTGTTCACTGACAGTAGAATCACCCTTGTGCTTCTGCCTATTCATTCCTTTGCCTCTTTACTGAGGCTGTCAGCTGGATACTATTCAGAGCCAATTATGAGTTTTTTGCGTATGTACTGTTGACATCTACACTAGAAATTTGCCTTTGTCCATCAACTAATTTTGCACAGGCCACTGAATAGCCCTCAGCTGGCAATAGTTACTATGGAGCGGGATTGGGTTTTATTCAGTGACCTAGATGTGAAAGGCTCTATAACCTGTCATGAATCTCCATAACTATCATGATTTTTAAAACCAGTCTCTCAACCTCAAAAATTAGAGAAACATCTTCACTAAATCAGAGACCTGAGAGATTATGAGGAATCTACATAAATCAGACAGGAATTTTTGGATGAAATTAGAAAGAAGGATTGAAAAACAAAAGTAGAAGATGCTCAGTATTAACTCTGCCCTGACTTGGAACAGGGACTTGAACCTACCACACTTATACCAAAGCATGAATGCCTTAACCTTTGTGTTAGTGGGTATTCCGCACTGGATCTCTCAATCATTTCTGTTGAAGATGGGGAATGCCTGGGTTGAGAATCCCAGGAGGGCTTTATCTTGAGTTGCTCAGAAAGCCTCAGTGATTAGTTTTGGATGAGTAATGTGCATGTGCTGACTGGTAGAAATAGACACCAGCATGGTTAGGCGGTAGCTGAGTCCTGCTTTGATAGTGCCTGTGGCACTTAAATGTCAGAATTGGGCACCTTTATAATTTGTGACTAAAACCTGATCATTTTATTAATCAACTACTTTTATAAATTGAATGGGATTTGGTTCTGATTTAGAGCCAAATCACCTTTACTTAGATTGCATGGGACCTTACTAGGCTAGTAGTTTTTATTCAGTCACGTGTACACTATGAGTTTTGCTGGAAGAGGCAATGCAAATGAAGCACGGATTAGCATTTTCTCGTGCTTCATTTGCATAATCTCTTCCGATCCGTTTTTGCACAAGGGGTTTTTGCACAAAAACAGGCAGTGTGGATGTTTCCTTTATGGATCGGAAGAGATTATGCAAATGAAGTGTGAGAAAATGCTAAACCATGCTTCATTTGCATTACCTCTTCCGGCAAAACTCATAGCATAGATGTAACCACAGGGAATAAGGTACTATTTTTTGTAGCGGTAGCAGGATCAAGCATTTGCGTCCAGATTTGGAAGTGCATAGCATGTTGGGTACACGTGTACCTGTAATGATGCTCTTGACAGTCTGCCCATTAGTGATTTCTATTCACTGCTGTTCGTAGAATAATAATTTTGTGCTAAGGTTGAAACAGGGTACATGTGGTAAATGGTCTTTCTGCTACTTACTGATAGTAGCTTTTTAATATATTTAGATGTACTTTATATAAATGTACAAGTGCTTGAGAGAAATTATTCTGATAACGGGTAGATTCAGAACACATCTGAAAAAAATCAAATCAGTCCAAAATCATCTCTCCTCAACTTTCCACCATGATGGACCGAGGCTGAGTGTGAACTTAAAGTACATTTTCTTGTCAGATTATTTTTCTTCAGGTTTTTAATTGTTATAATTACTTAAGCTAGCTGTGCATTTTGTCAGTGCTGCATGTTTCCTCATTTTCATGTCCATGATCTAGTTGGGAAAAAAAAACAATTGTCCGGTGACTGATAGCTGTGTGGATAAAATCCTGGCCTTTTGAAGTCAATCACAAAATGTCCATTTGAAATCCTGATAGCGTGAGAACTAAACAATATAAGTTACGCATCAAGTGTAATTTAGTTAACTATTAATCACTAACATTGCACTAATTCAGAAAAAGCATATGCTACAGTTAAACTAATTCTTAAGTGCTTTTCTTGACCCTGTCCTCACAAGTGTAATTTATCAGAGTAGCAGAAAAATAAGAGCATATAATAACATAGTAGATGCCTGCTTTATCTTACACCTGTTTGTTACTTCTTCTGTTACATTCCTTGCATCCCTCCATTGTCTTTTGTTTTTCCACAACCATTAAATTACATTGCAAGTTACATTCCTTTGTCACGTAATCATTATATCAGATATGGGGTGTTTTATCACAAAAGAATTCATCCTGACAGTATATGTATATACCTGAAATTAATTCTTATAGGATCCATGTATAGAGTTCTGAAACAACTACTATCAAAGTCACAATTTCATACTCTTCCCAGTTATACTAGTGCAAGGCCACTTGAGAGGCACCAGAATAACTGGGAAGATAATTTGGCCTACTTTTGCACATATAATATGTTTAACACATTCTTTTAAAGCTTATACCGTATATTTTCACAAGGTAGAACTTCAAAGTACCTGAAATTTGTGATTTGCTGGCTATTTCCTTACCACACATCTAACATTGTTGCCCACCAAAATTAAAAAAAAATGAAAAACAAAAACGGATGTTTTTGGCATGGTGCATGTACACAATAGGACAAGCGACCATACCATATTTTAATATGTATTTATATAAAAAATGTATTTTACTATCTATAATAAGATTATAGAAATATTTAGAATATTGGAGAGAGTGTACTTAGTGCACTCACCATGAAAATAAAGCCTGAAGAAATTTTATGTCCATATTTTTTTTAAATATATGGATTCTTTTTGTTTTGCAGTATTACATTAATATGAAAAACAAAATACCAGTATGATGATCTTTCTCCACATCAAAAATATTCTTATTACACAGTGAATAAGCATTCCCAGGCTTATTTAGGATTTTCACTACAGTGAAATATTTTATAAAAACCATCATAGTACTTTGATTTTTAGATTCCCTAGATTTGTTTGCATTCATGTCTAGTGCACATAGCTTGTCGTTCAATTCTCCAAGTGCCTTCTTCATAGGTACAGTGACATATAGTGCATTCATCAGTCTTCACCTCTCGGCCTGCTGGAATGACAGTGGTTTCTGCAAAGCAGTTTGGACCTAAAAAACAGAAATAATAATTATACGTATATATAAAAAAATATATGAAAGTTATACTGGATCACATGTTTAGTTTTTGCTCCTTAATGCTTCAGACCTAATACAAATTAGTAACAAAAAGTATGTTACTTTTAATGTCAGTTGAGATTTATAAAACAGAATATTTAATTAGAAAAGGGAACGAGAACCATCCATTCTTTGTCTGGGGGCTCTGTATGCACATTTCCCCTATATCCAGGAATACGTATAATGTGCTAATTGTACAGTACTTGGTAGTCAGATCATACATAGCCATGATAGATCTCTGGGCAGAGTCTGTTCCTGTAGATAAATATAGATTTCAGAGATGAGAAACACTTCCTATTTTCCCCAAAAAGTGGACCACTGTAGCATCTCTACAGGTTATTAAGCAGTTACTTGAGATTTTATTGTTTCTTCCGCTGGAAACATGTTTAGAATATGCTGTAATAATTAAAGTATTCCAACTTTATTGTGTGTTACCTGAGAAAATGTTCTGTCTCCACTAGAACAGTGATTTGAGTCTCTACTGCCGCCTGTGCACTTTATTTAGTGATACATTAACCAGCAGTAAGTAAAGCACCCTTTTTTAGATTTCACAAAAAACACGTTTGCTTCCCACCACAGGGCAGAACTACTTAGCAGTAGTTTCTTTTTTTCAGGTTGGTGCTCTATCAGTTATAAAACACTGTTTCTGAGTTTTCTTGGTAAACAAAAAGTAGAAGCAAACTATTTGTTAAGACACATTGAATGGTTCATATGTTAAGTTAAATAATACTCTTTGAGGGGGGAGAGAAAAGTCCAGGGTCTGTGTACCAGATATACCACAGGTAGAGACTGAACCAGTCCTTTAATGAAGTTTAAGGGATTGGTTTTGCCTCTGCCTGTGGTATATCTGGTACACAGCACAGACCCTGAATAAAATGACACTCCTTATATCCATCTAAGTCACTACTGAACTAAGGTTCCAAACACAATCCTGGAGGAAGGTATGATATCTTTCAGATTTGATTTAAAAACTACTTTTGTATTTTTTTTTTAAATTTTGGATTTTTTCCTACCAGTATAGTAGTTAATGGTGGTATCTTGGTCATATTACAAGTAATAACACTTTCTGATTGTCTAAACTTGTTAATAATAGTGATTATTATTGTACCTACACTTCTGGGGTAGAACACAGCAGTTGTTTCTCTTCAGTGGGAGATAAAGATGCCTGGATATCATCCTATAGAGCCCTTCACTGTAAAAAATATGCGACAAATGCTACATTATTAAGGGGAAAATTCACTGCTATAAGGGAATTGAACAAAATCTAAATCCTAATTAAAATCCACTTGAGCACTGCGAAGGTGTAGGAGGTGCTGAAATTACAGGGATTGTTCTGGAATTGTTGTACTTGGTTGTGAAGAGCAACAAGAAATGAAATAAAATAGCCCAATTAATTTAAATTTACTAAGGGTCAAATGCTAATGCCCTTACATTGAAAAGTATTTTATGCTGTGAGCAGTGCCATTGAAATTAGTGCATTATTTAACATGAGTAACAGTATCACAAATTGTTAAACTATTGCAGTTTGGAGAGGCTGTTCATATTGGCAAGTCTAGTATCAGTCCTCTACTTGAGAAGGGTAGTCTATCACAAAAGAATGGTGAAACCGCAAGATAGTCTTCTGAGTGACTTAAGTGTATGGGAAATTATCTATTTTAAGACTTCGTAGTTTCTTCGATCACTGTAGCACTTGAGCACCTTTTATGTTAGATTGTTGTTATAGCAAAGTTCATGGTTCAGTTAAAATGATCTTCAGATGTTTTCCCTCTGTTACAGAAAATGTTGCTGAGGTAGATTTCCATAAAATCAACCACCATTCTAAAACAATAAATGAAACTGTTAAACTGAAGAGGCTACATCAACCAAAATATTGTGAATTTATGTGCACATAGACATCTATATATTCCTTAAACAGAGATAACTGTAGAGTATATCTATACATTCTTCAACGTCTGTGGCTCTTGATACTAAAGCATAACATGACTTTTTAGTTTGACATTCTAGCCATAGTGGTCAGGTGACCTATAAATGGGAGTAAGAGTCAGAAATTCCATGTATTCTATTCCTGTCAATTGTACCAACTTGTTGTGTGACGTTGGTCTCAATGTCTCCTGCCTGTAAAATGGGGATAACACCTCCTTTACGAGACTATTAGCAGTATAACAACATTTGAATACCACTTTGAAGTGTGAATTACTAATATGTATTTTGTGACCATCTCCTATTTAATATCTACACTATTGTGAACTTAGTAAGATGATCTCCAGAAAACTGTTCTCTGTGTGTGTGTGTCTGTCTGTCTGTCTGTCTTCCAGGCAATTTGCAAAGATAAAACTAGAGACTTTCTGATAAAAAAATTAAGGGGTACATTTAATATGTTTGTTCAAAACTTAACAGTAACAAGTCACCGGGACCAGATGGCATTCACCCAAGAGTTCTGAAAGAACTCAGATGGGAAATTGTGGAACTACTAACTGTGGTTTTTAAATCAGCTTCCGTACCTAATGACTAGACAATAGCTAACTGACACCAATATTTAAAGAGGGCTCCAGAGGTGATCCTGGCAATTACAGACTGGTAAGTCGAACGTCAGTACTGGCCAAATTAGTTGAAACTATAGTAAGGAATAAAACTGTCAGATGCATAGATGAACATAATTTGTTGGAGGGAAGTCCACATGGTTTCTGTAAAGGGAAATCATGGCTTACTAATACACTACAGTTCTTTGAGGGGGTCAGCAAACATGGATATAGTATACTTAGATTTCCAGAAAGCTTTTGATTAGGTCCCTCACCAAAGGGTTTTAAGACTGGAAACAAAGGGTAGGAATAATTGGTCAGTTTTCAGAGTGGAGAGAGGAAACTAGTGGGATCCCCCAAGGGTTTGTCCTGGGACCAATCCTATTCAGCCTATTTATAAATGATCTGAAGAAAGGGGTAAACAGTGAGGTGGCAAAATTTGCAAACTGCTCAAGACAGTTAGGACCAAAGCAGATTGTGAAGAGCTTCAAAAAGATCTCACCAAACTAAGTGATTGGGCAACAAAATAGCAAATGAAATTTAATGTTGATAAATGTAAAGTAATGCATATTGGAAAATATAATCCAACTATACGTACAATATGATGGGGACTAATTTGGCTACAAGAGAGATCTTGGATTCATTGTGGATAGTTCTCTGAAAACATGCACTCAGTGTGCAGCA
>CM057846.1:144026536-144037060 GCA_030068395.1 Apalone spinifera
ATGGACATGAGCAACCACTCGAAGAAAAAGATGGGCCATCCAGGACTTCCAGGTTTGTGTATTTTGGGTAGCAGATAGAAAATTCCTGCTCGGGGATTAGGAGGGATGTTAGTGTAAATTTCTTCCTGAGCAGCATCAAGGAGCTTCATGAGCCGTTTTTTCAGGGGGTTTTGCTATTCCTTACTGGGGTCATAGGGGATATATACATACACACACATACACGTAGATAGTGCTGCTGAAATCAGCGTATTACTTGTAAGCATAAAATTATTCACAAGTAAGAGTTTTTGGAATGTGCTCTTGTCTGTGGTCCAGTAAACAGGCCACTGACAAGAGTTCAGGAGACCTGGATTTATTTTCTAGCCTATGTCTCTGTCTTGTCTTTTTGGCCTTAAAGCTCTTCAATGAGAGGGATTGTTCCTTACTATTCTTAGTACAGCAATTTGCACAATAGGGTGTCATTTCCAGCTTGGGCCTCTAGCCATACAGTAAGGGTACGTCTACACTACAGGACAAAGTCGAATTAAGATATGCAACTTCAGCTACGCAATTAACGTAGCTGAAGTCAAAGTACCTTAACTCGACTTTTGGCATGGTCTACACTGCAGGAAATCGAAGGGAGAATATTCTTCCTTCGACTTCCCTTACTCCTCTTGAAAGCAGGGTTACCAGCATCACTCCTCTCTGTTTGAATTAGCTGTCTTAACTAGACCTGCTAATTTGAACCTTGTATGATCGACTGCGGCAACTTCAATCTTCCTCTATAGTGTACACCAGGGCTACTCAACTTCGAAAGCCCGAGGGCCCACAATGATACTCACAGCATGTGCTGAGGGCTGCAACTTAAGTGTGGTTGCATATACATGCAAATGTATGCAAATAGCTTTTCACATTGATGGGCATGAATACAAAGCACTTCCCACAATGGCCCGGCGCTCTAGGCACCACCTCCACTGGGGCTAGAAACGCTGACACCCTGTACCCTTATGTTCCAGCCAGCCCATCCGCTTGTGTCTTTCAGTACTCACCCCACTTGGGAGATGCCTCGCCATTGTGGAGCATGTTCCCAGTGGAGGCTATGTTCAAAGGATCCCACCTGTGGGACATGTCTTAAGCCCCGCCCTTGTAAACCCAAACTGTACCGCAGGCGGCAAACAAATGGACCTCATGTAGCTTGTGGCCATGTGTTGAGTAGCCCTGATGTAGACATACTCTAAGAACAGTAATGTATTAACTCTTTACAAGCTATCAAGAACTTGGTGCTCTATACTAAAAACGAGACTGCTAACCCAAATTTGAGTTGCACCAAATTGTGTGGGGAGAAAAAGTTAAAAATAAATAACATTCATAGAGAATAATCCATGAAACAAAGAAACATAAAATCCTGGGATAGGCAGTCTGAGGCTTGCAGATCTTTCAGGACACACCATAAAGTAACATACACGAACACTAAAAAGATTCTGCAGTAATTGAAAGTTTGCTAGTATATCTCCATTTACCCACTAAGAAATACTAGAGTCAAAACAACACAGATGTATTTTGTAATTTACTCCTCTTAATAGAATTCTCATCAGATTGCTATTCTATTTCATCACTAACAGAAATACAGAAGTTTATGTTGAAAAATAACTTACTTTGAAGTCATTCATAACTGTGAAGACACTGTTGCAGTTTTATAAGATGTTTTACCTGAAGTCCTTAATAAAAAGATTGCATTTCTGTGGTGCTTTCTAGCTGAGGATCTCAAACTGTTTCATGGGACACATGCTGTACTAGGTCAAATCAAGTGCTTTGAATACAAATTCAAGGGTGCCATCCTCCTTTCAAGCACTTATTTTTCCAAAATATACAGGGAGGCTTGCTTAGTTCTTTGAAAAAACTATAAATTATATAGTCCCTTAGCAAAAAAATGATATTTTCTTAAGTGCATGGTGCAGAGGCACTAACCAATTTTTAAGATTGTCTTAATTGTTCCCAATCTAAAATGCCCAGGAAATAGTTCATTGTCATCCTCTTACACTTAATCCTTATATGCAAGTTCTAATCTGTATCAAGATTTTATGCCTGAATTCTAATTTGTGAAAACAGTAATTTATAATGGAAGTCCTGGAAGACCTTGACTCATAAGGCCACAGTAACAATTGAAAGGAGGCAAAAGAATTTAGCAATGGCAGCTTAGTAGAATTTATTCGGTTTCTAGCAGTCATTTTACACTCTTTTTCTGCAGATTTGTGTTGCTCCATTAGAACACTGTTCTTATTACAACAGAATTCAGCTGAAGTAAAAATGTACCAACAGCAGAACAAAATACTATCCAGCTATAAAGATAAGATTCTCTCAGGGAATTATGTAGACAAAACAGTATAGCAAATGCTCTATTAGAATGCTTTTGATAAAAACTACAGCTAAACATATTTGCTATTCTGGCTAATGCTAAAGGCAACAGAGCTGTCAAAGAAAATGGGGCAAAGTCAAAATACCCTAATCACTGCTAAATAATCACATTGATAAATTTAGATTTCACATTTTAAACACACCTGACATGTTGTGTCATTTTCCTGCAGCACGAAGTTTTAACTAATAAAAAAACCCTCTATACCTGTAATTATGGGACTCTTTATAGTTAATTATATCATATTTATTCATTCTACGTGAACCTGTGTTGACAGGGAGTGATTGAAATCAGATACTGACTGTCAGAAAGAGGCGAACCTTTCAAAAAGGATAAAGTGTCAAATTTAGTTGAAGGCAGCAGTAGAAACCTGCCTATCATCTCTAATAATTTCCCATATGAGATTTCATTCCCTTCAGAATAGAGTTTTTAGGCTCCATATTTAATAACTACTCTATTTTAGCTTCTTCTTGTACTATTAAAAACATTCTAAATATAAAAATACTTATTAAAAACTAGAATCTATCAAGATCATCAGAAAGTGGAAGACAGTGATTCAGGGACAAGGCTAGCAAGTTCAGGTGTGACAGACACCTTGTTTTTATCTAAAGTTAGGCTATAGATGTTAAGGATGTGAAGGACTAGTCGACTATCCGATAAGCAAATGCTTATTGGATAGTTGAGTCAACTAGTTGATCCTCTCCCCTTGCTGCCTGTATCAGATAAAGGCAGCAAGGGGGGGGAGGAGGGGAGGAAGAGAGGTACTTCAAAGTGGCAGCGCCATACTCGTGCTCTGTGCAGCACTGCCACTTTGAAACACTGTGGCAGCATTCAAAAGGGGCAGCGCCACATGGAGCTGACCCCAGGCTTTGTGCGGCACTGCCCCTTTGAAATGCACGCCATGATGGTGTTTCAAAGTGGAAAACCCTCATAGAGCCTGGTGTCAATGGAGGAGTCCCCAGCTGACCCCGGGTGCCGTGCGGTATTCCTCAGAACCCAGGATCAAGAGTTCTTCCTTAACTTTCAACTCATGGAAGCATTTATACCCATGCTTAAAATTTAATTTTGCGCTTAGCTCTCATTGGCTTTATGTCCTGAATAGATCTATTTTCCTAACTCAGGGCCTGAATGAGGAGGGGAGAGGGGATGGTGAAGAATTCTTAAAAGACCTGCAGCCTGAAGAAATCAAGCTGTTGGACTGATAGGTTACATTTCATAATTAGGAGAAAAAGAAGAGTTAGGTACTTGAATGATAAACTGTATTATACCTACAGAGGGGTAGCTGAGTTAGTCTGTAACAGGAAAAACTTAAACAAAGAATAGCCTAGTAGCACCTTTACTAACAAAACATGTAGATGGTACCATGAGCTTTCATGGGCAAAACCCACTTCTTCAGATGACTAGAGCAGTGTTTCCCAAATGGTGTCCTGCGGAACCCCGGGGTTCCGCGAAGTGGAAATAAGGGTTCCATGAAAAAATTCAACTCCCCCTGCCTCCTGTAAAGCCAGTAGGCAGCTCCCATTGGAGCTTTGCTGGAGGCGCGGGCTTCTAGGGGCGCATGGCTTTGGCCGCTCCACCACCCACTGAGGCTGCCCCACCCCGTACATGGAGCGGCCCTCTCCCACTCCACAAGATGGCCTCTGTCCCACAGTGCTTCCAGTGCCATGCAGTCCCCTCCTCCTCAACATGTGCAGGCCACAGCTTTTACAGTAGTCACTGCTGCTGGGAGGGGGAGGGGTGGCCAGGTCTGAGCGCCAAGTAGCTGCTCCCGGATCTCGGAGTTTTTAAATTGCCGCCTGGGCGGAATTTGGCTCGGGCTCTCCTGCCCCCCCTCGGGGCACGCTCAGGCTCTGTTGCCCCCCGTTCTCTGCTGCTCTCCCCCCTCCGCACCCCTCCCTAGCCTGCTGGGGGAGTGGCAGAGTTTGGTCTGGCAGGGAAGTTCAGGGTTTCTACACGCCCCCCACACCCTGCCAGTGGGAAGCCTGACCTGGTGCTGCAGCTGCGCTGGGATCCCCGCTGTATGGGGGGAGGGACTGAGCTCTCGTCCCCTCCACCAAGGAACAAGAGCGTGCTGCCCTAAGGCTTTTCTTGCTGCTGCAGCAGAGTGTCAAGTCAGGTAAACATCCCCCCCTTATACCCACACCCTGCACCCAAATTCCCTTCACTCACTCCCCTCCCCAGCCAACTCTGACTCCCTGCCCCAAGTCCCCTCTTGTACCCTTCCTCCTAGCCAGACACTCTGCCCCAAGCTTTCTCCTTTACCCTTCCTCCTGGCCAGCACATTGCAGATCATCTTTGTGATTTATACACAAACATCATGAAGTATTTTCCAACCATAAATGACAACAATAACTGGATTTGAAATCCATTAAGTATAACAGAAAAGCCAGTCAGTTTTTCTACATAAGATTATGAAAACCTAATTGAAATCACGTCAGATGGCCAATTAATACAAAAATTTAAAGAAGCTTCTCTGATTACATTTTGGGGTAGCTTATGTCAAGAATATTCAGCTTTATCAAAACGTGTAATTCGTCAGTTGTTACCCTTTGCCAGCACATACCTGTGCGAAACTGGGTTCTCGAATTATGCCGCAACAAAAATGAAATACAGAAATCGATTGAATGACACGCCAGATATGCAAATCCAACTTTTTAGTATTAAACTGAATATAAAAAGAATCTGACAAGAAAAGAAAAACCACTCTTCACATTGAAAACTGTCAATATAATAAATATTGGTTTCAGCTTTATTTTTTGTACAAATTAAATGTGATTTTTGTTTTTAAATATGTGCAATTAAACTAAATGTTGATCTCATGACCTTATTTAGCATTTGTTTATTATTAATTATTATTATTTACTACTACTACTTATTTGTGGTCTACTTTTTCAGCTCCATATATTAGACTGTTATTAGGAGTTCCTTGAAATTCTTTCGAGTTTAAAAGGGTTCCGTAGCCAAATAAATTTGGGAAACACTGGACTGGAGTATTAGAAGTCCAGATCCAAGACTAAATAAGGGAAGGAGGACGGGGCGGGGCATGAAGGAGAAAAAAATAAGGGCTGTCAATTAAAACGTGTTAATGCTTGTGATGAACTCAGGGCAGAATTAACGCATTAATCTTTTTAACATGTGTTAATCACAGGCGTTTCCACGGCACTGCCCCTTTGAAACACTGCAGCAGTGTTTCAAAGGGGCAGCACTAGCAGAGCTGACCCCGGGCTCCTGCAACGCTGCCCCGTTGAAACACCATGGTGGCGTTTCAGCGCAACGCGGAGACCAGGGTCAGCTGGAGTCATTAGTGTTTAACAATGTGATTAATCACGTTTAATTTTTTTAATTGCTTGATAGCCCTAAAAAAAAAAAAGCCTTTTTCCTCTGGCCCCCCCCCTCCATTTATTCTTGGATTTGGAGGTCTAATACTCCAGTCATTTGAAGAAGTGGGTTTTGCCCACGAAAGTTCATGATACCATCTACTGTTAGTCTTTAAAGGTGCTACTAAACTATTCTTTAAGTTTTTCCTGTATTATACTGTTCAGTCACTAGATGGTACTGTGTGTAAGAGCGTAAATAGACCTTGCACAGTGTTAAAGAATCTTATGATGAACATCTCTCATGCATATGAGCAAACTCTATAGCCAATCCATATCTGTTATAAAAGTAAACAGAGAACATAAACAGAAGGAAAACAGTAATAAAGGTTGCAAGATCTCAACAGCAAGCCATTCAATGCAGCAAACACCATTTTGACAATCCTTTACAATGGACAGACTGGAAGCAGTAGTTTGCATGACTTTGAATTATAAGCAAATCCACAAGGAAACTAGAGATATACAGGTACCTTTTTAAAAGTTATGCTTTGGGGAAGTAAGCAGAGCATATCCTTAGATCTTTTGACTGCTTTGTGACTGTCATCTTAGCTATTACTGTTGACATTCATAAACAGCTATTTTAATGCATAATTTATACCTCAGAGAAATGATATTTATGAAAGAATGTTTTCAGCAGAGAATTCAAGAAACCGTGGAGATTGCTGAATGTTTTATACGAGCTCTACATACATTGGCTGAAAACTCTGATTTTGGAAATGCAAAACTTGAAAATATCAGACACAGGCTGTTTATTGGATTGACAGATAAAAAACCTTTCACAGCAGCTACAACTGAGGAGATACGTAACCCTAGGCAAAACTATTCAAACAGAAAAGCAATCTGAGCTAGTGAGACAGCAAAATTAAGAGCAGCTTCCCAAACTTGCAGAACAAGTTGCTAGCTTAGGAGCTGTTGACATGTGCAGTATGAAAGCTAAAAGCCATTACCATAACACCCCAAGGCAAGGAGAAAATACTCCCAGGCTGAGAGAAACAAACCCTGGCCTGCCTGCAAAGCCGTAGAAAAAGTCATATCCTAGGAGATGATGCATGTGCAGCCAGAGGTGCACAGTGTAATAAATACATCAAATATGGGCAGTTTGCTGCTGTTTGCCACACCAAAGTAGTCAAGGGATTGGCTTGTTTTAGAGACAATTGAGTCATTTTTGAGGGGGGTGGGGAGGCTCCATCATGTGAGAAGACAGAGTGTGGTAGGAGAGTAAAACAGAATATTTATGGAAAGAATATTGACTTTAAAAAAAAAATCTGCCTCATGAGCTGATGTCACAGGCATCCCAGAAGGGATTTGCAATCACTTTCAACCCTGTCAGAGTTGAAGTCTGACACAGCACTGACTAGCCCTGGAAGTATTCCGAATTGTTTAGGCTAGTTCATCACAGAAAAAAAAAATGTATAAAGACAAAAGCTATGAATTCAGAAAGGGTATGTGATACAAAGATCACAGACCAACAGCCTTTTCATTTGCAATGTGGTACCCATCATCAGGAGTGGCAAGGGAGTCCTAAAAGTGAGGAGCTCCACAGGTGTCTGAACTATGGCCCTTCCCCCAAGACCTGTCCTCATCTTGCCCCATCCCTGAGGTTATGCCCCTTTTCCCAAGACCCCACTCTCACTCTTCTCCACCCATCATGCAGCAACACAGCCAATAAGATGTAGGAAAGCACTGTCCTCCAACTTTTGAAAATGATGGTGTCCTGGTTCCTGCCTCCCCTTGCTCTTTGCCATTCTAGGCTTAGTGAGAAAAGCAGAAAAACGTGACAGAATGTTTGTTAATATTGGACCTTTGAAAGGAGATCCAATACAAATAATCTTAGGAGACAATATTGAACCATACAGTGTACAAATCTCTTGTGGGATTCCTATCCCATTACTTTATAAAATGGAAACTGAGTTAAAGAGAATGGAGTGGATTGGCATAATCAAGTAAATCTCTGTGCCAAAAGTTGGTGTATCCCAATAGTATAAGAAAACTGGGATAAATACTTTTAAGGATCAGAGTGATTTGTCTTAATGAAGCAGCGGAGAGAGAACAGTATTTCCTCCAAAACTAGAGGACTTCTCTAAAGAGAAATTTGCCAGGTTAGATGCCTGGAGTGGATACAGGCAAACTACATGAACCTCTTCTTCAAAAGAGGCTAACCTGATTAGTCACACCCTTTGGAAGATTTTGATTGAGATTACCAGCGCACCTTTCATTTTTAAAAGAAAGATGGCTGAACTATTAAACACAATAGAGCTATAGTTTTCATGGACAATATACAATGGAAAAACACCACCACCAGTCAGTCAGTCAGAACTGAAACTAAAGAAGGAAACATGCATTTTCCACCTGCTCCAAATTGAGGTTTTTTGGGACAGAAATAAAGAATAAAGGAATTATGGCCCTGAGAGTGTAAGAGCAATCTGAAAACTGAATATACCAATTGATTTATCAGAACTCAGACACAAGATAGGGGTGCTAAACAACCTTGAATGATGCCTGTATAACCTTTCTTCTATAAAAAACTACTGAGTAAAGTATTAAATTCAAACACATTTTGGCTTTGAGGTGCAAATCAAGCAAATTGCCTTAAGAAAGGTAATAAAAGATGTCAACAGCTCCAGTTTGCAAGTATTGTGATAGATCTCCACTGATCATTGTGGGTTCCCAAGCAGCTATGGCAGAGGTGGTCTATTGCATAGCTCTTAGGGGAAGCCACTTGCATTTAGCTCTCACACTCACAGAACAACAACAAAAATGATATGCACAGACTGAGAAGGAGTGCCTGGCAAATGTATGAGCATGTGAGAACTTTTACAAATATGAGTGAACTGGATTTGTTTCCACTCAAAACAGACCATGAATTACTTGTAATGCTCATCAACAGAGAGAACCTGATCATGCATCAGTAAGATGCCAGCATATATTACTAAAGTCAAGGGGATTTAATTCAATAGGTAAATATAGTCCTGAGAGGAAAAAATGGTAGCAACAGACACTCTGGCTACATCTAGACTACAGAGTTTTATTGGAAAAAGGTATGCAAATTGCAAGCCGCAATTTGTGTACCTTTTTCCGATTGTTTTTTTCGGAAGAGGCTTTTCTGAAATTTGGCCTGTCTATACTGGGCCAAATTCTGGAAAAAAGTCTCCTCTTTCGGAAGAGCCCTTATTCCTCGTGAAACAAGGAACACAGGGGCTTCTGAAAGAGCGCGTCTGCCCGTCTGCAAAAAACGTCAGAAGAGCAGACATGTTCCCTGGACTCGGCAGAGTTTTTCCCAGGATATTAGACATAGCCTCTGTCACAGAGCCCATTATCATACTCAACTACCCATGAGTTTGAAGACTATGTAAAAGCATATGTGGCTGTTGTGGACACACAGATACCAGTGTCAGAAAAGACACACCACCAGTTGCAAAGCAATAGTCTTGACAGATGTGGCATCTAAGTCATAGTAGAGACAGTCCAAGTATCTAAAGGAGACTAAGGAAGTGTCAAGAATCTACTTCCAGTACATGGACAATTAAGCAAGTCAAGTGAACTCAAGAAAAAAAGGAAATTACATTGTAATTCCAAACGAAATGAGAGGAAAAATCTTAAAACTCATCCATGAAGGAAAACTAACTAAATGCCAGCCACTCAGTGTGGTATCCAGACAGCAGCAGGAATGTAAAGAATCTACTGTATTTGAATACTGCAGAACTAACAAACCAAGACAATGACCCTTTAATACCAACATCTCTGTCAGACCTTGGAAGAGACTAGCTGCAGATATATGCAAGTTCAGAGGACATCATTATCTAGGCACTAGGGACTATTTTTCTAGATATATAGAAATAATGTATTTGAAAAATATAAGATGTTGCAGTGTTAACAAGAAATTGAAATGCACCGTTGATCACTGCAGCGGAATTTAAAGTCATTTCAAATGAAATATGCCTGTGATCATTTTACTAGCAGGCACTGCTTGCAGGTAATGTGGAAAGGCTGAGAGAGCTGTACAGATGTCCAAGAAAAATCATACAGATGATCATCAATGGCAACTACCGGACATAGTCCTGCACGACTTCTGATGAGAAGACAACTCAGAATTACTGTTCCAAATTTGGAAAAATCTCTGTCTCCAAAGTTGGATTAAGAAGTTTTAAAATTGGATTAAAAGATTTTTAAAAGGGCTTCATGCTTTAACAATGGAGGTAATTCAGTTAGATAACTGCTGGGTTTAGAGCCTAAAGCCCCTGTTCACTTCAATTCAGATGAAGAAAATGCACGGACAACACTAGGTGAGCTTAAAAAAAATTAAATTCAGTGCTTAGATCGTAAGTGATCAAGACACTCTGTGGAAAATTAAACATTTAGTTTGTGTAGTTAGGAAAAGGAGTACGATTCAGAGATGCTTAACAGAATGATACAACACTTGATCTTAGCCTTAAACAGGCCGAGAAGTAATGAAGGTGTCAATATTATAAATTGTAGGAATGTAGAACTTAAAATAGGGAGATGGAATGGAATGTGAAATTGTATCACACTGTTGGTGGTGCCGTGCATAGAATATTTTATTTAAACAAACCTTAGCTCAGCGGTACTCAGATCTTATTGGTTCTAGAGACAAATCAATCATTACCCAAAAGAGCCATCGTCATGTGACTTCATTGTGCCCTTAAACCTAGTAATACTTCAGTCATTGTTATCAACCATCATTGGTTTAAAACATAGTAAAAACATCCTGACTGGTTAATAACTAAATCACATAGGCTA
>CM057846.1:144059379-144079310 GCA_030068395.1 Apalone spinifera
TCCTCTAGTTCTTCTATTATGGGAACTAATAAATAACTTTTAAATAAAAAATTGTTTAAAACTCATCATGATTTCACTGGTAGTTTCACGCCATTAAAAAACCATTCACTAGACTTGCATATAAACAGACTATAAATAGAGTAGAGCAGGGGTGGCCAACCTGTGGCTCTTCAGAAGTTAATATGCGGCTCCTTACATAGGTACCAAATCCAGGGCTGGAGCTACAGGTGACCTTATGTCCCACTGACTTGCAACAAGATTTAGAGTGTCTACTCTATAAGGGCTTGTCTATACCGTGCATTAGTCTGCCCCAGAAGGGTATAAATTGTAATGGGCACTAGTGTGTCATGCACTAACTACTCCCCCTTGGCCCTATTAACATGCAATAAGAATGTCTTAGTGCTATATTAACATTCACTGTTTCAGGAATACAACCACCATCACTGGGGCACTAGTTTTCAACCGGGGTATATGTACCCTGAGAATACGAAGATACTCCAGAGAAGGTACCTCAACTCTATTAGATATTTGTGTAATTTTACAATAGCCTACATAAAAAGCACTAGCAAAGTCAGTACAAATTAAAATGTCATACAACAACTTGTTCATACTGCTGAAATACAAAGTGCAATATTTATATTCCAGTTGATTTATTTATAGTTCATGGTAAAAGTGAGAAAGTAAGCAATTTTTCAGTAACTGTACTGCGACACTTCTGTATTTTTAGTCTGAGTTTAATCAAGTAGTTTAAGTGAGGGGAAAGTTGGGGGCATGCAAGACAAAAATCAGACTCCTGAAATGGATGCACTATTCTGGAAAAGTAGAGAGCCACTACAATAGGATACTTTTAGTATGTTCCAGCAGAGGCCACAAGAGCCAGTTAGTGTATAACACCCAATCATGCACTACAATTTATATGTCTGTTACAGACCAACAAACTGTGCACACAAGCCCGTAGATGTCAAGGCCAAGTCTACACTAAAGAGGAATATTGAATCAAGACACACAATTCCAGCTAAGTTAATTACATAGCTGGAATCAACATACCGTGTTTCAAATTTCCCTTGCCGTCCCCACAGCGGAAGGCCGATGGGAGCAAATGCTCCCCATTGGTTTCCCTTACGCTTCACAGGAGCAGGTGTACCGGTGGCCGACGGGAGCGTTAATGGGACTTGAGGTCTCTAATGCCTAAGTTAGTTTTTAAAATGGGACTTAGGCACTTTTGAAAATATTATACTTCTATAAATAGAAGTACTGAACATATAGAACTATAAACATTGCTAACAAAATATTGAACATCAACCAACCAAAGCTGATGTTATTCTATGCACTTCTTGCATTTTTCCTGTGCGAGACAGGCACAATGGTGTTAGATCTTGAGCTGTAATCCATTTTACTTATGCGTTTAAAAAAAAAATACAGCACAATGATTAGCAAAGCCATATGACTTTCAGTTGTGAAAGTCTGAGCAATTTAAAGCAAGATTCTACTTTACTGACACCAAAATAAAATGAAATTAAATGCAATTAAAAATCCAGGATTATGAATAGAATGCACTGTATTGGTTACCCAGTATTTGTAACTTAACTTTCATATGTTTAGAAAATATTGAACAGTTCATTGTGATTTTTTTCCTGTATCAGTAGTTTAAATCAGTTATCAAAGAAAGTGAAACTGGTAATATTGCATTATTTTGATAAACAAAATGTGCAGACTTTGGCACAGAATTCCCTCAGTTGCTAATATTGCTCTTGTTCTCACTATTGAAGTCAGCCAACCCTCACATACACTGTACTTTCAGGAGCCAGAGGTTGAATGCAATTGGCTGATCTCTGTATCCTATGGCACACACCACAGAGATATCAGAGATTTGCTATGCAGAGACAGAGATTGCAACAAGAACCAGATATGTAGGTACACAGGATCATAACAGAATCTGACACAGAATCAAAAAGGAAAATGTTATAGCACAAAGGAGAGAAAGTTACAAAGGTGCCTAATGTTAGAGGGTCACATAGTGCATGACACAGTCAGAACAAAATCATGGAAGCTTACAAAGTCCTGAAAGGGTTCTTTTTGGAAATTTAGTCTATGACCCAAATGATATCCTCCACAAGGGTAAAACCTTTGGCAGAGGGAAGAGAACTCAGAAAACTCTTCCACATTTTGCCACATATTCACCTCAGGGAGAGGTTTTGAAACTCCCAGCTAGACTGGAGAAGAGGTTGAGATGGACATAATGCCAACTTAGGACATCACCATCATTGTAGAACAAGATTAATGCCCTTTAAACAGATGTTGGAGGGAAGCTCAGAGTTGACCCTAACATAGTAACTCATATTAAATGTTATTAACCCCTTTCTACACAAGTGCAAACTTGGAACTTCAACTTTTCTCCAATCTAGATCAAGGCCACACAGGATAGCCTCAAGCCCACACAAAGCCCAAGCCTACCCCTGGGTTACCACCTCAGGAGCAGTGTTAACACTATATGCCTCTTACACCTATACCCTTCTTCTCCTGAGAGGATAGCAGATAAGCTTCTTTTGCTTGCAGATAGAAATATTGACAGTAGACAAAGGGAACCTGCCATGTAAACAACCTTCTGCCCATGTTTCACTCATCCTTCACAGTCGTTCATGATGCTTGTAGGAAGCTGATGTTCTGTATGTGAAATGAATTTCTTACTGCTTCAGGTAGGAGACAGACCAACTAATGCATCCATTCTTATAGCATGCAGTGGAAAGGAATATCAATTTCTAGAGAGGGTAGCAGAAGAGTTAATTGGGATAACACCTTGAAAGTGGAGAAATGATGGCTTGTTCTGTAGAAGCCCTTAACCCTCCTCCACTGCCTCTGATCAGCAAGACAAACATTTAGCTGTATCCATAAAAAAAAAAGGAGCTAGATGTTAATGGATTTAATTAAACAGATTTTTTTTCAGTTAAATTCAGCACCTAGTGTCCAGCAAGCTTCAGCTCTTATCCATTCCTTACTAGGGGGAGCAACGACACAAGAAAGTAAAGTGATTTTCCCAACGTTGGAGTCAGAGGTCCAGTCAAGGTATGAAATCAGAGACTCTTCATGTCTTCCACACCTTTGCTCACACTCTGCGAGCATATAGCCTCCTAAATAATAAAATGATAGCAAACCCCTTGCTACTGGCAATTTGAAATAGCAGTTCAGTTTAACAGCTGAATCAATTAAAAAAATTAAAAATGAACAAGTCACAATTTTAAAAGTTATCAGCTCTGATTCTTTTATCACCTACGCTGGGTCAAAAAAAATCAACTATCACACCACCAAAAAATCAAGAGAATTATACAAGTGTAGGAAAGATTTAATCTAGGGCAGTGGTCACCAACCAGTAGATTAGGATCTACTGGTAGGACTTGGCGCCTCTGAAAGGTGATCCAGACTGGTTTGGCCAAGTGGCTATTATCAAGTGCCGGCACTTCAGCTGCGCCTCCCCCCACTGCTATGCATCTCTTGCCCTTTGCCTTGGAGCTGTCCCATCAGAAGCCTCCTGCTTGCTGGGCAGAGCAGGGCAGAGAGAAGGAAGGGTCCTGATGTCAAGGTGCCTCCTTCTCGCACTCTGTTTCCTATCTCCACAGAGCAGAGGGGACACAACAGGACTTGCGATGGAGTTTGCTGGCTGCTTTTGGGAGTGATGCAGGGCCACTACTGGGATGAGTCTGCCTTAGCCCCACTGCACCACTACCAGCAGCCAGAGGTACACAATTCCCAGCTGTAGCCCACATCCCAAAACCCTACCCCAGTCATAAACCCCCTCCTACACCGCTAGTCCCGAGCACCCCTGTATCCGAATGCCCTCCTAGAGCCTGCACCTAGAACCCTCTCCAACATCCCAAATGCCTGCAACTCAAAGCCCCACTCACACTCCAAATCCCATAATCCAAGGCCAGAGCCTGCACCCGACCCCTCTACCCCAGTCTAGTGAAAGGGAGGGAGGGAGGATGGAGTGAGCAGGGGCAGGGCCTCAAAAGGGGCAGGAAGAAGGCGGGGCAAGAGTATTTGGGTTTCAGGTAGATCTTGGATTGCACTTAGATTCAAAAAGTGATCTCATGCATAAAAAGATTGAAGACTATTGATCTAGGGTATAACTGACTTTATATGGACACCGCTCTAAAAAGAAAAATTACTGCTTTCTTACATACACCCCATTCCCTTTCTTGTACTATCAATTTCTTAGCAGGGATGTCACTAGCTGATAAGATACAGAACATTTTAACAAGTAAGGCACATTTCACAACAAGTAGCCCAATGATAACGCTTTAAAAACAGAATTAAACATTTTAAACATTCCTTTTGTCTTGTGAAGCTCGTATTCCTGAAGGAAGAACTCACAAAACAGCTGCACTTGCAGCATAAAGGGAGCATTTTGACACCAGAATTCTGACATCCATATTGTGCACTTGTGTCGCATGAAAAATCACTGTTGAGCTACATGTTCAGGTTCCACAAGTACAGTATTGAACAGACAGATCTTCAGGAAATCTAGCATGGATTGGGATGAAGAGTTTTGCCCGCAAGGCAAAAATATAAAACTACCTTCACACTGAACTGTCTCTCTTCAGGTAGGAATTTTCCAATAGAGGTACTGCTGGATTCAACACTACTAGGAGTGCATCTCTGTCCTGCTACAATTTGTAAGAATTTTCTCTGAGCTTTGCATCCATAACTGCGCCATAAATTTGTGTCTACTTCAAGACATATGCAAAGAAATTCTATATTAGTTATCATGGCAGATGAAGGCAGAGGCACTACAGGCCTATACATAGAGGTGCAGCATTTGGAACTGTAAGTAATTATAATTTCAGGTGTCAACTCCCCTCTCCTCCTTCCTCCCCCCCCACCCAAAAAGAATAAACTTGTGGCCCTCATAATGGTGATGAAAAACCTGAAAATACGAACAAAGCATAACTCATGTAATGATGTCTGCAGACCACCTAAAATAATTGATTTTACAGGAGTGAAGTGCACCATGCACCTGAATGGGTTGTTAACACCAAGAGCTAACAGCATACTAATGAAAGATTCCGAGTGTTGCAGGAAGAGTGCTATGTGCGTGGTCTATCCACTCATACAAATATACAGCTGCTAGGGTGATTATGTAGTGGGGGGGGAAGAGGATAGAGGCAGTGTTTTCTCCCCCCTGCCTGCTACTTCCTCCTCTCAGGACATAGAAAAAGTCCCTACTGCCACTCCCAGGCAGAGTTTCCTCTAATGTTTTTCATCTGTGGGTGGAATACATTTTACTTGCACCAAGGCTTGTATGGATGTGCACCACCAGTAAAAACACCATGGACACTCAGTTAATCAGTTGAGCAGCACCTGAATCTCTCCTGGGTGGCCACTCAAGTACTCAGCTTAGAGGGAACACTGCTCCCAGGCAGTCCCTTGCGTTTGTCTCTGTTTCTCTGGGAGGGAAAGGGTCTCCTGCTACTGCCAGGCCAAATTGTGGGGGACAGGAGAGAAGATCTGAGGAAGGAGCTAGCCAGACATCATGTAGTGATATACCTATTGCCCCAGACTGCCTTAATTTTTAGGTTTTGCAAACTATGATGTACACGCAGGGGTGGGAAACGAAGGCTGGATGTGGCCCCTGATTTGCCTGGATCCGGCCCCCCCAAGGTTGGGGTTCCCCCAGCACTGGGGAGCCTGCACTGGCACTCCAGTCCCCCCTTCCAACCCATGCTGCACACATTATCCCTACTACGGGGCTGAAATACAAGATCTACTATGCTGGGCTCCCCTAGTCTCTGGTGTGGGAAGGGATTGTCTGTTCCCCTTTTAGTCCTTTATTTTTATTTTTTTTGCTTTTTACTTGACATGAGAATAGCACTTTAACACCACTAAGCTCTGCAGGAAATGTTGAGAAAAGATTTTTTTCTGCTGTATTTGTGCTGAGTACTAAGCACAGAAATCGTTATGAGTTTGGGCTTGATGTCATAAACAGAGTCTAGCTTGAACCTAAGCATACTAAGAAGTAAACAGTCATTCCCATATGTTAATTATGCTAGCAGGCTCCTGTCTAAATCAGTTCATTAAGAATATCTCAAGCTAGCAAGCTGTCATTACTAGAAAATAATTAGTTTTCTGTCTTGGGGCTGCACGTTTCTCTCAGACACAAGTAGTAACTGCACACATTGTGTGATTTATTTGGATTCAGGCCTCTTTAGTTTACCCTTATGCTGATCATTTTAAATAGTGACTGTGCTATACCTACCATGACACCATTACTTACTAACAACAGAATTAGGCTGCATGCATAGCTATTATACAGCAATTCACAGCTGACCTGCCTTTAGGTCGTTTCAGTAAAGCTCCCTAGGATCCTTGAAAGGAGAACATGTCAAAAAGCATCCTCATTAGGTATTTTTTCCACCATCTGCTGGGTCTGAATCCCTTGAGGCTTCTTTTTAAGAATACCCTTTTGGGTCCTATGCTGCATCAGAATGATGATGCAATGGATGGGGAGGGGGGGAGGGAAGAGACCACCACTATATTAAAGCCAAGATTCACAACAAAAACATTTATCCCAAGCAAAAATTTGATTGGCCTGGAGTTAAGGTAGCCCAGAAACTATGAAAACTTGATTTATACTGCCTTCTTGCTGCTCCCCTCATTGATCAAGTTCCTTGGAAATGAAACTTACAATTAGGTGGAAATACTTCCAATGCAAGGATGCAAAAAGGAGTTGGAAGTGGTCAGGTACCACTGTTTAAAACAAGCAAAATCCAGCACAACAGCCCTGCTCTCTATTTAGTTTGCAGAGGCAAAGTACCCCCGGGAGGGGGGGGGGGGAAGGGAGCTAGAAAAGGACAGTATTCCTCAACTATAAAATTAACAGGCAAATTGGATTTGTGCATATCACTTCCAATAACTCAAAACTGACCACAGTTCATGGGTTACTAACAGAGCAAATAAAAATGAGCTGAAGAGTCAGCTAATATATGGAACGTTTGGAAGAGTGCGATGTTATGAGGTGGAAATGCATGATTGAGCTGTGAATTTAAACAGCCCTATACTGCAGATAGTTTGGCACAGAGTGCTACATGTTTTCCTACTGGAAAGCATGATCTTCACAGTATTTGATTTTTTTTAAATGGTCAGAAATAAAAGCTAAGCCCTACTTCCTGGGAAAATTTTCATGTTGATAATGGTGAAGCCAAATAATTGCTTTAAAATATACATGTTAAAAACAAATCACAGCTGCACAGATGATTATACTGAGTGAAATAATCCAGAAAAATCACAAGCTAGCACTCATCTTACAACCAAGTAGAAGTAGATTTAATATGAAGCCATAGTTTCTCAAATAAGCAAGCATTTGAGTTTACATCTTAGCGTAATGATATAGCTGGGCAGGAATATCATCATCTCCTAATACAGGAGTCTGATGTCAAAGAGGGTAAGGAAGTTCCTGTTTAACTGATGCACCACGGGGACAGACAGGGAATGTGTCATTTATTACAAGTAAGATACATTAACAAAAGTTGTTACTTTAAAAAATATGAAATGTTCGCACCCAACTCCTTCCGTGGCCTTTCTCCTGGTGCACCAGAGAAATCCTGCTTTGAGGAGCTTTGTTGCAGGAGTCAGAGCAGGGCTCTGTGTACTTCACATGCTAATCCAATCTAACTATTTGGTGCTCATTCAGAAAACTGGAAAATCTGCACACAGTAACGTTTAAAGGGGTTTCAATACAATTCACTGAAACCATTATCAATATTAATAATTTTAACAAAAGTTATATACCTTTTAATATGGTTTCCTGTTGTATAGAAGGTCAAAAAACAAAACAGCTCTCTATCTCCATGGAAGCATGCAACTGATGAAGGGAAAAAAGAAAAAAAATTGCTGCTTTGTCTGTCTATTGCCTATTACAGCAGTATGTAGCTGTTTACAAACAAATATGTCCTTGTCTGAATTGGGAGCAACCTCTGTGGTGGGGTACTCTGGGAGGTATGCAACATAGCTGGAAACTGAGAAAAGTAATTTATTTTGTCAGACCTGGGCAGCTATCAAGGCCATCAACACTCACTACAGAGTACACTGGTCACTTGGCACTTCAGAGATAAAATTCAAGTCTTTGTTTCAAACGATTAATTACAATATCGATCAATATAGCTGTTTACACACAGTAGGGCAGTCCTGATTCCAGGCAATGGATGGCAATATTTCACACAAATACTGCCCTCTTTGCTATTTAGTTCTCTATTCCTCTTGATGCTATTCAAGTGGTGTGAAATAACGTATTTCACATTCCATCTTCTTGTTCTGTGTAAGCCCACCATTTATTATACTGTTTAAGTTATAGGGCTTTATTTGTAGTGTAAGAAACTGCCATGGAAATGTTATGATGTTGCAGAATAAGCCTTATGACTTTATTGCAGCATCAAACAGAAAATATTGTGATGGGGAGTAGGGACTCATAACTAATAAGATAATATTAATATGACAAAGTCACTTATGGAAAACCTACGAGTAAACTATGTTTTAATAGAATATTTTACATTCCTCTCCTCACTCAACTAAAAAAGTTGCACTTTAAATATTAAACACTACCACTGTAGCTGTTCCAATTGTCCTTGTATGCATGAACAGAAAGACAGGATGTTATATCCTTAGGGCCATATACTGCTGTCTATTCACAGCAGAACCCCCACTGAAATCAATTTGGCTTCCTAGTGTCAAAAAAAAAATTAACTTTTTGTCCCTGTAATGCATTTGAGCCGAAAGTGATTAGATAATTTTCTAAGTTCTATCAAGTTTACAGACCTTGTAGTCTTTATTCAAACTGATTGGCAAACTTCAAAAGAATCAATTTCCCTGTATATCAGGGTTGGGGAACCTTTATTAGGATTAGGTTGGGGGCCACTGACCCATTGGAAATGCAAAGCACACAAATGAGAAGCAAAATAGGGATGTTAAAATGAGGTGAATTGACTAGTGGAGTAGTCGATGGAATTTCCATTGACTACTTGACCAGTCAATAGGCACTTCCGCAATCCTCCTTTGAAATGTACAAGAGCCCCAGTGGGGGATCTTGTACATTTCAAAGGAGGAATGCGGAACTCCATGTACAGCCTGGGGCCAGCAGGAAGGCCCGCTGACTCTGGGCTGCATGCAGGCGTGCCAGCTTTGAAATGTACAAGAGTCTCCCAGCAGGGGCTCTTGTGCATTTCAAAGACATGGAGTCCAGGGTCAGTGGGCGACAGACGCCTGCTGACCCCAGGCTCCACTGAAATGCTGCGGGGAGCCCAGGATTAGCTGGGAAGACTCCAGCTGACCCCAGGTTTTGGGAAAATGCCGCTTGGAACCCGGGGTTAGATGAGGAGTCCCCAGCTGACCCTGGGCTCCTCAATACTTTGGCGTTTTAAGGGGGCAGCACCACACAGCTGATCCCCGGCTGAGCTGTGCGGCACTGTCGCTTTGAAGTACCCCCTTTCCCCCCTTTGCTGCCTCTCTCTCATAGGGTACGTCTAAACTACACTAATCTTTCGAAAGAGGATATGCAAATTCCCACGGAAAACAAATGCGTCCAGACTACTTTCATTTTCAAAAGATCCTCTTTTGAAAATGCGATCGGAAGGAGATCCTCTTTTGAGAACTCTGTAGTTTAGATGTACCCATAGAGGCAGCGGGGGGAGGGGAGAAGAGAGAATCAACTAGTTGACAGACTATTTGATAAGCAAATACTTACTGGATAGTCGACTAGTCCTTAACAACTCTAAAGCAAAAAAACAAAAAACAAAAACAAAAATCCAAACAAACCCTCACTGATGTGGTCCCCCAATTAAGATGGAGAAAAGGCACTCCCCACATTCCCTTCGCACACTAATGCCTAGGGGGACCCAGACTAGGAGACTGTGCTCTAACCCTGTGGTGGAGCAGTGGGAGGTCTGCGATTCCAATGTGGACTCCCCAATATTGGGGGGAGCTCTAAGCATTGGGGGCCAGATCCAAGCACGCTGGGGGCTGCATCCCTGAGGTTCCCCACCCCTGCTGTAAGTGAGTATAATGTAGTGTGAACTATAAATAAATATCCTTAAGAGAATAATCCTAGCCATTCATACAAATAAACACATCAGGTCTACTTCTCAGACCAGAAGTACATTGAAATCAACAAGTGCTATATCTGCACAACTGTTTTTTGCTTAATGCATGCTCTTGGATCTTTTAATCTGTATCGGGGGTGGGAGGGAGAGGAGAAAAAGAAGGAAGCAAAAATAAAAAAGGCTTTGATGCATTACAAGAAGCAGCTTTAGTTTGTGCAGTTAACCAAATTCCCCAGCCATCCAAGTAAAAAGAGACAAAATATGAGCAAGTGGGGGAGAGTCTCCTTAAAAATCAGGATGAGAAGCCCTCAGCATTCTGCTATCCATTTCACTGGGGGCTGGAGCACAACCCAGAAGATTAGGCTTGATTTACACTTAAATATTAGATCAAGCTAGTTATATTACTCAGGACAATGAAAAAATTTCACACCGTGTGCAAGAGTTAGGTCGGCCCAACCCTCAGTGAAGATGTGGCTAGGTTGGGGAAGAATTCTTCTGCTGTTCTAGCCACTGCCTCTTGAACAAGTGGATTAACCACTGCAATGGAAAACCACTTTTACTTTAGGAAGTGTCTTCACTACACAATGCCGTTCTTTAGCTGTGTTGCTGTAGCAACTGAAGCGTAGACAGTTTAGTTTATTGACTTTACCTAGATGAGTGCAGCATAAAATAGTTTATGACCAAATCAAGAGGGGGCAAAATTTGACATTTGTTTTCCCCCACAAGATACTATTTTTGCATTGTTTCACCCAGCTGTATATTTGCCAGTTTTTCATCTCTTCCTATTATTTTAATGAAACTAATTGTGTTTTTCCTACTAAGATTTTCTAGCTAATGGTTTATCCATATTATAATTTTTTATGAAACAGCCAATTAAGACAGAATGTTACATGACTGAGCAATTGTGTCAAGTGGTTCTCACACACAGAGCAAACATTTGTTACTATTTACATTTATTTGTATATTATCAATTAGAAAGTAAAATGGAACCAGTAATCCTGGTGTACATGGTATGCAAAGAGGTAGCGCTCTGATTAGATTTGTCCCCCGATTCCCATTAGGCTGATTGGTTTACAGTAATTCCTCATTTAACACGAGAGATGCGTTTCTGAAAATGTTCGTGTTAAGTGAAAATGTGTTATGCAGGGTCAATTTTCCCATTAAAAATAATGGAAAAAATGGGGGTTGCATTCAAGTGGTAGTGGCAAAGTCAATTTTTTGTTGGTGCTGGGTTGTTAACATCAACATTAAATATTTAGAAACACAAGGTATCTAGCAACACAAGTTGCCGCAGTTTGTTAAAACACAAAGATAAACGTGAGTGGAAGAGCGCTGTGACCACGTATATTCATCTGCTCGTGCATATTACCACTGTTTTCACCAGCTTATACCACTGCACAAAGTAGTCCGCCACTTGATTATTTTTGTGTTTTCGTGTTATTTCGGGGACGGTCATGTTAACTGAAAAATATCTCCCAAAAAATCGTGCTATTGCAAAAACATGTTAAGCGGGCATATGTTAAATGAGCAGTTACTGTACTTGCAGAACAAAGATAAGGGTTCACCCCATACTACAAATTGCATCAAGGCCCTTAATATTAGAATCCATGAAATAATTTCAAAAGGCCAGAAAGGACAATTATGATCATTTAGTCTGATCTCCTGTGAGACACAGGCCACAGAGTCTCAATAAAAACTTCACTCAACTATAAAACTTCCTTTAAAACAAAAAACAACAACAAAAATAACTCTGAAAGTCTCTGAACAGGGCAATTAAAATGAAAAAAACCAAAACAAAACAAAAAAAAAACTACACAAAAACCCACACACCAAAGAAATTACTCATTTTAAATTGCAGAACATCTGAGGTCCTGACATTTACAATCATCTGCCTGGACCTTTATCATAGCTAAATAACTATTCTTTAGTACATTTGGTCCCATCTACGGTGGCAAGTCAAGGCATATTACACACACAGTTGAAGTACCACCATGTTTTATTTAAGCATACTGCTTAAGGACATTAACATTTATGGGCAGGATGAATAATTTGCTCCAAGACTTGCTCAGGTACAGTGGAGAAGTGGGGCTGCAGGAAATCATTTGTGGCTCCCTGATGCTCAGATGCATGTGCTCAAAAGGACACTAGCATAAGTTCCCAAAGTTCTGATAACAAAGAGGACATACAAGTCTGCTCTGTCATGCCATGCCCTCACTCCTCTCACATTATGGAGAGAATGACACATTATGGAGTCAACAGTTCTATCTGTTGGCAGAGAGGTAGGGAGACAGGCATTAACTGCCTTTTGTTTTAGCTGCCTTAACCGTGGTATTAAAGAAAATGTCTTGGGAGTCTTCGAAAGTAGTAAGTATCTTTGATCTTACAACTTATTTTTTCCCCTGCATCCATTTGTGGCACTGATTTAATTGAAGTCCTACTGACAGACACTATAATTGGAGTAACAACCATTCAAGTGAGAGCCAAATATATAGAAATGCTTATTAGAGATTTCATTGACAATAAAAGTGAAATGGACAACTGAGATAATTCACTTTGCACCATTAAAAACCCACAGGCCATCAACAAAGTAGTAACATGTTCCATTAGTATTTCTAGTGAAAAAAGAATCCCAAGTTAGTCGTTTTTTTTAACCTGTCTGAATTGTGTCTGTGTCTGATCCCACTGCCATAAATAAAGAGTAATTCCAGTGAAATCAATGGAGTTATACCAGTGTAAAAATGAAGTGAGGGGGAAAAAAAAAACAAAAAAACAACCCCCCCAAAAAAAACAAACAATCCCCCCTCCCCCAAAAAAACAGGTCTTTAGTGTAGGCAGACTAATTTATCAGCTGCCTGTAGTGTCCTGCACTTCTTTAATGAATCTAGTAAAACTTGGTGTTATAGTAACCATCAATTATATTGAACCTTGGGAGTACAGAGCAGCTACATTCTTGTTGTATACCCAATACCTATCCTGCAATAGGAGGGGAAACTAAGCTGCAAAACCTTTCCAATCTTGGCCAGCATGGTCTCTCAAGCAATGTCAATGATCTTAACCATGATCATCATGGAAGATTTCAGTTGCTAAATGCTCCCTTCTTCTAGTTCCCACCTTCCAAACAGGCTACATATATGCTTTCAGGAGACACACATTGACTCCCTTTCTATCAGCTACATTAACATAAATTATGACGACCCCCGAGTTACTCTCCACATAGCATATGCACATACTATGTATATTAGAGCAGATCTTATGGATACAGAACTACTCACACCTAATTTAGACCATTAGGATACTGTGAGATTTCAGAGCTGCAAATGTGTACAAGCCCCAAATCCAACACTAGCCTAACCCTAGTATTCTCCCAAAGCACCAACACTCTGCCATGTATGTTGGAAATTTTAATAGTAACCACACCATCTGGGGATCCAGCAAGACACACCAAAATGTAGTTTATCTTTTGGATTGGGCTTCACTTAGTTATCTTCACTTTACCCATGACCCAAAACAATGGGGTATTTTTCCATTTTGAGGGGCTAATCTCCTGAGTGCCATCAGCACAGGCCATTATCCACTTCAAGCAATAATCAATATATTTAAAAAAAAATGGTGTAGTCAACATCCTCTGATCCTCAAAGATGGAGTAACTATACGTATTGCGAGCACCAATAAAAATCCTCTGGAACTGCTGGAAAGCAAACTTGCCTGGCTTTACACAGTTCACTGACTGCTCATATCCCATTATTTGTATGCCACACACCATTTCTACTGAGGAACCTCATGTGCAGTACACAAAAGTAATTTACGAAGCTGCCACTGGGTCTATGCCAAGTGACTGATATAAGAGCTACATTCTTTGCCTAGATGAGGGGGCACAACTCCTCAGCAATATGAAGAACATGGCAATCCAGATAACTCACATGCTTCTAGAAGAAGAAGAGTGGGAGCCACTGCCCAACTAAACATGTTAACATCCAGCCACAAACTCCGGGTGCAAATCTAAAAAGTTGGTGCTGTGCAGAAGCTTCCACTAGCACGCAATTACCCAGTCTCTTCAAGCAGCTGATAAATACAACAAAAGCAGATCAGGACTAAAAGCTTAAAGGAGAGGTGAAGACAAAATGGCAGCAATACAAACAGCATGTACCTGAAACTGAAGACTTCTAGCCTCACTGCCAAAGAAACAGAAAAGGACAAGTCAAAACAATGAAAACAGGTAGAGCCTGTGAGCTTGACAATACTCCCCCAAGTTCCTGAAGAACTTTGTGGGTGGGGAACCTAGCAGATGATTAGCCATCTTTTTTGTTCAGTCATCCAGGAGACTAATATACCAAAATTTCTTGCAGAGCAAAAGTAATACTTTGACAAAACTGGAGAAAGATCACAGATTTCCAACAAGTTACTGATCCATCCCTTTGCCAAGCTCTGTACACAAATTATACTTGAGAGTCTCATCCTTCAAAGAACTGCCCTTCTGCGGAGGACGCCCTGAAGGGATGTTAGATTGAATTACACTCCCTGTGATCAAGTGCTAGCACTCTACAACTTTAACAAGAATGGCTTCCACGCCTGGCCAAAAAAAAGACAGAAGCAGTTGCTAGGTCTTACTGCTGCATACGACACAGCCTGGCAAATAGATCTGCTTTACAGTCATTGGCTCTACTCCAGTGGGTTGCCATGGCTGTGGAACTGTTGCTGACCTGCCGCTGGTTCCAAGTTTGACTAAACTACACACATCCCTGGATGATCCAAAACAGGGTGGCACAATCCTAGCACCAACACTTAGGGGTGTGGAACCTCCGGCCCATGGGCGACATCTGGCACCCTGCTTAATTTCATCCAGCCCATGGCAAGTCTCCACCTTGGGGACAGAAGCCCTCAGCCTTGTTCCCTCCTCCCCACTCACTGGGCTAGAGCTGCAGGTGCTGCTGACTCATGGCAGCAAAGGAAGCTTAGTACTCTGCTTGCAGGCACTGACCCCACTGGCCAGTATTCATGGCCAATGGGAGTTGCAGGGCAATGCACAGAGCCACCAGCCTGCACCCCCCAGAGACCTTGGGAACATGTTGGCTGTGGCCCCTTCGGGGAGTAGCAGTAGCACACGCCCATGGAGCTCAGCCCCACTGAACAGGAGCTGCTCAGTCTAAGTGCCTTATACCCCTTCCTTCACTACAACCTCTTGCCTCAGCCCTCACCTACACTCAAACTACTATCCAGATCCTGCACTTTAGCACAACCTCCTGCCTGGAACCCCCTCCAATACCCAAAACCCTCCATTCCCAAGCCCACTCCGGAGCCAGTTGGAGCTTTTACCCCTTTTACACTCCAACACTCTGCTCCAGCCTGAAGCCCCCTCCTGCATCCTGAACCCCTCATTTTTGGCCCAAGCCTCTATACATCTCCCTCTTCTTCACAGGGCTTTATGTGACATGTCTTTTGTGGGGGGCGATGAGGGGGAGATTAGTGGTCCATGATGGGAAAGAGGTTCCCCACCTCTCTTACAACTTTTTCACAAGTTACCTCCCCAACCCACTGCTTGGCACTTTATGTATGCAAATATCACCATCTGTCTAGGAGTACAAGATTAGGATTTCAAACATCTAGAAGAAGTCCTGACAGCCAACAAGGAAAGAAAGGTTCATTGCTGCAAAACTAGAAACCTGGTATCAAAGAGACAGTTTCCCTCTACACTATACAAAGGCCAAAGAACAGAACCCCTGCTTCCTGGACAACAACCCCAAAGCTTGCGTATCTAGGTGTTACACTGGACCATACCTTGAATTGTGAGGAGCATCTTACCAAGACAGATTGTTTCTCATCTTTTTTTTCAGCGATTAGCAAGCTAGCTAGTTCTTCCTGGGGAGCCAATGAGTATTCATAACTCTGCTAGACAACAGAAATCATGGTCTTAAACTATAAATCCAGTGTCATCATTATTACAACAATCTGTAACCCACTAACTCCCCTTTTGGGCTATGACTACAGGGAGTTAATGGACCACTTTACCTTCACTGGTCCCTTACCTAGCACTTACTCTTCTTATACTACAGTATCTGTTCAACTTTGTATTCGGTGTGTGACATTCTGAGTACCTTCCCTAGACCTAAGGAAGGGCTTTGTGTGGCTTGAAATCTTGTCTCACTCATCCACAGAAACTGTTCCAATAAAAGATATTACCTCAACCACCATGCATTAATTCTGTTGATGCCAAGAAGAAAAAAAAAAAAACCACATCCGAGAGCGAGAGAGGCTCATTAGGGCTAATAAACAAAAAGCAGCAAAATTTAGTTTGGTCACTAAGCCAAGAAGATAGAACACAATGCATAGAGAGGGGAAAACATTTAAGTAAGAAGATACTGTTTTTACATACTGTGATTGCTTCTCAGAGCAGAGCTGTTCTATAAACCTCTCTCTTTCCATGAACATTATTTTCCTACATCCAAATGTTTTCAGATATCAAAATACCTACGATCCTTCTTGACTGATGGAGTGAGACTTAACATTTATCCTTAGCTATTTACAGCTTTTCCGTTAACTTTTCTAGTCATGTTCTATGCACCAGTTTTACTTGTGCATATGTGCACAGTTACATTTTTGAAATGTGAAGTCACCTCTGTCTCCTGGAACAGCATACCAGAATGCTAGACAGGGTGGCACTAGAGCATGGCAGGATTCCCTATCGGTCTATCCTATGTACAGTGTTTCATATTTCTGTAAGAGCACAGACTGAATTCCCACATCTCCATGTCTATCATGCTTCCATTAATCATTCTCCAAACTTGTTAGTCCCACTTCCATATCTGGTCTTATCTGCAAAGGGTAAAGTCACTTCCTTTGTCTCTCTTGTTGCACTGACATTGAGTTCTCTGAACAGGAAAGAGGTAGGGAACTGCAGTGTATCACTAAGTGCCAGGAAAATCAAGATGTTTGGATTTTGCCACTTGCCACAAAGATCAGCAATTTCCTCCTGTGTTCACTTCAGGAACAGGGAATGAGAACACAAGGGCTTATGGAGTGGGTTGTACCAAACAAGCCTGTTCATTTTTCTATGGTCTCCTGGACTATAGGGTACTCCACAACAGTGGAGCAGACAGCCTCCACAGGCCCTTGGGTCACATGGAAGGGGAGGGTGGCTTCACACTCCTGTGGATGGGGCACCCCAGCCCCACACTGAAGCTAAGCGAATGGCCTTGTCCCAGCTGGCCGAGAAGGCCCCACCTCCCCACAACCCTGCTGGGCATGCTTCCACTGGAGACAGACTATAAAAGCCTTGGGAGCAGTTCAGTGGGGGCTGATCACCAGAGGAGAAGGAGCTCAGGCCTGAGCTCCAGAGCAGCCTCAGCAGCAGCCGCTTGAGCATCAGCAGTGACAGCCCAGCCAGGGAAGCTGCCTGGAAGGGCTTGACCCAACCGAGCAACCCTGCGGGAGCTGAGCAGCATGCCAGGAACAGAAGTAAGGAGCTCAGGGTAGAGGATTGTCCTCCAGGAGCTCAGAGTGTTTTGGCAGGAATCCCCGCCGAACAGGCATCAGAACCTTCCCCTGCCAACAGGGCCCTGGGCTGGAACCCGGTGGAGTGGGAGGGCCTGGGTCCCCACCCCACAACAAACCAGCTCCAAAGCAATTGGGAGGTTTCCCCTTGGACTAGGCCTCCAGGCTGTAAATACCCTGCTAGAGGGAACTGTGCTTTGAACTTGGCCTGTAGGCTGTATATACTCAGAGAGGTACATTTACTATGAACTGAGCCTACGGGCTGTGTTTGCCCTGGAAAAAGAGGGCACTGACCCAAATTTTGGGGGCTTCTGGATCATCCAGGGGGCATGCCCCTTGACCCCCTCCCCCCCAGCCATTAGCACTTCTGGAAGAGTGCTCCAGTAGCTAATTAAAGGACCTGGGAGCTCCAAACACCCTTCATCTCTCCCCTCCCCTGTTGGCAGACCTGCTCCACAATAGCCACTTACATATGCAGCTGGTCTTCTCTCACCTCCCAGGTTCAGTGGACAAGCTCCTCATGTGCTCACCCAAAGTCCTCTTGGTCAGCAAGATGATAGGACAACCATCATTTTGAGAGCAACTTTGCAATGAAATACAAATTCCCTACATATGTGCATCATAGTATCACCAGGCTTCCATATGACTGGATGAGGCAGGGCAGTCAGTTTGCCCAGATATTTATTAAAAACTTTCACTGATATTCCTTTTCTGTCTGTGAAGAACAACAATTTAAAACTGCAGGTGCCATACTTCTAAACAACCACATCCCTGCTTTGAAAACAAAGATCCAGATATTTTTTAAACCCAATTCCTGCAGAGGCACTTCTTTATGAGCTTCTTCACTGAACCAGAAGAGCTAAGCCTCTCATAGACTGTCTTGTTTATGGCATTTTTCCTTGTCGGAAACCCAAGGAAAAATATTCTCAGCTCCTTCTCACTCCTGTGAATGTTTCCAGTGAAGTGAACTGACAAACAGCTCCAGCCACTTTTGTCTGAAATTGTGTCAGTGACTAGACTATACAAGGCACATGCAGTTACAATTAGAGTTCAATAATTAGGATAACAGGATTCCTATCACTTTCTCTTACACTACAGGAAGGGATAATTCATTCAAACTTGCTCAGAGTGATTACAGTATACAAGGCCACCACATTCTCTGAAGGGAGAGAAATCTGTGGCAATATAGAGGTGGCAGAAAACCTGTCCCACTTCCTCCTCCCAGCTCATTCATGGTAAAATTATTGTTAATAGGTACCCACCACTTTGAATTACCTTCCTGCCTGAGGTAAAAATAAAGCATGTTACTGAAGCTCAAGATGCATTAAATGCCTTATGGCTAAGGCTATAACAGGGCTACTGAACACGCAGCCTGCAGGCCACATGCAGCCCACGGCCCATTTGTTTGCGGCCCGCAGTTCGGTTTGGGTTTACGTGGGGCTCAACATGCGGCCCACAGGTGGGATCCTTTGAACATGGCCTCCTCTGGGAACATGCTCCACAATGGCGAGGCATCTCACAGGCGAACATTGAAAGACAAGCGGATGGGCTGGCTGGAACAGAAGGGTACAGGGTGTCAGCATTTCTAGCCCCCAGGAAAGAGGTGCTGGGAGTGCTGGGGCATTGTGGGAAGTGCTTTGTGTTCATGCCCATCAGTGTGAAAGAAGCTACTTGCATACATTTGCATATATATTTGCATGTATATGCAACCACACTTAAGTTGCGGCCTTTGGCATGTGCTATGAGTATCATTGTGGGCCCTGGGGCTTCCAAAGTTGAATAGCCCACAGCTATAATTTAGGTCACAGGTCTTTTCAATAATAGGCATGCACAATACACAAAAATTCACAGCCTCTGACCTGTCCATGACTATTACTAAGACGACTCATGACTAAAACTTGAAGGGGTGAGGGTTGCTGCTAGAGGATGCCAAGGAAGCTGCTGGGGAGAAGCATGTGTGTGGGGGCCACTGCTACTCTAGTTGTCCATAGACTGTACGGTGGCCAGTGCAGCTGGCCCCAGAGCCAGCTGCTTGCATAGCCTTTGAGTCAGCCACACTTGCCCCAGCAGAAAAATCACAGAATCCATCACGCTCAGAGAACTCTACTCACAGAAAATCCATTGAAAAGGATGATATGGACGTAGTGTATTGCTCTTCTAACCCAAACCCTAAATCAGAAAGTACATTTAAACAGCATCTGGGAAATGTGATTCCAGCTTCGGTAGAAGTGTGTGCACTGGCTCTGCATGCGCTAGTGCATTAAAAATAGTGTAACCCCCAAGGAGATTATTAAGACTCCCGGCGCCTTGTCTGCTGGCAGCTCAGGGACAGGCACACTGAGTTTGCCTTGGCTCCCC
>CM057846.1:144094494-144104639 GCA_030068395.1 Apalone spinifera
AAAAGGGAAGACTGAGAGGGGACATGACAGCAGTTTTCAAGTATCTAAAAGGGTATTACAAGGAGAGAGAAAAATTGTTCTCCTTAGCCGCTGATGATAGGACAAGAATCAATGAGCTTAAATTGCCGCAAGGGAGGTTTAGGTTGGACATTAGGAAAAATGTCTTAACTGTCAGGATGGTTAAACACCAGAATAAATTGTGTAGGGAGGTAGTGGAATCTCCATCACTGGAGATATTCAGGAACAGGTTAGATAGACATCTATCAGGGTTGATCTAGGCAGTGATCTTGGTCCTGCCGTGAGGGCAGAAAGATGGACTCAATGACTTCTCAAGGTCCCTTCCAATTCTAGGATTCTACGATTTTATAGGGCAGAACAGCATGGAATACCTTTCATGGCTGTAAGGAAGAATTCTGCAAAATGCTTAAAGGATGTAACATGCAGTCAGGTGGGGTTCTCTTGGATCAAGTATAATAGTATGTTGAATTTGGTACCGGATCAGGGGCAGTAGAGCCCTCCCACAGATCTGAAGGGACTTTGGGGACTCTCGTCACCTCATGGCCGATCTCTGGAAAGCTGTCCCCCAGTCAGCTGTGAAATCAAAAGTAATCTGCACCGCACTTGCAGTGCCAACATGAATGTGATTCGTGTGAGAGCACTGCTGTACCGTTAAGAATCTGTACCAATAAACAAGCTTCAGTGCTGCTCAAGTTCACCCTTTGTCTGAGTTTACTCCTTGGCTGGCCCAAGGACAGGTAACATAATCCTTTGATCAGTAAAGAAGGTCTCTGCTTTTAGCTTTCTGTATAGGCCAGTGTTCCTTCATGTACCTTCTCAGACTACCCCACATTCCTGCAAAGCCACCCCCATTTCACATGCAGTGCCAAGAATACAGTCTCTCAGAACTGGATACACTTGCATTAAAGCTTCCCCAAATGTCAACTTCTGGACTCCAAACTAAGTCACAACTGACCAGTAGCAGTCTGGAGTCACCAGCTTCCACACAACAATAGCCATGAGCTTCTCCACCAAGAGGGCTGCTCTCATTTTAGTGTCCTTATGCCTCAGGACTGGTGTGAGTGCTGCACACAGCTCCAGGAAGCTGGCTTTCTGCATCCAAAAGTTCTGTAGACACTACTCATCATACCAAACCTACATGATAATGCAGTCCCACCACTCAAAACTTGTTTCCTGATCCCAAAATCAATGGTTCACCTCGCTCAGCCGCTGCATGAATATCAAAAGTAAACAGGTGTTGTTTCTTCCCATGGCACACAACAGGTCAGGGAATCCTGATTCATGTTCGGATAGCAAGTTCATGATTAGAGCCCGGTATCTGAATCCACAAAAATGAATGATAGATATCCACAATGACATCCATGGAAGTGGATACAAAGCATATATCCACACATTTGAAGGGTTCCAGATACAAAATGTGTATCCGCATCCACATCCATATCTGCATCCTCATTTTTGCTATCTGCAGATATAAAGCAGATATGTGAGGATTTCCAAGCTCTACACATGATATACTATGTGACTATCCACAAAGTGTCAATGACAGTTATCACAACAGGAAAAAGAAGTGTGGGATCCATCTTCTCAGAGATGGCAGGCACACAGTAAAAGGGGGCTGCTGAAAAACACCATGGAATGCAATCAGAAGTCCATAGAATGCTAGAATGAAAAACCATGCATCATGAGATACTAAGCCCACCACCCATGATGCATTGCAACTCAGCATACTAGCTACCCATAGTGCACTGCTCCTACTGTTGAGGCTACACCACCAAGGGCATGTCTACACTAAGAAATTATTTCAAAATAAGTAATAATTCTCAAAAAAACAAAATCAAAATAGTGTTTCCCCAATACAAGGAAGCATCAAATTACTCAGAATCATTTCAAAAGAGCATGTCCACACTGACTGAAGCCTGCCTCAGACTTAGAGCCCCTGGAAGCACTCTGGGGAGGGCACCAGGAGGGCAGACACTTCCTGTGGCTGCTTGGTCAGGCAAGCTGCAACGTGTGCTTTCAGGGGCTCCTCTCTATGGCTGCTTCTCACATGCCACTCCTCCACTGCCTCCCCCCTCGCAAGACATCAAATGGACACAGTGTGCTCTGGTTGCCCTTGTGGATGCCATAGCACTCACAACATGAGGCCAGAGCTGCTTCAAAGCAGTGCCAGGCTCATGGGGCTCATGCTGCAGCTCATGGCACAATACTTCCAAACTGCCCACATGTTGCTCCAGCAGGACAAGGACCAGCCCAGACTGCAGGGCCTCATCACCCAGGTCCTGGCACTCCTGTTGCAGCGCATGCCCCACAATCCCCTGGACACTATGGAATGCCGCTTCTGATGGAGGGAGACCAGTTTGGACTGGTGGGACTGTATTGTCCTGCAGCTATGGGATGACTAGCAGTGGCTCCAGAGGTTCCCCATGTGGAAGGCCACCTTCCTGGAGCTCTAAGTGACTTGCCCCTGTCCTCAAGGGACAGGATATGCAATTGAAACCTGCCATACCCATGCAGAAGCACCCTGTGGAAGCTCACCACACCAAACAGCCACCACTCCGTCGGGAAACAGTTCAGCATGGGGAACTCCACAGTCGGGACTATGCTCATACAGGTAGCAAAGGCCATCAACCATGTACTGATGCGCAGCGTCGTCACTCTGAGCAATGTGGACACCATCATGGATGGCTTTGCCGCCATGGGCTTCCCCAACTTCAGGGAAGCCATGGACAGCATGCACATCTCCATTCTGGGCCCCGAGCACCGTGCCTTGGACTATATAAAGATAAAGGGGTACTTCTCCATGGTGGTGCTGCAGGCCCTTGTGGATCATAAGGGATGCTTCACTAATATCTGCTGGTCGGGGAAGGCACACAATGGCCGCGTGTTCCGGAATTCATGCCTGTTCCAAAAGATGCACGCTGGCACTCGTTTCCCCAACTGCACCATCAGAGTCAGGGAGGTGGACATGCTCTTCTTCATCCTGGGTAACATTGCCTATCCCTTGCTCATGAAGCCCTACATGGGCAGCCTGGACCCACCGAGAAGGTCTTCAACACCAGGGTGAGCAGGTGCCACCACACTGTGTTGGAATGCACATTCAGCCACTTAAAGTGGAGGTTCAGGAGTCTCCTCACCTGTCTGGATCACACCGAGTACAACATTCCCTTTGTGGTGGCAGCCTGCTGTGTCCTCCACAATGTTCGCAAGAGCAAGGGTGAGACTTTCCTTCCAGGTTGGGGGACAGAGACTGAATGGCTGGCCTGGGCATAAGAGCAGCCCGACATCAGTGCCATACAGAGAGCACATCAAGGGACTGTGCTCATCCTCTTCTTGAGAAAGAGTTTTGGTTAAGGCTAGCTGTGAGACTCTCCCCCTGTGCCACTCCACAAGGGGCCCCTGTATTCCCTCTGTGTGCCTTTCCTCCCCAACCCCTTCCTTCTCTTGTCCCATCTTCCCCCTCCCATGCAGAGCAAATAAAAAAGCCTTCTTTCTGAAACAATAGGACTGTTTATTGGGCAGATACACAACAGGGGAGGGACTGGAATGGGAGAGGCACAAGGGAGAAGGGGTGCTCAGGGATGGAGCTGGAACTGACTCCTTCCTCTGGTTAGTTGGGAGCTTCAGCTGTCCGAGGTGTCCCACCACCACATGTTCTGGGGCCCTGGCAGTGCCTCCGGTGGGCTAGAAGGAGAAGTCATGGTGGGGAGGTGGCTGGTGACACACTCCATGCATGAAGCTATGAGCTCTATCACCGAGGCGAGGGAGGAGTACATGGCCTCGTATTGGCACACTAGCTGTGTGTTTCCATGATGCCAGACTCCTTAGTGGTGGCTTGTCGTGGGAAGGTGTCCCACCACAGAGCCTGGAGTAAGGCAGGCCTCTCCAGGAACCTTGTGAGAAGGAGCAAGGGGTTCCAGTGTGAGTATCATTGGGCTGAGTGCTCTGAACTGGTGCTGTTGTGCAGCCCCCAGATGGACTAGACCAAGCGAAGAACACACACGGCCCCTCACATCTCACTGCTTGCCCCCGCATGTAGATAGGGAAAGTTATAGTGCCTTCCCTGGGGTTATCTGAAGTCTGAGACACAGCCCCTTCCACAGGGAAGGGGAGGGGGCACACTGGCTCCAGGGTGAGGAACAGCCCCTGGCTGTTGGGCATGATTGCCTGACTGGCCTTCTCCTCCCTCCTCCTGCTCCTCCTTGTCCACAACGCTGCCCTCGTGGAGGCTGATGCTGGGCTCCACGATGACGGGGGATGACGGGGGAGGTGACCAGCACCCCTCCCAGGATGGCATTCAGCTGCTCAAAGTAGTGGCACATGTGGTGCCGCCCCAGAGCATCCGCTCTGCTCCTTGGCCTTCATGCAGACCTGGTCAACAGTCCAGTTGTGGCTAGGCTGGTGGTGATTCGGCCATAGACATCCGCATTCTTTTTCTGGGTGTAAAGATCCTGGAGGTTGGTTTCCTCTCCCCAAATCTCGATGAGGTCCAAGATCTCCGCATCAGTCCAGGCTGCAGCTCTCCTGCGTCCCTGGCCAGGGGCCCTGAGGGAGCATTGGGGTTGCTCAGGGCTCCATTGGATCCTGCTGTGTGGCACGGGGCTGACAAAGCTGGCCACATGCCACAAGCCCTTCTCCTGCAGCCTGGAGTTTAAGCTCTGCAGGAGAAGGGGAGCAGTGGAGATGGCAGATGTGGCCAGAGCGGTCAGTGCTGCAGCTGTGAGAGGCCTCTGAAGGCCAAGTATTTTGAGTTAGCATCACTGGAGCACCCACACTAATGTTATTTCGAAATAACTTTGAAATAGTTTCATTCCCCAAGGAAAGCAGGAGTACAGATTGTACAGATTTTGAAATAAGGGGCTTGGTAATGTGGATGCTCTGCTTATTATTTCAAAATAAGTGGAGTTATTTTGAAATAACTCCCTAGTGTAGACCATGGCCAAGTGAGTATGCACTCTGCCAAAAAAGGGAGCACAGTGTGAACATGCTCCAGCCCCCACTGGCTAACTGGAACTGCTAAGCATCTCCCACCATTAACGGGAATATTTACCAATTAACCTGTTATCCTTTCACATAGCTAGTTTACATGAGAAATGCAGGATTTATTGCTTTCAGTGCACATAGCACAAGAGGTCTGGTTCTGCATAGTCCTTTAACAGTTGGGTATTTTTACTGCTACAGAAAGAAGAAACACTTTCCCTTAATTTATTATTGCTGCAGGACATACAGGGGTTTCTATTCTTGCATCTGAGCAATGGCATACTAGGAGATCGTGTCAGGAATGCAGTAATGAATATCAGATACCCAGATGCTTGATGAGTTGAGGACTGGCTACAACACCTAAGAGATGTGAGCAATCAGTATTAATCATGAGCCATGCAATATCTGGTGTTTTTTCTTTACAGCTGCAGCTCCAAGATTCATGTAATTTCAAGTGTATTTCACATATTTTTTCTTATTTTTAAGGACAAATTTCTTGCCCTTATGGCCACAAAGGGAAAACTCAATAGCGATCCAAGTTCACACTAAAGGATTAAAAATGAGAAGACAAAGAAAAAACTCCCCTTTTTAAAAAGCTCATGATTTGAATGACGGCTTGGCAATACTGGAATGAGTTCTAAAAAGGGCGGGCGGGAGGAGCTGAGTGAGGGACCCAATACATGGACAAAAGTTAGAAAAGTTCTGAAGGATCCCAAGGGAGCTGGAGTTCAGTCAGAGACCAGTGCTCTCTGACGAACCAAAGGCTCGAAAGATTGTCTAGGGGTGGCGTTTGTGGCGAGGGACTGGGGGCCGCAAAGGAGGAAGCCCGAGCTGAGATGTACTTAACCAATTACTAACTTTATTGACTACGATCTGAATACATCAAATCACTGTCTCTGATTTGTTTAAGACAACATAGCATGAAAATAAAACATACATTAAAGAAAGTCAATACAACAATAATAAAAAACTCCTCCTACAGCCAATCTCTCTATGGTTATCTTGGAATAGCCGATAGAGTTAGTTATTAGTCTGCCTATTCGCTCAGTTTTACTCCTAGTTCTTATTTAGACGTAGGTGTTGTACCATTATACAATATGATTAATACAATACAACTAACTATTGCTAAGCTGATTAATATATTAAGCAATAATTACAAACCCAGTGACAATTACGATACACAGACAAAAAACAACTCATAGCATGCTCCGGATTCGTACACCCCTTTCGTGATTCAGTGGATGGGAGGCGGCCTTGGGTGATCAGCTCCTCAGCCAGGCTGGACGATACATGCCTTCTATCTTGATACGGAACCTCCCCGAGCTTAGGGCTCAGGGTGCTTTATACTATAATTTTGACATCCAGTGCCATATCAGGGTTCAGCTTCAGTTGATACTATGATTTGATATCCGGTACCATATTAGGGTTCCTTCCTGTTTGATATGACGTCTGCCTCAAGGCATTGTGGTTAATGCCTGATGCAGACATGACTGGCACACGTGAAAGCTAGCTATGTTTTTTCTTTCTCTGTTCCAGGTGCTTGTTAACTAGTGTATTATGACAGCTCATTTCCCTTATTCCTATCTTGTCCGGTTTTTAGTGCTCGTTAACCTAACTTTTTTCCTACTCTTATCTTCCTAGCCTAGGTGCTTGCCAAGTTCAGTTCCGTTTATTGAGAACTGTGCTGAGCACCCAAGGGAATTCAAGCTCTGTCTCTGGATCCGCCTCAGCGGCCTGTGTTTTCTTGTGAGGGGCTTTTGTGTGGAAGTATGGGCAATACGCGCGAGGCCATGGTCAAAAGGACTTGCTACACGACACTCTCTTGAGAGAGATAAGAAAGATTCCATATAACTGTCTGCCAGAGTGATAGGTGTAGAAAGAGAAATCTGCAGTGGTACGAAGACAGTGAGATGATTAGGAGAGTGAGACATTGATCAACGGGTAGATAAAAGTGATTGGAATGGTGAAATGGCTGTGGTGGTTGGGCCTGCTTGGAGTTCTGATAGTATCGTGGGTCTTATTTACACATACAGCTAGTACATGGCGAGCTGGCATATAAATCTACTTTACTCTAGCCTGCCAGGCATTAACCTGCCAGGCTAACTCTACTGCTGTACACTAAAATTTCCCTAAGGCTTGTTCATACTATTGCTTATTTTGGTGTGACTTAAATCTCTCAGGGGTGTGAATAAGCTGCCCCTCTGAGTGATACAAGTTATACTGATCTAAGAGCTGATGTGGGCACTGCTATGTTGGTGCTTCGTAGCTGTCCTGCCTACATAGCTACTGCCACTCAGGGTGTGTCGACAAAACCCTGTAGTCTAGACAAAAGTGGACTTTTGTCGACAAAACTATACCTGAGTCTACACTACTGCCATGTTCCATCGACAGTAAGAACATGGCAGTTTTGTCGACGGCGGTAAACCTCATTCTATGAAGAATAACACCTTTTTTTGACCGTTATAGCACCTTTTTTCGACATTACATCCACACCGTGCTTTTGAAAAAGAGAGTGTCTAGACTCTCTGTCGAAAAAGCGGCTTGCTTTGTTGACAGAACTGGCTGAAGTCTAGACGCTCTTTTTCGACAGAGGCTTTGTCGACAAAAGCCTGTAGTCTAGACGTACCCTCTGGGTGGTGGAGTAATTATGTTGAAAGCATTGCTCTTTCCCACTGGTTCAGAGCATCTGCATTAGCAGCACCACAGCACCTTAGTACAGCTGCACCATTGTAGATATTCTAGTAAAGACTAGCCCTTAATGTTCACTGATCTACAGATGGGAGTAGGTCAACACAAACTAGCCAACTTTTAGGGCATGTTAGCAGGGTCCACATGGATAGTTCTTTCACAGCAGGCTTGAGCACTGTACATTTCCACTGTGGCTTACCAGGCACTGTTTGTCTATAAACAGGTCCTCAAAGATTTAGGAGAACTCACAGCACAAGATGTGGATGCCCAGAACGAAGATAAAAGGGGCTAAGAAGCACTGAGTATCAATTGGTGTATGGGGGGGAACAACCAAACAGAACAAGCCCTTTGCTATAGTCACTGTCATCACTTTTAATTAGCAAAGCAGATGTTTCTCTTTTTGTTGCTCTTTCTGAGGGAAAACCGAGTTGCAATAGGAAAAAAATCTTTATTGTGGATCTGAAGTAGCACTTATTTGGATAGATTCACATCATAGCTTTGTTTTACAGCACTTTACAAAATAACGCCTTTCAAATAGCTCGTCTGAAAACAAGACAGTAATGTAGAAGCAAAGTCTGAGTATATATTATTATAATTATATGTGTATGTTTAAAAGGCTTTGAAAAAAACAATTACTTTAAAAAGTAATTCAAGAAGTTTTTTTCCCTTAACGTAGATTTTCTTCCCCATTTTCATGGTTCTACTTTTTCAACCAGTTGTCTGTAGATACTGAATGTGCTGAGCCAGCTCTTTCTTTTTCTTCTTGTTTAATAATTATTTAATTGTCTTACAAGTAAATACGGAATATAGTGAGGTAGTATTATACAAACTGTAATTAAGCCTGTATCTTCATTAATTGTTTTAAATTATTCAGTTTAATGCAGTTGGAGGTATTTTGCAACATTATAATTTCTATGTTTTACATGCTGAATACAAAGATTTACCCATCTAATCTCAGATTTTAAGGTCACAGGGACTCTCTTTTGTACATGTCCGTAACGCACATGGCACACTATTTGGGATATGTGATGCAAATAATTATAGTAGTTTTTTCTTCTGTTCTGAAAGTATATTTTTGCTTATTACTTGAAAAACAAATTTTCTTCCAAGAGCAGTGGGCAATTTAGTTTTGTAAGAACACAGTAAATCTATAAACTGTCCTCTAAAGTAGATTGCTGCTACTTATTTTTTAAAAAGCCCAATGCTTTTCAGATAGCACTCTTTCTTAGCTGAAAACATCTGAGTTTCGATTTAACTCAAGTCAGTGTGATGTCAACTAAAGTTGGATTGAAATAGGATGCTGATTCTGAAATAAGAATGTCTACACACAGGCTTGCACTGAAACAACTAAAAGTGTGAATTAAAACCAATTGAGTTAGTTTGGCTCCTGTTTGTGTGTAGACAAGCTTTCATACTGTTTAAAATATTTTGGTTGTTTTTTGATAATACCTATATAATTAAAACGATGAAGAGAAAACTCTCGGGGGGAGGGGGCGGAAGGAAGGGGAGGAAGGACAAGCTTCAGCTCCCTGGTGTAAACTCTATGTGGCTGAAGATCTTGGTTCTCTATAATCTTGATTATCTGAAGGTTTTGGATGTTGCCAGACCTTCAAATAATCTTACTACACACTTTTGTGTACGTGCCTCTCTAATGATATCCATGCACATACACCAATATGGATCCATGGCACACTATTAAGGGCAAAATCCTTCCTGCCACATTCATGAGTTTGATTTTTTAAATCAATGGTGTTTTAAATGTGCTAATATAAACAGGCTTTGGCCCACAGTTTATTGCATATAAACAGAAAGAGAGGCAAAGGGAAGAAGGTTAAATAATGTACTGTAAATGTCTTACAGTGGAAATGGAGATCTTTGTAGAGCCTAAAGTAATCTAGAGGTAGGGGACTGAACTCCCTGTTCCCAGAACTTCAGTGTCAAACTTTCTAGAACAGAGATTTTCATCCTCTCTGTATAATTATACCTCCAATATCCCTGAATCCTTTCTATGTCCCTATCCCAGAATCTTCTGTCCTAATTCAAACCAAAATATGCCAGTATTTGCTTGGATATTTTAGTTCATTGCACTATTTATGGCTAAGGAAGGCATTTATGCTAATACTTGATAATATCACTTTTGAAAGAAATGAGGCATACATTATAATCTGTAGTTTACTGAAAATTTAATGGAATTGGATAATCCCCAAGCTCCATATTTAGGTCCAATTACTGAAGCTGATAATGTTCAGGAGGTTCTCTCTGCAAACAGACATAGGGAGATACCTTTTTTTAAAAGGAGTTCAGCCTAAAAATTACATAGATTTTGTGGTCAAGGAAACTGGCAGCTTCTTAGACAACTAGCCAATTAGCCCATCATAAAATGGGATTTTCAGGTCTCTCCTCCACGCCCTATTCCCTTTCTATCTCAGTCTTCTCTCCTGAGCCTCCGGTCTCTCGCTCCG
>CM057846.1:144122205-144166787 GCA_030068395.1 Apalone spinifera
GGAGTAAAGATATCGGAAGGTAGGTGTATAGAAGCTTGAAGGACAGAGAGTGAGGAGAGCACATCCCAAGAGTTGCTACTCAGGTAAAAGTGTTCGCATTTTGAATCGGATTGTGTTGCAAAGAGGTCTACCTACATGAAGCGCCAGGTGGGACAGACATCCCAAAAGATTCATGATTCTTATGAAAATGCCTACTCAGAGTGGTTATTATGGTGCTCTACAGATGTGGTAAATATGCAAAGGAGATCTCAATTTGTTGGGTTAGACTCCCATTTCAGAATTTTATAGCTTCTTATTAAGATTTTGCATTTCCTTGGCAGCTGATTTAGTACATTGTCACCCTATTGGTCGGTCATGTTCTTTATAGAGTAATCCTTGATCTTGGGCAAGAAGCGAAGGCGACACATTGGACTGCCTGTAGCTCAAGAACATGGACACAGGAAAATGATTCTTGTTGTAAGGGGATGTCTATTTAAGTTGTGCTGTGAAGTCCTGAACGTGTACTCCTCAACCCAGCATGCTTTTGTCTGCAATGATCTTGAGGAAAGTGGACACAAGTATGGTGTCCCAACACAGGCCCTGTGGGGTCCTTTCACTCTCTTGGGAATAGATGCTCATTTGGACAGACTCAGCTTGTTGGTTGCATACATAGTTTTTAGCCAGGCTTGGAGGCATCTGTAGCATAGCTGGGTGTGGAGTGTTACCAATGTGTAGCCCACCCCGTGCCTGAGTGCCACATTGTTATCACTGTGGTTTGAGAGCTCTGCTGTAGAGTTCAGATGAGATTGAACATCACGCTGAATTAGTCTCTGGGTAGGCATGCCCTGCCAGTTACAGAAGAGAGGGTGGTTCTGATGAAGTCTAAATGTTGGGCAGGTGATGTACTGGATTTCTCTATATTGAGTTAAAAGCCCAGGAAGTAGAAAAGAACTAGTGCCTTGGTGGTGGTGGACTGTGCCTTGGGGATGGAGTGACCCTTGAGATGCATTCAGGTAAGGGGATAACAACTGTTCTCACATGGCAAAGCTAGACCACTGAAAGGATCTGTTTAATGGCTCTTGAAGCATCTAAAAATGTGAAGGGAAGGTAATGGTCATCTCTGATGATGAACCATAGGAAGCACTGTGTGAGCAGGATTGATAACTACATAAAAAGTATGCATTTTGGACATCTTGGACAGTACCCTGGATCAAATAAGGGTAAAATCACTGCTAGCATAACCATCTTGAACCTGTGTTTCTGTATGAAAGTGTTCAGTGTCCTGAGGTACTACAGCAGATACTTCTTGGCTCCCAAGAAAAAAGGGGATGGAAGCCTGAACAGACTTAGATTAGGAACTTAATTATGTTCTAATTGAATATGTTGTTTGGGACCATCTGTGCTACCAGAGGCAAAAATATCACTCAATGAACAAAGTACCAGGGTACAGCCTTTGTGTTTTACCTTTAAAGTATTATATTTTTAAGCCTGGCTACAACAATTGGCCTTGATAACCAACATTGGACTGCACCATATTTGAAAATGGGTGTTCCACAAAACAAGTTTAACCAACATTTTTTAATTTATTTGCTTTTGTAGTGTAGACAGGAGCTTAATGCTTTTAAGGATCCTAACATTAAAGACATTACATAGTGCAAAGTCTTATTATTAGTAATAGCTATTTTTTTCTCTATTTAATCTAAATCTGAGTGCTCAACACATCAAGTAAACTTTTTAAAGGAAAAGTATAGTCATAATAACGTAAATGATAAAAGTAGTGTGTTCTGATATGAAGAATGTTCTTAGCCATTGTATTTGCAAAATCTACCAACTAAAGGAAGACCCATCTAAAGCCATTTGTACAGCTTCAGAATACAAGCGATCCATAGATTATGTAAAGTCATAATAGAGATGCCTAGAAAGTGCACTGAACAATTTTTGTAAGATTTAATCAAGCTGCAAATATTTAAAAAGATTGTTTTAGTCATTACATTCCCCACCCCACCCATATATGCATACATCTAACAATGTAAAAAAGACTAGCAATCACCACCAAGACCTTTAGTATTAATTATTATTCTAAAATACACTAGATCTCAATTTTCTTCTTCTGGAATATACTAAATAAGGGTTTCTGTCATTGTTTATTTGGGAGTAAGGGTCTTTAACGACACTAAATTAATATTCAGTGGGCTCAGAAATTCAGAAAGGTGAGCACACCTTATAATGTTGGTGAATTTGCGTGCATAATCTGTTGCACAATTATTATTGCAATATACAATGTTACTGAAGCCTGCATATGGAAATTACCAGTTACACATCCAAATGCTTATTTGAGCACATATTCGTAGCACATATGCAAGTTATGAACATAACCTTTAACTGAAGTTGAGGCTTGTGCTCTCCCCTCAGTGATTCAGCTGGTACCTTGCAAGATTAGGCCATGTGCACACAAACTCACCTGCACTTTAATGAAAACATGACCTGCAACTTGCAAATACCCATGTAATTATGCAAGCACTTAAATGTTACACAATATAGAACAATATAACGAATACATGTATTTTATCATTACTACACAGGGGATCATCTAGGTTTGAAAGTGCAAGCTATAATACTACCAAATCAGATAGAGCAAGCTCTACTTACCTCAGATACAGGTGCAAATCTTTCACTTTCTGTTTGCTTTAATTCAGAATATTTTTTATGACTTTCCCTTTTTAACCATGCATTTCTCCAAGTAAATATATATTGATCCTCTTATGTCAATAAAAAATTTCATATCCTGGCTCTTTTCTGGGTCCATTTTTTTCCCCCTTTGCTTCCTGGGTCTGCACTTTTCCCCTCACACTATGATTATGCCGTTTCATTGTCTGAGTGTGATGACTGGCGCTGTTAATAGTCACTCTTCTGTGCTGCATTTATTGGACAGGTGGTAGCAGCCTGAAGGAGTTTAACAACACAATGTTAAAGATTAAAGGCCAAAGCAAAATAACTATTTTGTTGCTGTGTAATAGGACAGATATGTGGAGAAAAACTTATTTCCCATGCTACTCCATGGATCTAATGGAGCCTTGTAAAAGTGGAGTTCTGCTCAAAGTGACTGTAGAAATGGCATAATGGGAGGGTTCACATTTATTCTGTCAGTATTCCATACCAAATTTGGGGACAGGGGGGTGCAAGTAAAAATAGATATTTTGTCCTAACTGCCAGCCTTGCAAAATCAGCCTGAGCTCTCGGTCAAGATTTTTCCTTTTTGAGACTCAACACTAGTAAACAAATGTCCTGCAAGCAAAAATATGCCTTCAATGCCACCTGTGTAATCCCATTGCCTTCAAGATGTGTGCACAAGTATTTAGAATTTAGTGAACTATGCTGCTGATGGGCAAAGAGGGAGAGAGTCCAGATCTCTCTTTGTTAGTGGTGTTGACTCTGCCGGGCTAACAGGAAGAAAAAAAGGAAAGAAAAAATGTATTGCTGTCATTCAAATGACACAAGGAATAAAGTTATGTAAAAAGGTAGTTTTAAATGGTCTCATGACAATTAAAATTGTATTTTTAAAATTGCTAAAAACATTTAGTTTAGAAAAACAAGAAATGGAAGGCTAGCTGTGTTACTGCGCTTTCCCCCCACCGCTAGCCCCTAGCTCTGGCTCCCACTATTTGGTTATAAAGTTTCTTTTAGATGTCTTAGGGGAGTGGTTCTCAACCATTCCAAACTACTGTAGCCCTTTCAGGAGTTTGATTTGTCTTGTGTTCCCCAAATTTCCCTTCACTTAAAGACTGATTGCTTACAAAATCAAACAAAGAAAGTGAAAAATTGTTTTTGTTTTTACCATGTAACTATAAAACAAATTGATTGGAATATTAAATATTGTACCTTGTATCTCACTGTGATATTTCAATACATTTTTCATTTGTGAACCTCCTCTGAAGCCTGAGCCCCGGTCAGCGCAAAAGTGGTAACCTGCTTATAGTAGCTAACAGGGTGAGACACTACTTAATTCAAACCTTATCTAGTTGATAACATTTATATTGCTCAGGGGTCCTAGGCTGTGGAGCTGGAGTACTGGGGTGGGGTGGAGTGAAGTTAGCTGGAACCTCTCTAATGTTAGTTCATGCATGGCTGAGGAGAAGCATTCATGTAACTGCGGCTAGGCATGTCTCTGCCTGTGCAGATGTTTGGGTGAGTGCAGGAATAGGAGCCGTTTGCAGCTTGTCACAGCTTCATACTGTGAGAAGGGGCCCAGATTGGTATGCCAGAGGGCTCAGAGGTACTTCATTCCAGACTGCACCTTGGGGAAGTCCATCACAATTACACCTTTGAGAATGGACCAAATCTGGGGGCTCTTTTTTCTGGTAAACTAAGACCAGAGTATATTGTTCCTCCAAATAACTGTAAATTAAGTTTTAATGTCATGGAGGGTTTTTTGTGCCAGCAAGGGAAGCAGAAGGATAAGTATGGGAGGGGGAATCTCACTTGAGTCTTTTATACCCTTTCCTTCCTATTTTCATGAAATTATATGAATACACCTTTCAGGCTGATTTAGATTCAAGGTGGTTATTGTCACTTTCATTGGTTTCATGATTTAGGGGTTGTCTTTAAGAGCCACTTCATCTTATGAATGTATAGTTCATTAATGAATATGCACCATTTAATTGGTTTTGATCTTCTTAAGGCAAGAAAGCATCAGACAATTGTAAAGGACATTTCAACTCATTCTTTTTATTCAGTACATTCTCAGAGATAAGAGTAAGACAGGAAATGAAATTCTGTTCTCAAACAGTCCAAACACTCCTATTTTTTTAATATATGAAAGTTTTCAGTTCTCTGAACAGCCTTAAAATAGCTCTTAGAAAGTAATTAATCTAAGTTGTTGCTTCCCTATGACCATTTTTGGAGAAAAAATGTATTTTCCTCCACTTCCTGAGTGGATTAAGAATTGTTTGAGGACAGCCATAAATGAATTTTAATTAATACAAATATTCTGTACTTAAAGGGCTTCTGACACTAGTTTAGCATAACCACTAGATTCCATGTAAATGGTAAAACACTTTATGTATTACCAGAGTAATGACATCGGGACCTTTGCAGTTAGCTAATGTATTTGCAAATATGCATTTCACAAAGGCATTTGTCATTTCAACATTTAAGAAATAAACAAAAAAGTTTAAAATATCAACTACGTATTTTCCTCTAAATGTTTTTAAAAGCACAATTAAGGTTTTCCTCCAAGAGGGTAGGGTTGGTAGAGTCAACATTATAAACAGATTTCTGGCTCTGTGAAAAGAATGTAGGATGCTATCAGTTTATTCCTAGAAATAGTTTGTCTGCCTGTTCTTGGAAGGTTAAAACAGAAACTGTCTGGAATTTGCATTTTTTTAAAAAATTAGATTAGCTGGTTATGCTTCAAAATGTTCAAACGTATGTATTTTCCTATTTCTAAGCATTCTGGCTACAACATATGGGAAGCTATATCTTAGTATTCAGTAAGGCTGTGTCTAGACTGCAGGCTTCTTTCTGAAGAAGCTTTTCCGGAAGAGATCTTCTGAAAAAACTTCTTCCAAAAGAGAGCATCTACATAGCAAAAGTGCATCGAAAAAGTGATCTGCTTTTTTCGAAAGACAGTGTCCATTCACTATGGACACTATCTTGCATGTAAGCTGTGATTACTCTGGGTGTAGTGACCACGAGCACACCTGTGCTTTTTCTTCTTTCTTCTCGTTTCAAAAGAACTCCCTCTTCCCTGTCCACACATGCCTTTTTCTGAAAGAGCTCTTTTTCCTTGTAGAAAGGGGTTTACCAATGTCAGAAAAAACCCTCTGTTCTTTTGGTTTTTTTCGAAAGAATGCAATTGCAGTGTGGACGTAAGTGAAGTTTTTTCAGAAAAACATGTTTTTCTGAAAAATCTCTGCAGTGTATATACATACCCTAAAGGTGCAAATGAGCATGGAACTACTCATGAAAATTAAGTTATAATAATGTTATTAATTTGTCTCAATATTAATGTACTATTCTTACATGGTGCAATTTCCACAATCGGTCTGACTATAAAACCACACTTTAAAGAGCAACAAAGAGATTTGAAAAGAGTAATTAAGGATCTGGTGTGTGGAGGGCAATCTTTTTCCCCATTTAACTTCGCTCCCATATTTTCCTATTCTTTTTATTTTGAAAGTCCCATTTGGGGGCTGAGCAGCCTTGAAATTTTCATTAGCCAAAGAAATCCAAATGAACAATACTGCATAGTTAGGGAAACTGCAGGGATCCCATTTAAAAACAGCACCCAATTTGAAAAGCTAGAGGCATGCAGTTGCATAACTAGCACATATTTCTGCACCCAGGCTAGGCAGGTGCAATTTTATACATCCATCTTTTAAAATTAGTCCTGTCATGCCTCCACAGCTTGGAGATGCAGTGGGACCACAAGGGCACAAATATTTCACAAGGAAAGCTGCAAAGGGATTGTTTTCAGTATCCAATCCTTCAGGATAAGAACTTGACAAGCACTCCCTTCCCAGTTCACATTCAAGCCTGCTACAATTACAATACATTCCTCACAGAGGACTGAAACAATTCACTGGTGCCCCTTACAGAATCTGAAGCAAACAGTGTGCTAGTGCTTCAGTACAAATGATAGTACTGAAGGGGAGCATTTAATAATTCATCCTTTTAATTATGAAATCATCATTTGCCAATAGAATGCCAAGAGACAAGCAGGAATGGCTAACACAAAAATCACACCACAGGCAGCAATTTATTCTTTGCTTGGCACTCACTGAGATGGGAAATGAGGTACTGATGATTCGTCTAGTTATAATCATCCCTTGTAACTTCCACATTAGGGTTTTACTGCAGTTCATTTCCCAATATCTTCAGTCAGTGCTAGAACAGGTTTGTGAGAAGAGAATATTTCCTGTTTCTCAAGTCTGTCTTGCTCTATCTTTCTCAATTCTTAGTTGAAACCTTTCTACTAATGGAAAAGTATTCAATTAGGAGACCCATACAGAGCAGAGGGGAAACCCAGCAGGCAAGGAGTCAAAATCCTTGCATTCAGTGCTGATAAAGATCCATTATTTTGACAAGCAGGATTAAAAAAAATAAAAGCCATAAAAGGCTGCAGCAGGATGCCTGAAACGGGTGCTGAGCTTTCACTTTTCTTATAGTGCACTTGTTTGCCATGGTAAGTCATGCATGATTGTTGGAGGCAAGAGGCTCTGATTTGTCACTGCCTCTTGCTGTCTTTTATCTTATTAGGAGTTACTGTAGTTTGAAATGCGTTAAGCTGGGAAATGCACTGTATGTGGAATTCTTTCAAGAGCTGGAGAAAAATAAAGCATTGTGATTTATTTCATGAGTCTTCAATGCTGAAAGAATGGCTCTGATTAAAGTGACAAATGCCCCTTCTCATTTGGGAAATAATGTTTGTGCGCTCTATAGAAAAGAACCTAAGTCAGACGTAGAAGTAATGGGCTCAGTTCAGCAGACACGAGGCTCCGTGTTTCTCAAACCTCATCGTCCTTCCTCAGGAGCGAGTTTTTGAAACTGCAGAATGATTTCTTGCCATTGTGTTCTCTTCCACAACCACATTTCCTGCAGAGGCAGCAGGTCTAGCGGATACAGCGTTAGAGAGACCTGGGTTCCTGGCTAATCTTGGCTAATCCACTGACCTGCTGAGTGATACTTGTTCATAAGTGGGATTGAGATACTTTCTTCCTCTGTGAAGTCCATGGAACTCTGCCATGAAAAATACTGTACCAGACCAAAGACTATTAATAGCAAGTTGAAATCCATGTCTCCCCACATTATAAACAACAAGTGGTCCTGTGGCACTTTAGCGACTAACCAAAATATGTAGAATCATGAGCTTTCATGGGCAAAACTCACTTCATCAGATGAACTGAAGTAGAAACAACTGTGACTGTGACAGTAGGGATATATTATTGATCAGCTGGCCAGGATGCTGAGTGTGACTGTGAAATGTGAAGGGACATTAGAGAGGCTATGAAAATAAAAAAACTCAATAATAATAGGAGATTTCAATTATCCCCGTATGACTGGAAAAATGTCACCTCAGGAAAAGATACAGAGTTAAAGTTTCTTGACACCTGAAATGACTGCTGCTCAGAGCAGCTTGTCCTGGAACACTCTAAGAGAGAGAAATTCTTTATTTAGTCCTAAGTGGAGTACAGGATCTGGTTGAAGAGGTGAATATACTTGGACTGCTTCATAATACTAACCATAATATAATTAAATTTAACATCCCCTTAGCAGGAAAAACATCACAGCAGCCCAACACTGTAGCATTTAATTTCAGAAAGGGAAATGAATGCAAAAATGAGGTTAGTTAAAAGAAATTTAAAAGGTACATTACCAAAAGTGAAATTCCTGCATGAAAACTTTTTAAAGGCACTGCAATAGAGGCTCAACTTAAATGTATACCCCAAATTAAAAAAGTACAAAACAAAAATAAAAGAAAAAATTGCCACCATGGCTGAACAACAAAGTAGAAGAAGCAGTGAGAGGCAAAAAGCATTGTTTAGAATATGTAAGTTAAATCCTACTGAGGAAAATAGAAAGCAACATAAACACTGACAAATGAAGTATAAAACAGAATTAGGAAGCCCTGCCCTCCCTACCTCTCCCAAAAAACGAAGAAAAGCTAGACATTTACTCAAAAATAATTGTATTTTTTTAGTACATTAGAAGCAGGAGGCCTAGTAAACCATCAGTAAGGCCACCGGATGATTAAGATGCTAAAGGCATACTCAAGAACATTAAGGTCATTGTGGAGAAACTAATGGAATTCTTTGAATCGTCTTCACAACTGAGTCATTCTTTTTAGGTGACAAATCTGAGGAGCTATCCCAGATTGAGGTGTCAAGAAGGGATTTTGGAATACATTGATAAATTGATGAATTGAATAGTAATAAGCCACCAGGACCAGATGGCATTCACCCAAGATTTCTAAAGGAATTCAAATGTGAAATTGCAGAACTACTAACTGTAGTCTGCAACTTGTCATTTAAATCAGCTTCTGTACCAAATGACTGGAAGAAAGCAAATGGGATGCCAATTTTTAAAAAGGGGCTCTAGAGGTGATCCTAGCAAGCAGAGTCTGGTGGGCCTAACTTCAATGACAAGCAAATTGATTGAAATTATAGTAAAAAATAGAATGATCAAACTTAGAGATGAACATGATTTGTTGAAGAGTTATGTTTTTTGTAATGAGAAATCATGGCTCAATCTCCTAGAATTCTTTGAGGGGGTCAATAAGAATGTGTATCGTGTACTGGACTTTCAGAAGACCTTTGACAAGGTCCCTCACCCAAGGCTCTTAAGCAAAGTAAGAGAGAACGTCCTCTCATGGATTGGCAACTGGTTAAAAGAGATAAACAAAGGGTAGATATAAAGGGTCAATTTTCATAACGTAGAGAGGTTATGAAACGTAGAGAGGTTAGTGGTGTCCCCCAGGAGTTTGTTCTGAGACTAATCCTTTACAACATATTAATAAAGATCTGGAAAAGGGGTAAAGGAGTGAGGTGGCAGAATTTGCAGATGATAGAAAACTAGTCAAGATAATTAAGTCCTAAGCAGACTGCAAAAAGCTACCAAAGGATCTCTCAAAACTGTCAGAATGGGTAACAAAATGGCAGATGAAATTCAATGGTAAGTACTGCACATTGGAAAACATAATCCCAACTGTACATATCAAATGATGGGGTCTAAATTACCTGTTACCACTCAAAAAAAAGAGATCTTGGTTGGAGGCATGGTGGAAACCATTCACCCAATGTGCAGCAGCAGTCAAAAAAGCACACAATGTTGAAAATTAAGGAAGGATTAGATAGAAAGACAGAAAATATAATGACTCTATATAAATTCATGGTATGCCCATGTCTTGAATACCGTGCACAGATGTGGATGCCCCATCTGAAAAAAAAAAGATATACTGGAATTGGGAAAGATACAGAGAAGGGTAACAAAAGATTATTAGGAAAATAGAACGGCTTCAATATGAATTAGAGATTAATAAGATTTTGATTTTTCAGCTTGGAAAAGAAACAAATAAGTGGGGATATAATTGAGATCTATAAAATCATGACAGGTGTAGAGAAAGTGGCTAAAGAAGTGCTATTTACTTCTTCTCAGAACACAAAATGAAATTAATAGGTGGCAGGTTTAAATAAATAAAAGGAAGTATTTCTTCACACAACACAGTCAGCCCATGGAATTCTTTGGAAGAGGATGTTGTGAAGGTTAGGGTTGCCAGGTGTCTGGTTTTGAACCAGACAGACCAGTATTTGAGCTTTCTGTTTGGGAAACAAATTGAGAAAATATAAATGTTTGGTATTTTCTAAATAAGATGTAATGTAGATTGTGATGCAATGTCAAGTGTGTCCAAGTATTTTTGTTGAAATCATTTGGCAACCCTAGTGAAGGCCAAGACTATAGCAGGGTTCAAAGAAGGTCCTATTAGCCAGGATGGGTAGGGATGGTGTCCCTCGCTCTTGTTTATCAAACTGGGAATGAGCAACAGGGAGTGGATGACTTGATGGTTACCTGCTCAGTTAATTCCTTCTGGAGTACCTGGAACTGGCTACAGCCAGGAGAACAGGATACTGGGCCAGATGGATCTGTGCTCTGACTTAGTATAGCCATTATTGTATCATGGTCTTACTGTTAATACACCCCAAAATTATATTAGCCTTTTTAGCAACTATATTATGCTGTTGACTTGTATTTGATTTGTGATCCCCTAAAACTCCACATCTTTTTCTGCAATACTACTGCGTACTTAGTTATTCCCCATGTTGTAGTAATGCTCCTGGGGCTTGATTTTCCTTTCATAAGGCTAGTTCTTTTTTATTGAATTAGATCTTGTTCTTTTCAGACTCATTCTCCAATTTGTCAAGGTCATTTTGAAATCAAATCCTGTCCCCAAAGTGCTAGCAACTACTACCAGCCAGGCATCATTTTGCACATTTTATTAGCACATTCTCCAAATCATAAATGAAGATGTATCCTAGACTCAGGACAAAGCCATGCAGACCACACCAGATATTCCTCTCCCTAGTCTTACAGTAAACCATTGAGATCTACTCTTTGAGCATAGTTTTTTTCTATCAGTTTTGCACCCACCTTGTACTAATTAAATCTAGACCTAATTACCTTAGTTTGTTTATGATTTACTGTCTCATAGCATGGTGTTAAATGCCATTGTGGTCACCAGGGAAAAAAAAGTACATGTATATCTCTGCTGAATTTCAATGTGGAACATAAATAAATGTAAGTAACAGCATACTGTAATATATAAATAAGTAGCAGCTCAACCATATTGCGTTTGTATTTTACTTTGCCCCTGTGTCTGCAATGTGGCATTTTCTGACATGAAGCAATGGCACAGTTGTCTAAGTATCGAACATGAGATATGTATACTCTCTGCAAACAGGTTCAAATCCTGGATTGGTTAATTCAAACCTTCATCCACAAGGCAGTTTGTCATCATTATTTGTATAGCATTGGTGCCTCAAGGACCCAACTGAAACTGGAGCTGCATTGTGGTAGGCATTGATAAACACTTGTACAACACAGTCTTTGCCCTCAAGACCTTACAATCTAAACAGACAAGGAAGAAAGGAGAGAGAAAAGATCCATTTAACAGATGGGGATCTTAGATGTAGAAATGAAATAACTTGATTCATATGCTTAGTCTGGAATAGAGCCAGGAATTAAATTTAGATCCCCTAAATCGCAGATTAGAGCATTACTAACAAGACCATCCTTTCTCTCACAAGTTTGTTTTAAGAGCTTGTTTGAAAGACACATGCACTACAGCAAGCAAACAAAAGAATAAGTTCATTGCAGACATTAAAAACCCACTGTATTTCCTAAAAGTAAAAGTTGGTCTGTGGCTACAGTGTTTCTTTCCCTCCACTACAGCGCAATGTGCAATCTATTTTAGCGTGATTCTTTGAGCATGACAGATTAAAGCTCAGATGCATTCCCTGAGAACCAATGTTCTGGCTACCACATGCTGAAATTGCTTACAGCACTCACAATTGTTTGGTATCATGTGGCTATAGCCAACCAATAGTAAACAAAACTACTGAACAGGCATTCATTGAGCAGACATATGCCAATATTTTCAGATGCAACAAGTCATTGTGTACGCTTTACTATCTGTATGCTCAACTAAAAACACATTAAATGGGCCTCGATTTTCAAACAGTGCAAAAGAGATAGGCATCTTTAAGATATCTCCAAAAATCACTAGTTATTTTGAATATTTAGACCATAACCTTTTTTTGCCCCCTCACAGCTGCTTCTGATAGTTGAATTACTCTGAAGAAAAAGAAGAAACAGAATCGTTCCCATTCCCTCATACATCCATCCTCCCCTATTTAGGCCCTGCTATCCTATGCCCGTCTGTACACTTCCTTTTGTTGTTTCCATTTCATCTTTAATTTTTATAGTGCTTGTTTTATTACTATGTATGTCACTGCCAATGATATATACAATGGGAAGGCACATCTCACTCATAACCAAGGAAAGGGCAACTGAGTTTGAAGGTTATACAAATGGTAGCTCATCTAGGTTTTTCTGAGTTTTAGAACAGTTCCAATACCCTATACATTGCAGGTCAGTCTTCTTGGATGCCTTGAGAAACTAGCAGAAAGTCTTTTTAGTATTTGTTATGTGCACTGTTGTTGTAATGGAATGGGTCCCAGGATATTAGATACACAACATGAGTGAGCTAATATCTCTTCTGGAACCAGCTTCTGTTGGTGAAAGAGTTGAGCTTACACAGAGCTCTTTTTCAGGCTCAAAAGCTTGTCTGCCACTAACAGAAGCTTGTCCATTAAAAAAATATTTTGTCGCCTACCTTCTCTCTCTAATATTTGTTTGTTTCCCTGTCCCATCTCCAGTCTGGTTTTGAAGGAAAAGATAAATAGGTGCTTAAATCTAACCTTGTAACAGTTCAATGTATATGCAGAGCCATAGTGTAGTGGGATGAATTTATTTTGGATACCGGCTCATGGAACTACTAGCAGCATGATTTACTTTGAACTGCTTCTTCAGTGCTTTAGGTTAAGGTTTTTATGGCTGGTGCCAGACATTAGGTATCCTTCATGCTGTATGTGAATAACTGGCTGCTGATGGTGTTTGTATACAGCAATCCAAGAAGCCAGCAGTGATAGCAGGATCTAGTTCAAGCACTTTTTCCAGCATACAGTGGAACTCCTCTTGTACTGATGACTGCTTTTTCAGTCTATGGGGAGTGTCAGTATAACAGGACGAGGCGTACCTGGCAAAAAATACCTCTTTACTTGGTGGTAGCCTCTTCACCTGCTGAGTAATAAAAGGGAGCTATTGACTTGGTGAGGAGGGGCAGGGGGACTTTCTTGAAGATCATGGGCAAGTCCTTCACCTATAAGTTATTGATGAAGTTCCACTGATGTCAACGCAGCTGCATGGGTTTATATCCTTCTAAGGAATTGGCCCGATACTTCACTCCCAGTTGAGAGGTTCCTTGGGAATATGGGCTCCCTAATCAAGTATTTACAAGGCAGCCCAGAAATGGGGGGGAGGGAAGGGAGATAGGGGCAATTACCCCAGCTGCCACCACTGCTATTGCAGAAGCAGCAGCGGCCAGAGCCCTGGGCCCTTTAGAATCATTGCTGGAGCACTGTTGATGGGCCATCAGCACTGTCTAGCTTCTTCACTGTTGAACGAGAAAGGCTAGTTGTGTTTCAAGATCACATCATCCTCTTTCAGTTGCACATACATGGCAAAGCTTTAAAACTGATCATACAATGATAACACATAGTCCAACAGGATATTAATGTTCAACAGCTCAAGACTTTTAGCATGACTTACAAGGCATACTATGTTCAAGATGCCACATAATTACATCATCATCATCCTTCAGGTTAGCCCTCCCTTTGTACCTGACCAGTCCCCAATGAAGCATTTTGCCAGACCAGGGGAGTTCAACTCCAGGTCCTCTGTTGATGGGCTTTGGACTCTCCCAGGGTCAAAACAGCAGACCACAGTAGGCTTCCTTCCTGGCTCTGCTGCCAGCCAGTCTGGCTCCCCACCTGGCTCCCTTCCTGCCCTGGGCTCCGCAGCTCTATGGTGGCTGGAGCTGCTGGGGCTCTATTCTCTGGGGTGGTCTGGGCTCTGCAGCTACAGAGCTCTGCTGCCCCAGGGCCACCAAAACTCCTGAGCCACTGGGGCTCCGCTGCCATGGGGTTGCCAGAATTCCATGGCTCCACAGCCCCAGGGCTGCCAGGGCCTCTGGGGCTATCCTGTCCCTGGGTTGCCAGGGCCACCATCCCAAGACCACCCTAGGATACCGGACCCCTGGCTGCCATTGGGCTCCCTGGCCTCTTTAGTTCAGGGGCTCTCTGGTCTAGCCTGGCTAATACTGCTGGACCACAGATATTGCCAGACCAGAGAGGTTCAACCTGTATAATCATATTTCCATGGGGAATGTGGTATGCTGGAGTGTCACAACCACATCCTGTCAGCCCCCATTGCAACAGTCTATGCATGAGAGACTCTGGAATTGCTTTTTGAAAATACAGTACTTTCTAGAAATGAAGCCATGCAGCTTGAAGCTCAGACTGGTCAAGATCAATGATATTGGAAAAGCTAATGACATTTTATACACCCCTCAATAATACTGTCTATGCAGGGCAGAAAGTGAATACATTTTGTAGAGTTGCACTGTAGAATAGGGAGTAAAATTTGGAGGTCTGAGCTCAGTCTCTCTTCTTCCCGGATCATCAGAAGTGGAAAGTGTTGTGGTTTCAGCCTCCTCAGTCCCTGAAGTGGGAGTGAAAACACCCCAGTTTGGAAACATTGGAGGCATGGAAAAGGGATATAAAACGATATAAAAAGGCTCTTCTCTCTCCTCCTCCCTCTGTCAGCAGAAAATAAATACAAATATCAGGATCCCTTGCACATCCCTGGTTGACAGTATCCCTTTAAATTAAAAATGCTTAAATGGGGTTTCACTGTTGTACTTTTCCTTAGGATGTTTCTGTATAAGTCACAGTTGGCAGCAAGTCATGCATATACAGCAATTACATAATCAAAGCCAGGGGCCAGAATAGGATGACATTCACTATTTCTGACACATTCCCATGTTATCAATAGCATTTGTGGAAGGTTTGTATTGCTCTTTGGGTAGCTTACCTTGCCAAGAAAAATCCCCATCTTTTTGTTGTTGTTTCTGATCTCACTGTTTATTTTTTTCCCTGCAGAGTATGGATTGGAAAACAGACATTAATTTTAAATAATTCAAGTCCTTCTGCTGCTGTGCAGTTTGCCTTAAACTCCATTTTCATGCCCATAGCTATGCTAAGGGCAAGAGAAAACTTTCTAATTAGTTGGACAGGTTTGCTCTTTAATTATGGAAGATCTTTTGCTTGAAAATGCAATTCTAGCTATTTGAAAAGTGGGTAAAGAAAGATTTAAAACAGCAATCATAATTCTTCTGATGTGATTCAGCCTTTATGATACTGCTAAGCAAGTTGATGTAGGTTTAAAGCAGATGATGAAAAATGAGATGATGTAGTAAAAATCAGAGTGCATTAGCAACACAGTTATTGTCAATAGCTTTTTTTTTTTTTTAAATCATTGAGCTGAATTTTACTGTAGCTACTGTTCTGGATTTGCATAACATTCCTGCATATTTTTAAAAAAGTAACAAGGACTCTGAATTAGGATCACAACTAACATGTTGTATGTGTCAACTCTGCTTTCTGCTTGTTTCTGGTAGGGTGCTTGCTTTTCCCAGGAAGACTCCCTAATGTCATTGGCACTCCATCTGTTTAACCTGCATTTAGGTCCTTCACCCTTTATGCCCCCCCCCTTTTTTTTTTAAACTTTCCACTCTGTCTTCAGTCTAACCTTTCCTAGTCTGTTTTTGTCAATTCTCTTCTATCTGTTTTTGAATTACCCTGACTACTATGCCTTTCTTCACATTGGAGAGTCTTCCCGATTCTCTGTTCTCTTTGTCCTAAACCAGCCCTTGAAGATATTTCACAGCACAGCTCCTTAGTGCCCCAAGTTTTTGTTGGTTTCTCTTTAAACACAAAAGTATAAAAAGTGGATGCTTAAAAATTTACCTACTAGCCAGTGTTTGTAAGATTGGTGCTATTTCCTTCTCTTCCACACAGTTGGATTTGTCTTAACATTGTCTTCTATTATTATTAGAGTAGGGAACTATACCTAATAACCTATGCAATGTAACTGTGGATTCTTTCATTACCCTTGGAAATGTTTAATGAGTTTAAATTCCTTATAATTTCTTGGCCTGGATGGCATGTTTTGGCAATGAGTGCCACAATTCAATTTATGTATTTCAGAAGTATATTATTTTATCAATTTAAATGTGCTGGCTTTTTAATTGCACTAACTGTAAATTCTGTAAACAAGTTACTCACTTTTCATTGATCTGGGGTTTTAAGGAATAGCCTTGTCACATACTTACATACCTTCCTAAATTAGGGCCTGAAGGAGAAATTTTGCAATATACTAATAAATGTAAATTGAGTAACAAGAGAAAAGACTTATGATGCTAAAATCACTTGAAAATAATAAAAAAAAGAGTTACATTACTACAAAAGAGCAGTCAAACACAAATATGAAAAACCAGGCTAAATTTTGGCAAATATTATCAATTTGAGAGAGAGTCTCCATTCCTATGGGGACTGATCCAAAACTCTGGAAAGCCAAGGGACAGACACTCAGGCCTCATCTATATTAAAGTGGAAAATCAACTTAAGATACACAACTCCAGCTATGTTAATTACATAGCTGGAGTCAACGTATCTTAAATCGTGTTTTCAGGACATCCACACAGTGGGAGGTTGATGGGAGCAAATTCTCCCGTCGACTTCCCTTACTCCTTGTGACAAGCAGGACTACCCACACTGATGGGGGTGCCCTCTTAGTTCAAATTAGCAGGTCTTCACTAAACCCGCTAATTCAAACTCTAGAAAATCAACCTCCGAAGGGTCGATCTTCTCCACAGTGTAGACAAGCACTCCGAGACTTCACTTGGCTTTGGACTAACCCAGGAAATATGCCTCAAGCAAGTAGAAACTGTTGCAACAACAAATATTTTTCAAGTTCATTCATCCATGTGTGTATTTCACTTAGAAACATAACTGCTTACTATACTGAACTACTGTTCAGTAGCGTTTCACCTGTCCAGGATGTCCTAGGATCATCCCTTTTTTTAAGGAAGCTGTCCCAAGAAATCTTTAAGGGTGCTTAGAACACACTATCACCTTGCCTGTTGTAGGCTTTAGGCTCCTCTCAGCCATCCCCTTTTATGTACATCAGAGATAGCAACCCTACAATTCAAAAGTGTATTTGTATTAAAATATCTTCAATACATGAGTGAGGGCTGAGAAAAATATTAAAATACAGACCACTTTAAAAAAAAAAAGATAACTCAGTATATGAAGAGTACAAGGATCAAATCCTTAGAAGTTGGTGAGCATTTATTTTCCTTGTTGACCTTGGAAATTGCAAATGCTCAGCACCTCTCAGAATTTGATCTGGCAGGGCCAATTAACTCCTAAATGAAGTAATTTGGCATCAAGCCTATCAGAACCTAAATCAATGAACACACAGTGGACCCTTTTCACAATATAATTTGTGCAAATGAACAAATACAGAGGCAAATATGATGCTACTGTATATATTTAAGGTTATAAATATGGTATATTATTTTTCAGATAACACACATGTATGTAACTAAAGATTGCATTGAAATGCATAGGCACAAAAAGGCAGAATAAAAGTTGCATTGCAACCTTAGGCTTGATATTTCCTGACTTTCAAATGTGTTACCATGCAATTTTAACATTCTCTTAAGAGTGTAGTATTTTTTACAGAACTATTATGAGAACCTAACAGAAAAATGAGAGCAGAAACTTGCTGTGTTCAATCCAGCTACTAAGAGTAACTCACTACATTTATCTGGTAAATGACCCAGAAGACTTTCATGTGAAGTGGCTGTCTTGCTTTGCATTTTGAATACAGCTATATTAATTAGATATGCTGCCCAGGGTATAAGTTCACCACCTGCTATGTGTTAACATTTTGCTTCAATTGTGATTTTGTCTGTTATTTCTTCAGTTTTAATTCATGTCCCTAAATGCTGGTGTCATTAGTTCAAAGAGATTATCTATACTTCTCTTGGTACTGTATTGTACGTGCAAAGATTTCCATCATATCTTGCTCATTTCTCACCTTCACAATGCCAATCTTCTTGATCTGGCATTGGTGTCACAGTTCAAAATTTCAAAGAATTTGTAATTCTTTGCTTCAATGGAATTCTATCAGTGATTTTTTTTTTGCGAAACTGTCGTTCTTTATTGCGGCTTTTGCCCCTCTCCACGCTGATCAAACACATTTTCTGAATTAGCAAGTCTATGAACTTGTGTACTCTCCAAGTAAGTGGGACAACAGCTCTTAAGTTCCCCTTCTCTTATGAGTGGTACATTCCAGCAATTATAGATTTTAAATTAGCATAACAAAACTGTGCCTGAATTCTGATCTTGTGTGCATATATGCATCCCTTCCACATGCACCTACATAATTTGCAGCAAACTGCATCTATTCATATTTGCTAGGTACTCAATGTAGAATCATGCATTTCTCCCCAATACAAAAATTGAATTACTCAAGTCACCAGCTCAACTACCTGACCTCTCCTTTTGATTTAAAGAATAGGTTTAGTTCTCCGGTTTTAAAGGAAAGGGCTTACTTCCATTATTAATAAGTAAAAATATCACAGTAAATAATTTAAATTGAACCAAAAGGAAGTAGAGTGGATATTTGCTATATAACCATAAAGCAGATGAACAAGCCACTTAATAGGGGCTGAGGGAGAGTTCAGATAGAAGGTTTGGTTTATAGCCATAACACAAGGTCACGTGACTGCAGGCTTTGCAGTTGACTTCTCTCTCAAATGGATCCAAATGCCACCCTGCCTCAGTGCCTGTTTCAATTTTAGATTTTGTCAACTGTATTACTGGTTTCCAACCTCACTGTTAACACATTTGAATTTTATGATTATGTTTTTCTTTTAACCAAAGGCTTTGGAAAATCATGAATTGTGTAGAAGATTTTGGGAGAAGTCTTAAATATTGCTCTTTTTGGCATAGCTATTTACATATTTTTATCTGCTAATAATTATACATTTAAAAGGGGCTCAAATATGTTTAACTATGGAAGTCTAAGTCTTCATACTGCAAAATAGACAAGAAAGAAATAAGACAGATTTCAAATAGGATGATTTCCCTTGGGAGAAGGATGACATAAGCCACGTGATAGATATGAGTCACGTCACTTAATGCATTACTGAAATACATTCACCTACAGTGGTGAGAATGCGGTAAGAACCCATATAGGATAAAGCAGAATAGAAGTACTCAGATGAATCTTGCAATGATTCACTGACTGTATGGGCATGTCTAGACTGCCCACGGCTTTTGAAAGAAGATAGACAAATTTGCATATCTTCTTCTGAACCCATTTTCGGAAGTTTTTTTGAAAAAAAAGCAGTCTAGAAGCGGTTCTTTTGAAAAAAAATGAGGAGTACAGGGTTTTCAAAAGGTCCCTCCCCCCCGAAAGAACCTCATCTAGACTGCTTTTTTTCCCCCCCGGAAAAAGTCTTCTGAAAACGGGATCGGAAGAAGATATGCAAATTCATGCCAAATTTGCATATCTTCTTTCGAAAGCCGCAGGCATTGTAGATGTGCTCTATGAGAAAGGGTGTGGAAAGGGTTTAGGACAAAAAAAGAAATGTGTAGAGTTTATTCAAGAAGCCCCCTGGAGATGCTAAGTGAGGCAGGCTGCTAGCAGGGCCATCTGAGAACAGGGGAGATGGCGAGAGTTGCGGGGGAGGGGAGTGTTATAGGATTGCCAATCTTCAAGATTGGCATTGGAGTCTCCAAGAATTAAAAAATAATCTTTAATTAAAGCATGTGTCATGTGATGAAGTTTCCAGGAATACATCTAACCAAAACCGGCAAACGTAAGTGTGGGGAGTGCACTCAGTAGGCAGCACAATGTGCAACCCTTTCTATTTTCCTCTCCTCTACTAAGCAACTTCATAAAAGTGTCACCTGAAAGCCCCAGAATTGCATGTGCAAACAGACATTTGTGCATAGACAGTGTCTCTCTCACAATGATACCACTCATTTGGCATGGGTAGAGTGAAAATCACAATAAAAGTAGCATCTGATCTGATTAAACCATGGTTGGCGAATCTGCAGATCCACTTTCGATTTCTTGCCTCATGATTAGGGGGACTGGTCTTCTCATGACATCGCCAGTGCTTTCTGGTTCCAGACAGGCCAGAAACACCATTAGAACACTCTCTTTAAAGTGTTTTGGCCCTACCTAAGACAAATATGCAGTTGTGTGATTTAAAATAGTACACTGAACTTTAGTTATAGTTTAGTTTTGGGTTAAAGCTGGGATTGATTGTTGTTTCATCTAAATCATTTTACCTATTCCTATTTAAAAAAGAGAGACAAAATCCTCCTGAAAACAGAAATGGGGACCATCAATCCACCTGAATTATGTCTCAAGACTCAATTTGCTGCAGCTAGCTCATTAGCATTGCTAGGAACCATACAGTAAGAATCCTGTGCGTCAATTTAAGGTACTTACTTGCAACTGACAAAAAATATCAAATTATACACAGAAGCACTCATCTGTTATGAGTCTTACACAATCATTTTATTTGTAGAGAGCTCAATGCTCTTTAGAAACCCTTCTGACAGACTTTTCAATATAACCCTATAATCTGATTATTTTGCTGAAAGGTAACATACCAAAAGCTATAGAAAGACATGATTAGAACACTGCAGTGAACCTGTTTTGCTCAGTTTGATTCCTTTGCAGGTGATTCTTACAGAATGCATGGTCTAGATATCCTTGGGATATTTCATTCATAGCAACATCTGTTATTCAAATATTAAAAATAAATTTCTTGTTTTTCTGAAGATGAAATCCCCTGAATATTTCTGCTGCGAGGAGACAAAAAGATACTTTTACAACTGAATCTGAAGTAGCCATATGACAGATTAATATAGGTCTGCATATTTCTAGATCATAAAACCTCCATTTTATTTTCTGTACCATTTTGATTTTAAAGCTGTTCTGTTGCCTCCATACTGTGCTGGAACACCCAATAGGAGATATTCTTATTCCTGGCAGAGAGATAACAATGCTAAACCATCACAGTCTTCTATTTGAATGGAAATCCCCTTTGACAAAGAGGATGGCCAGTTGAGGAAAACCAATCCACCCAAGTGGACTGATAACTAATCAACCGGTCTTTTACTCCGAACACTCTCACCAGGCATTTTAGAGACCTAAAGAAGAGACTGAAGGCAGAAGGCAAAAGCAAGGCTGTTTTGGAGAAGAGGGAGGACTAGAGACGTTACACAGGACTCTGACCTAACCCTGAAGAATGTTCCAGAGTGATGAGGAAAGCAAGACAGGGCAGAGCAGTTCTACTGTGTCTAGATCTGTACATCTTTTGTGCTAAGATACAGAGTAGTTGTTTTATAATTCCTCCTGCAAAATGCTTATATTATCTCTTGTCTATGGGGAGGTAAACTGTAAACGAGAGTGTCCACAACTTAGGAACTCTGGGAAAGTGTTTGCTTGAAATATTGAGGTGTCTTGGGAGGTTAGCACTGGTCCTGGTGGACTATTAGGGCAGCTGGACTGTAAAATCTACTTCGGTGAAGGGTAGGTGATAGTCTATGCCCAGAAAGTGTGCCAGAGAAACCAAAGAAAGAGATGGTACTGGAGCCTACTTAGACTCAGGGAAACTTAAAGCGGTCTTGAGCCCAGACCTAAATATGGCAGCCTGGTGAGTGTCCAGCAGGAGGAGTTTGACCAGAGTTGTGACATGGTGGCCTGACAACTAGGATATAGGCCTGAGTCTATATTATGACAGAATTCTAACATAAAAAATATTTTTCCCTAAAAATCCCATTTAATATCTCCCCAGGCTTCCATTTCTTTAGACTTCTGCAAATAAGCCTTATTTTTTTCACCCCTGCCCTATTTCCACCTTATAACAATCTTCCTTTCTCATCGAAGGGATAGAACAAAGGATAGGGTGCCAGACCACCTGCCTTCTAGTACAGTCTCTAGAACAGGCTGACTGCGTACACCTGAGCAGGTAATTTCACCCACATGTCTGTCTCCTCCTAATTACAAAATGGAGACAATACGTACAAAGCTTTATAAAAACACTGAGATATATCACTAAAGCAACATGTAAGTGCTAAGAGTAATCTAGATATGGATCCAAACCAAAGTTCAGGTGTAAATTTGGATTTAGAGCTAAATTTCCACAAAGTTTAAGACAAGAATATTGGCTTGTAGACCGGGGGGGAGGAGGGAGGAGAGTGTGAGGGGGTGCCAAGCAGGTAGCTGCCCCAGCACCCAGTGATTCCAACGTACCCAGGGTTCCTAGCTGCCATTACTGCAGCAGCAGCAGCAGCAGCAGCCACCCCAGGCCCTGTAAACCACAGAGCTGGAGAGCCATGTGGCATGCTCCACAAGGCTTTCAGAGGCGTACTGCACTCTGGGTGGTGCTGAGGACTAGATGCCCCCAGCCTGCCCCTTCTGGGAGTGGGAAGCCACCTTGCCCCAGGAACCCAGCAGGACTGTCGGCCCCTCTGTCCTCAAAGGAAACCTGAATAGACAAGCCTGGGAACTTAAATGCACAACTCCATGGAAATGACAAATCATGGATTTAACAGAAACATTGGTTTTTATGACTCATGACAATTTGCAATGCACCTTTGCAACTACCTACCTTTGTTTTATGACTGCAGGGGTGTTAAATGTCACTGTTTTAATTAGTTTCCTACAATATGCATGGATCTGTCATGTTCAATCATCTGTCTCACCTTGTATTAGCTTGAAAACTCAAGAGCACCTCCTTTCCACCATAGAAGTTAGTCTAACAAGGGTGACCATTCATCCCATTTTTACCAAAACAGTTCCTTATTTAAGCTCTCCTCCCTCCATCCCAACATTTAAAAAAAAATGGGTACATTATCCCATATTTCCCCTACACTAAGGGAGGGGTGAGGAGAGGAACTGCCAGCGCTCAGGGCTCCAGCAGCTGAAGCCCCAAGCTCTGGTGGCTCCCCCCAGCCTGCTGTGCGGATGAAGCCCTGAGCATTTGGTATTCTGTATTTGCCATAAGGAAATATGGTCACCCTAAGTCCACCTATTCTCTCTCTCCAACTTTACTGAATTTAGCCTCACCATCCCACTGCAAAGCAGTTAAATATCACTACCCTTAGTTTTACTGATGAGGAAACTAAGGCATGGAGAAATGTTAGATTACAACCCTGGGAAAATGTTTATGACAGCATCAGCATTGGAACACAAGATGGAATACAGTTTACATTGTAAACTTTTCTGGGTAGGGACTATGGGTCTAATTCGCAGAAGTGCACAATTGACTTACACTGATCACACTCTGGGACACAAAACAGCACCATTACACTCATGGTCTGACTCCTGGTCCTTAACCATAAGACCATACTGATTTTACTTACACATATTGTGGCTACAGCCAGTCCTCTCTGCTACCTCTTCATTTCTTTGCCTTTCACTTATACTCTTCACTGAGGCTCATCTCTTCAGTTCACCTTTATCTTGCTCCTTTTCCACATTTTTCTTTTGCTTTCCACTACTTGCTTTTTTTTGCCTCTTTCAATCTCATATATCATACCCATAAGCCTCCCATCTGGTAATTCACCCTCTCCCCCTTTGACCTGTATCTTCTCTCTCCTCCTCACTCCCCTCCCTGTGCAGAGGTGTGCTTCCCCCCCCCTCAAAAAAATAAAAATTTTCTTTGAACTTTCATCTTGAAATTTAATTTGGGGGTGAGGTTACAGACTAGTCCTCATTTTAACTGAACTGGCCATCCATACCTAAAAGCCACACATGATTTGCTTAAGAATGGTAAGCTACTATAAAATATTTTTCCTAAAGCATAGAATGGTGGCTAAAGCTAATTGATACAATAAAGACTTTGCCTTGCTGTAGTGGACCATACTTGTTGAAAGCTAAGAACAGTAAATACACAAAAGGTAAGTGAATGTGAGATCTGGCGAGTTAAGTGACTGGATTAAAAAACAAAGCAATGTAGGGTTATATCCATGCACCTATGTCAATGTAGGGTGATATCCATGCACACCTTCCCCCCCCACACAAACTGAAAGATAAATTGGCCAAATATTTTAAGACTCTAGGACAGGGGTGGGCAAACTCAGGCCCAGGGACTGGATCTGGCCTGCCAGGCATTTTTCTCTGGCCCCTCTGGCAAGATACATACTTGCAGCATGTGTTCAGCTGCCCCTTCCCCCACTTTGCTCCATCCTGCAGCTGAGCTGCTTCCAGGATTCTCCTGCTAGCTAAGCAGAGTCAGGGTGGGGGGAAGAGATGGGAGTGCTGAAGTCAGGGTGTACCCTTGCCCTTAAACTCCCTCTCTGCAGAGCAGGGATCATAGAGACACAGTCAGCAAAGCTGCTCCAATCTGAAGTATGTGGTTCAGAGGACTGTAGATTTGGGTGGGGGGAGACAACAGGGTAGGACTATTTCCCTTAAAGAAACAGAGCGTAGCTTCTCTCAGAAACTTAGCCAGCAGCAGCCAGCACACAAACTCGCTGTCTCTCACTTTCCCAGTCTCTGTGCCACACGTACTCTACCAGTCTCTGTGCCACATAATCACTGCTGCACACATTCTCGTATTTCTGTACCACACACACTAACTGTCACAAAGTCTCTCTCACACACTAGGGATGTAAGTGACTAATCAACTAGTCAACTATCTGATAAGCAAAAGCTCATTGGTTAGTTGACACTAATTGCTCCCCCACCCCTTGGTGTCTCTATCACAAAGCAGCAGCAAGGCAGGAGGATGAGGGGGTTCTGCAGGGAGCTGGCTTAAAAGCTGGTCCCCCTCAGCTCTGTGGAAGAGTGCAGGGGCGCAGTGGTGTCCAACTTTGAAATGTACAAGAGTGAGTGCTGGGTCTCTAGTACATTTCAACGTTGGAACGCCAGGTGGAGCCTGGGGCCAGCAGGATGCTTTGGCTTTGAAATGCACAAGAGGTATTAAAGGCCCATTCCCTATTTATTTAGAAACTGGACCTTTAATAACTCTGTTCATCTGAAGAAGTGGGTTGATGCTCACGAAAGCTCATGATACCATCTACATGTTTTGTTAGTCTTTAAGGTGCTGCAAGACTATTGGTTGTTCTTTACATTTTTCCAGTAAAGAACAGGTGAACAGTTTTTGTGCCTAGGCTGGTAAATTTTCACGTTAATTCTGCCTTAAAAATTATTATTTTGTTTTAGAGACAGTGGGAAAGCAACACAGGAAACTGAGGGATGGGAATGGGACTAAAAATATGTTATTTTTCTTTAAACAGAGATTTGATATATTAATAAAATAAATCCAAACAAGCAAGTCTAATTGCCACCCTGAAGCATGCTTTACTAAAATTACTCATGCTTTCTCTGAAAAAAGTAAGTACAATGTAGACATACAGAGATGCCTGAGATATTAATCCAAATACAGTACGACATATAATCTTCATTTGTTTGTGAGATTCACAATATCAGTTTTGTTTCACCTTCCTATAATGTGAAATTAAAGATTTAATATACAATATCTTGTAGCAGAATCCAGAAAAAACAGAAATGGCCATAAATTAGTGTAGATTCCATGAAGCACAGCAGTAGAAATGGGGTATGTGGAATACACTGTGCCATTATTAAGACTTTCATTGTGTTTCTGTAGCAAGAGAAGTCATGTTGGTGAGTTTTTTAAGCAGTTAGGTACAAAGATACTTAGTCACATCTCTAAAGCAGAACAACAATGCAGCACAAGGTATGGTGCTAAAGAGACAGTGAATTAAAATGCTACCTTCTCGGAGCAATAAGGAATGATAAATTGCATCATCTGAGCATTACTGCCTATGATGGGGACCTTGGATTGCAACCAGAACAATGGGACTGCTAAACCCTCTGTCTCACCGAGCCCTCACACTGTGTAGTAATGTCAAACTGCAAACCTTTGACAGGATCTGGAATTAGAGACACACACAGGCAGGGATACAACTGAGTTAGATGAATAGCCTCCCAATCTCTCATAAACTAACAACAGAAGTGCTCCAGCCAGTTCCCTGCCCTCCCCATCCCAGCCTTACATCCCTGAGTGGTACCATCTTGCACTGATCAGTAAATTCATTACCAAGTTTTTCACTCTGACAACAGGGTAGGGTATATGCAACAGCCCTTATTAACCTGAACTGAGATTTCCCAAGCACTTCAACCAAAGCATACATATATTTTAACTAAAAGCATACTGTTTTAGTTAAAATATAAGACAGATTCATTCACTACCAAAAGATAGACTTTAAGGGATTATAAGCGGTAGGCATAAATGTCAGAGATAGTGATTTTTTATTTTCTTAATATAAACGCTTTCTAGATCCCAAACTTTTACAGGTTGAACCTCTGTAAACCAGTATTCTCTTGTCTAGGAACATCCATGGAGAACCATGAATGTTCCAGGACCAGAGAGTCCTGGTGGAGAGCGGGTGCCTAGGAGCCCTGTGGGCTGGAAGGGCTGCAGGCTGCTGCCAGTGAGCTGCCAGGGGGGCCAGGAGTCTAAATCTCCACAGCTGGGTTGCTGGGCACACTCCAGCATTGCAACAGGGCTGCTAAGCTGGGCTGTTTGGCAGGGCTGGGTGCCCGGCACAACACAGCTGGCCTACCCAGCGTGGCAAAGGAAGGAAGGATGGAGACCAGCAAGGAAGTGGGGCCTATGGTAGGTCCAGGGCTGGGAGACCAGTAGCGGAGGAGGAAGGGCAGATATGATCTCTAGGGATGTTAAGAAGCATTTAATTCATTAATCAGGTAGTCGACAAACGTTTTGTCAACTATATGATTGATTAATCGATAAGGGCTAGCACTGCTACTATTCAGTCCCAGCTCATGGGACCCGGCTGCGACTCTGTCAAACTCTGGCTCTATCGCACCGGGGTTGATGCCGGGACCCGGCGCAAGGCAGGCACCCACTTATTGGTTAGTTGTTTAGTCGACTACACTGTTACATCTCTAATGACATCCCTTGGTCTGGCAAAATCCCTCCTCCGGGACCAGTGAGATCCCCAGGGTACCAGACCAGGGAGGTACAACCTGTAGTCTAAGCAACAGTTTAATTGAGCAGCTTTTCTCTCCCTCACAGATGGTACAAACAGCTTACAATACACAGACTGGACTCTGTCCAGCTTGGGACCACCCTTCCCTTTTCAAATATTTTGTTCTCCAGATGTTCTTCCAAGTGTTGAGTTGGTAGGGGATGGGGGGGGGGGGGGGGGGGGGGGGGGGGGGGGGGGGGGGGGGATAGGGGTCAAGTGATGTCACTTCCTCTTCTATATTTTCCTTTCAGTTTGCTGGAAAGAACTTAGGGTTAGGCAGCCCCCATTGGAGAGGAAGTTTCCATTGCCTATGTGATCTCTCTGAGATAGCTACTGGGAGAGTGGATTCCTTTTAATGGACCATCAGCACATGACTGGCTGGTCCTTTGCTGCAACTGAAAGGTTGGCTTTGGGAATCTCCCAATCTCAGTAACACAAATTTCAGTAGCACATACAGCAATGCTTCATAACATCACATACAATGATAGCACAGCACACACGATCCAACAGGATATTATCGTTCAACAAAGCAAAAACTTGAAAATGGTACCTCACAAGGCCTACTTTGTGGTATTGGTATGATACAGTTTGTACAGTGGGTTCCTGGGTGTTACTTTGAGGTACACAGTCACACGCTTCTCTCTTTCAGACTTACACTTTGACCAGGGCTTGCAGGGGTTTTCTTGAAACAAAATATTAGACCTTCTCTTCTCATGAGATTCTATAATATTCCTGCAGTGGGGCTGACTAACTCTCTGGGCTCCTAGGTCATGTGGGGCAGGGTCCTGGTTCTATGCCCCAGAAGGGGCAGAGCCTCAAGCAGAAGAGGTGGGACTGAGGCTAGCCTCCCCCAGTGAATCCGCAGCACTGCCTGGAGCGTGCCATGCCTATACCAGGCAGTCCTCTGCGTTGCCCAGAATGCACCATGTTGGGCTCTAGAGGCAGTTTAAAGGGCCCAGGGCTCTAGCGATGGCTTCTGGTGCAGTATCAGCAACAACGGCCAGGAGCCCCAGGGCCCTTTTGAATCACCAGGCCCTGGGGCAGTTGCCCCCTTTAATTGGCAGGCCTGTATCGCTGTCTCTTAATTGAAATCTTACAATACTGTACAAAATACCTAAATCTAACAGCCACTGCTACAGAGCATCTACTTCACAATGTAATTCAGCTGCATTTCAACATAATGATGCTTATGATCTAAAAAAAGAACTGGAACTTTTTTCCCTCCTCAAAGGAAAGTACTCACTCTAATCTAAGCAACATGTGTAAAGCAGTCTCTGACTCCATTAAGTAGAAGAGCTATGTTAAAAAAATACATGTGCCCCCAAACCAGCAATTACAATTGTAGAAAGAAAATGAGAAATAAAAGCCTTCTTTCAATAATTCTCACTAATAGTCACTTAAACTAGTCAGGACTCAAAAGCAGACAATCATGCAACATAAAGTTTAAAAGGGAAATAATATCATGAAAGAATTTGATCAGATTAAAATAAGACTTGGTTGCTCATATATAGGGCTCCAGGTCTGTCTCAGATTCATGGAAGTCACAGATTCCATTTAAAAGATAAGTAAAGTGAAGTTAAGGCACAGATCTTAAGTTTATTTAATTATAAATTTACATGCTTTGTTGAATGGGTATAGGTGTTAGCAGAAACTTAAGTCAATCTTATTCGTAAGTGTTTTTCCTAAATCAGGCTTCAATTATTTAGTTTATGTCTTCATTGAAATAAAAGATGCATTTTCACATTGAGATAATTAACAGTGCAGAATCCTTGTGAAGTCAATGCTCAAGTAGTTTTTAGTTTGATTTAACTAGTCAAGATAAAACTCAGATGAGGTAATAGGCTGATCATGAAATAGCTACATTAAGGTAAAAAGCTACTTATCTCTAAGTTTGAATAGATATCTCCATGTGAAAAGAAACAAACCAATTCTGCACCAAAGATAAATCTTCTAGTGTAAGTCAACAGGCCCTAATTCAGAAAGTCACCAACATATGCTTAAAACACATCGTACCTAGGACAGTACTAAATCACATGACCAAAAGCTTGGATTTTTACCATGGCCCTGCCACTGCCTCGCTGAGAAAAGTGAAAGGATAAATTTTATCTTTATTTGCCTGTGCATTTAGTTGGGAACCATCAGTAGTATCTGAGGGCTTCACCATTGAGAGTTGGGAAAAGTCATTATCCCCACTTTACACACGAGGAGACATGGCACAAAGATTAAATGAATTACCCAGGATGATACAGGAACTTTGTACCAAAGCAGGAATTGAGCTCAGGTCTCCTGATTTCCAGTCCTGCACTTTAACGTCTAAACCATGCTTATCTTTTTGCTTTTCCCCCCAAATATATACACCATTCACAGCTACAACACTACTAGACTAGCTGCTGACAATGAAAACAAAATCCATGCTGGACAGTAGTAACTCTAGTGCCTTAAGGTACAACTACACTGCAATTAAACAGCTGTGTCAGCTGAACTGGGGTCTCAGGCTGTAAGATTGCACTGTAAATGTCCAGGCTTGGACTGGAGACTGGATTCTGGGACTCTGAGTGGGGAGGGTCCCAGAGCCCAGGCTGTATATTAATATAAAAATTTTACCACCCCACAGCCAAATCTCTGCAAGCCTGAGTCAGCTGACACGGGCTGGCCACAGGTGTTTAACAGCAGCATACACTGCACATTCTATTGGGAGCCTCTGTAGTAAGCCTGATTTGAACAGCTCAGCAAGAGCAACATAGCACAGGAGGACACCTTCAAGAGTAAATTATTAAATACATTTAACCTACTTATATAGCCCCCATTACCACAGATCCGAGCACCTCAGACTCTATCCTTATAACACCCCAGCAAGGCAGGGTACTACTATTGTCCCCATTTTATTGATAGGAAGCTAGAGAAAAGCTCTTCAAGGTATTTAAGCTCTTAATGTTCATTGAAATTATTTTAAGATGTGGACCTAACAGCCTCTGACAGTCGTATAAGTAGAGCCAAGGCCTCCTTCACCTCCCCTATATATGGATGTTCCCAGGGCAGTGTCCAAAGCATATCAACTTTGGACACAGCCCCTGTGCTAGCATTATATTGTCAGTCACAATATACTAAGCACATGTACACCTGAAGGCTATTTGTATAAATGTTGTAGTTTAATACAAAGGAATGAGACAAAGACTTTGGCTGAGGTATGCTCCAGGCAAATAGAACCCTTCTTTCCTACTTCAACCATCCTTTACAAATCCCATCCCATTAGTGTTTGCTCTTCATCAGACTTTGACAATAGAAAATATTAAATTTCTCTCTCTCTCTCTCTCTCTCTCTCTACCAAACCAAGCACTTTTTTGGTAACCATTATCTGCTAGGAGCTTAATAAATGACTGAAATCTTTATTAAACATGCATTTCTATTGCTACTTACCAAGTTCACACAATTGCTTTCCTCAACATGTTTCATTTAAAACAAAAAAAGGAAAAGGGACATGGTAATTTTGTTACTAATTATGCTGTTGATTTTATTTTTAATTTCCTTGAGACTTTCCTGCATTGAAGGTTATTATACTTGCAGTTAAAACCCTTAAAAGAAATGAAACCAAACAAACAGAATTTGGACAACAAAATAGATTTTGCCAATCGAGCAAGTGAGCAATTAAAATGGCAGTAAGTCTGAAAAACTCTATTATAATTTAAAAGAACAAATATAAAGAAATATTATCAAAGGCAGGGAAGGGATTATACTAAATGCAGTACATTAATTCCACACCTTTTGTAAACAGCTCACTGAAAACTAACCTGCAGTCAAACCATAAACATCTCTGTAAAATTTGTCAAACCACCACACATCTAAGGCTGATGTATTTTAGGCCCTCATTTTAAGCTTGTACAAAGCAACTGCAAATGGGCAAAGGAATACAAACAAACAGGCCCCAAACCAGGATTAAGGCTGTAGAAACACATACCTAGAGTCTACCTAAACTTCCTACTTTCTTAATGGGAAACCATCTACCCACTCACAGAAGAATGATCCATGGCATAATCTATGCTCTCTACATGTTAAAATGTTTCTTTTCCACCATTTCCTTTTGATCCTTTTCCTAACTACAATAATTTACCAAAAAAATTAAGAAGAAAAGACTCCCACATTCACAAACCATCCAAGCATCTATGATGAGATGAAATTAATTGTAAATGATGGGGGACAAAATCCAATAAAGAACAAGAAACAAGCCAAAGTACTTACTAATTGAAGAGAAAAAAGAAGTTGCAGCCTGAAGTACTTGACAATTGAGATCCAAAATGGCCCTCCCTACCTGCCACAGGTCATAGGTTCCCCCAGGTTTAAAGGGCCATTTCTCCTATGAAGTCATCCCAGAAAAGGGCACTTAAAGAAAAAGGAAAGGGTGGGAAACTGAAAGGTTTGCTACAATTAGTCACAGGGAAAATAGCTTTGGTTGATGTTGCATACACACTCGAAAAATACCAGGGCTCTTTCTGTAATTAAAAAGTTACTGGTCTCGTTCTATAAAATATCTCCACATTATCAATAAAAAGTAAAAGCATTACACTTTTGCTATTTGTTTTTGTTCTGTTGTGCTTATTTGTTGCTTGTTTTCTAAAATAAATAACATCTGCATTTTATGAAGAAGCCAGTTGCCTCCTTTGTTCAAAGTACACCATGATCACCTCAAAATACCATTTCAGCAATTTTTTACTTAATTTAAAATACCATTACATGTTTCCTGAATCAAGCTCTTAGCTAGATGGTGAAGACTGTAGTCCTAATACTGGAAAGATTGAAACTTGTGCTTAACACTGAACTCTCTAAGAGTTCAGCTGAATTTAATCAGATTACTCACATACCTAAAGTTAAGCATATGCTTAAAATTTTATAGACTAAGAGCCTTATATATTATAGAAAATTCTACAATACACAGCAAACATATAGGCAGGTATGTTTGAAATAGCATTCATGGATCATTAAAAATCTTTTGGCTGTCTACTGCAGTGTTATCAAAGAAATATGCTGTTTATTGCAGTAGTCCCAAAAGGAATATGCATTACATAGGTGGAATAGGGTCACTGGAAGATCAAGAAATATGTTTGCTACATGCTGTTGGGGGTGTAAAATTAATAGGGGTCTGAAATGGCCTTTTTGCATTGATGGTTAAGCATTCAGCTACAGCAGGCATTATCCTTGGACAAGTCCTTTTCCTTTGTTTTGTAGTTTGGGACAATAGGGTCCAGTTGAGATAGTATTATGTTTTGATTATACACACACACACACACACAGAGAGAGTGTCCTTGATCTCTTGCCCTCTGTTTTGTAACCTAGGAAACCAGATAGGTATGGAGCTGCTCTACCTTGTTGTGTCTCTTGCATATCCTCATTGCTCTGTATAATATTTCCAAGGTCAAATTTCTTGTAATCGCTGTAATTTGTTAGTTTGCAGTATAAGAAATTGCTGATTTAATTAGAAATTATATAAATAGTAATTAGGGGTGGGTATAAATTGTTTTCATTATTTGCTTATTGATATTCATTTTATGGGAGTTAACATTACTAAATAAGGCTTTAGGAAAAGTAGTGATAGACATGTGAATTAAACTAAAATAGATGAAGATTCTAACTACTGCCAAGTTGTTGCCACTCCGACATTGGGTTGAATGTCTGAGGTAAACATGCATAGGCAATAAAAGTAATCTTTTCTACCCTCTTCGCTCATGGGTCTCCTGATTCTTCCTCTAACACACGCTTAAGGAAGTGAAAACTGATATATATTAACAAGGAATCTATGTTAATAAACTAGAAAGCTCTGAGACAGTGGATCAAGTTCTGTGCTCATTTACATGCGTACAACACCACTGACAATGCCAACAAGTTATAAACCGCAAACTGTGCCGGGGTGAACCAGACCCTTATTTAAATTGGAGATGAGCTAATCTCAACAGGCTACTAGTAAGTCCTGCCATATAAAATACTGCAGAAGTCAAGGTCATGAAATTCACTTTAAATGGAACAATTTTTTTTATAGGTTAGTTGATTTTTGCCAAGTCATCATCTAATTATAGAAAATTACTCAAATGGCCTAATAAAACTTAACATAATATTTCACAATATATTATTAAAGATTAATAAAGGAGCTTTTCAAATGGTTCTGTATCAATAGATGACAAAAATAACCTCTGACCAGAATGTACATAGCCTACAATTGTACAGGGATAAATCAACCAGCCCTTTCTTCAATGGCGTTATCCATCCCAATTATTTTCAGATACAGTAGATATTTATTATAAATGTCTATAAGTTTTGTTTTTTAAACTGCTCGCCTTGTAACTGCAAGCTGTTTATATTTTAAAGAAGGAAGCAATACTGGATGAAGATTCCATTGACTATTTGTGTGCATTTTAATGAGTCAGTTCTAAGGATTTTCTGTTGTTAGAAACATCATCATGTGTCGAGAGAGTTTGAAGCTCTGGCAAGCTACAAGGTCTGCCCATTTGAAAGAACTCCCCAGGCGATGGAATTACTGCATGCTTCACATTTTGAGCCAACACAATTAATTTAATTTCTTCTTTCTAAATGTATTGCCTTACTGTTAAAAAACTAGTGCTTTTTGTGTGGAGGTGCTGAGCATAGTAACTGTACCAAGGCCGAAGGCATCAATGTTTTCATATCTTGTGGTATATCAGGCTCACCATTTGAAGGCACAAAAATGAATACAAATGTGCCAAATACTTCAAATGTTAAACTCAGCATAATGACTTATGGCATGGAAAATCCTTTCTAAGGCTACAAATTCCAATGATGATATACAGATGCCGTATGCTTAGACACCAGTGACTTATCCACCACACAAACTAAATAGGCAGAGATATTTAAAATTAGGTATTAAAAAGCTTATAAAGAGCATGAAAATTACCATCTATCTTTAGATATGCATTTACAGCAGTGTTTCTCTTTGAGAAAGCCGCTAGTGGGCCTGTGGCACAATGTTTACCAAAACGGTCCACAGCCACGGAGCCTCGTGGCTCCCATTGGCTCCAGTTTCCAACCAAGGGGCACCACAGGAAGCCCACTTTGAGAAACACTGGTTTGCAGGCTTGACTCACTGCAACACAAGGCAATGGAAAGGCTCCCAAGGACTTTAACAGGAGTTGAATTGGATACCTATATTTTCACTAAAGTTAGAGTCTGCTACCCTTTCCCACAATGAATACTATGGTACTCAATTAATTGTTTCAAAGAAGTCAGTGGGACTACTCCTGTTGTTCAGTGTTCAATACTTCATGAGCGAGGGTTTCATAATCTCTCTCCTTGTTGATATTGGGAGCTGCGTATATTTGCCAACTTTTAGCTAAGTTTGGCAAGGGTCAATTCTCCAAATAAAACTGATTCTTGTGACAGTTTAGGTGCCCATTCTTGGGGAGGTATAGGACTCAGGCATTAGTACTGCTCAGAACTTTACAAAAATCAATTATTAAATTTGGTAACAAACCACTGAGGGGCAGGCAATTATTATTAGCTCCACTTCAGTGAGAACTGAGGTACAGCGGATACGTCTACACTGCAATAACAACCCCGCCACAGCTAGAGAGAGCGCGCCAGATCAAGAGACTTGGGTTTGCAAGATTCAGACCACAGGACTAAAAATAGCAGTGGAGACATTTGGGCTTGCAGGTTTCTGAGCCAGGGCTACAGCCTGAGCCCAAATGTTTACACTGCAGTTTTTAGCTCCACGAGCCAAAGTCAGCTGACCCAGACATGCCATGGCTGCAGGTCTTTTATTGCAGTGTCGATGTACTCAGAGAAATAAGGCTAATATATTTGCAAGCTGATCTGAAAAAAGTGAGTAACCTTAATCCCTATTTAGCTTAAGTAAAAAACTGGCCTGATTTTCAGGAATATTGAGCAGCTGTAGTTCCCACTGTAATCAATGGAAGCTATGAACACTTAGCACCTTTGGGCTCAAATGCTTAACTTTGGACAGCCAGGTTTTAAAAGTTCTGGCCCATGTGACTTGACAAAGACCCAAGAGAGAGTCCATTTCTGAGATGGGACTAATACCTTGCTTTGTCCCTTGTTTACGTGCTAGGCCGTGCTGCCTCTCACACTAATGAGCTGCCTTTCCTGTAGCCAAAGGTCACCTTGACAGTGTAGAAGGAAGGCTGAGGCAGTGTTAACTACCAAGAGCAGTCGTCTCAGCAGCACTGAAATCTAGAGCTTTCAACTGATCTGGAGTCTTCCCAAAAGTGAAGAAACAACAAGGAGTCCTGTGTCTCCAGGCATCTATGTTTTTAACCCATGAAAGTTAAAGCCCAAATAAATCTGTTAGTCTTCAAGGTGTCACAAGACTCCTCGTTTTTGCAGATACAGACTTACATGGCTATCTCTCTAAGACTTGTCAAAAATGAAGGTTTATTTTGAATCCCAAAGCACAGACCTGGATGCTTTATAATGGGAAACATGAAGAACCTGTAATCTTTAGAAAGTATTCCTGCAGATTTTCAGTGATCAGTTTCCACTGATTTACATTTCCAAGGCTATAGCTACAAAACAAGATGGCTTCTTCTTATATAACTCCAGGATTAGCAAGTTGATTGGGGGGGGGGGGGGGGGGGGGGGGGGGGGGGGGGAGAATGGATCAGCATTCAGGTCTCACTCTACATCTCTACCCAGCCTGGACTGGGGAAGCCAATGATCCAATCAGTAAAATAAATTCAGTTAGTAACCCTGCGCCTGTGGCACACTGCGCATATGCTGAGACTACCAAGTTGACAAGGATGAGTTCTAAATAGATTTGACAATGTTGGGATTGTATGTTGCAAGGCCTACAAGATCTTTTGAAAGCAGTGGCTGTTTATCATGTGAAAAGCCATGATATACTATAAGAGCGGTTGAATTTGTTGCTTAGTCAGCACAACATGTAACATTTAAATATAAACCGGATGACCAGACTAGAGTAGGTGGATCCCATTTCACCATGGTATTGGCAATTTCTTTAAGCTTAGGATCTGCAACTTTATTATTGCCAGCTACTTCATGTTCTGTCATGCTAAGAGACTCAGGGTCCTTCACTGCCCTCTCTAAATGCCTAGATTGAGTGGGGCCTTCCCCATTAGGCAGATTATAAAAAGGCCCAGCTCCCCCAAATGGAGCAACATTAGCTGCATCTTCTATTTATTTCACTTGGAATTGAGGTTGTGCAGCATCTGTGAAAATCTGACCCAAGCTGGGCACTGAAAACCAAGACACCCAAAATCAGAAGCCTAAAATTTTGAAAATTTTCACTCAGAGCTAACGTTGTTGGAGTATGGCATGGCACAATGTCATAATAGACTCTAGATTGCAACAATAAGATCTTTGAAGGCAGGATTCAGTGGTTTTGTCAGTAATTAATTTATGTAGAATAACATGCATCTCCTCCCATTCTGCAACTTCATTAGAAACATCTCATTTATTTGCTTTGCCTATTTCCTTCCAGTTCTTTCTTGAATAAAGACTCTGAAGCGGTTCCTTACTCCTGATGTTTCATTTTCTGTTTAAGGGGATTTCTTCTGAATTACTCAACAAATGTCACTTTCCACAGCAAGGTTCCAAAATAGTTATTCCTGGAAACTAACACTATAATTAGCACACAAGGAATGCCTCAGGTCCGTGTCTCATCACTCTGCACAGCAACTGAGGCGTGTCTTTTTATTTTCATGGGAACCATGTATGTCCTATAGCCCTCAGACTATAAGACTAAATAGAGGTGTTGTTGGGATGTACTTGGCCCAGGCAATCAAACGTTGGTTTTATTATTATATAGATCAAACAGATAAGGGTTTCTGAAACTTTCTCTAGAGTTGTTCAAGGGAACTGACATTTCCATTGCAAAGGTCATCAGGAACCTGTTTTGCTGATGTTACAGAGGACAGCAGCACAATTGAAGAAATCCAGTGTTTCCCATTCCCCAGCAATCAATTAAAGTTGTAGTCAAATATTCAGATATGGAGAAGAGACCTTGCAGAGGTGACTGTGTAAACACTTAATAGCCATTGATGGGCCTATTTTCCATGAACTTATCTAATTCTTTTTTTAACCCTTTTGACCTTCACAACAATGCCCTGGCAAGGAGTTCCACATGTTGATTATGCACTATGTAAAGAAGTACTTCTATTGGTTTGCTTTAAACCTGCTGCCTATTAATTTCACTGAGGCAAGAGGGGGGAGGCAGCCTGTTCTTGTTCTTTGAAGGGGAAATACTTCCATATTCACTTTCTCCACACCTTTCATGATTTTATAGACTTTGATCATACCCTCCCATGTCTCTTTTCTGAACTGAACAGTCCCAGTCTTTTTTAACCTCTCCTCATAGGAAGCTGTTCCATACGCCTAATCATTTTTGTTTCCCTTCTCTGTACTTTTTCAAATTCTAATATAAACTACATACTTTTTTAATCCAGCATGTTGAGAGAATAGGGGTGCTCATAAGTGAAAATTTCTAGTCAACTCAAAGGGAGGGGGTGTTTGGGTGTGGGAGGTGTTTCAGGGCAAGAGATTAGTCAGAGGAGTTAATCAGAGGGATTTTGGGGTGCCAGATCTAGGCGCTGTTCACTGTGGGTGGTTCCACACAAGTGGTGACCTGTCCATGCTTCTCATAAGCAGAGGTGCAGCTTGGCAGTTCTGCTCAATGTCTTCACCTGCAGGCAGTGCTTCTGCAACTCTCATTGACTGCAGTTCCTGTCTACTCAGCACTGCGGAGCCAGTGGTCAGGGCATGGCAAAACCATCATCATGCAAAACCATCTAGCTGTGCTTCCACCTAGGATCAATAGGGACAGGTCACTGCTTGTGGGGAGCCATGCCCCCAAGGCAAGGGCCCCCAATTCTGAAAACCCAAAACCCCTCCCACGTCAAACCCCTGCTCTGAGCTGCCTCCCACTCTACACACCTCATGGGTTTTCCTCTTGTGAGGATTAGCCGGGATACGTCATTGTTTCTAGGGAGCCTTGTGGAGCAAGTGGCCACGCTCCAACTTGACTATAAACCAGACTTTCTATGAAGATTAGAAATGTCAGTTTATAGAGTTTTCCAATACAGGGTCAGATAACACAGATTTTACTATATTTTTGAGACAAGATGACCAGAACTACACACAGTATTCAAGGTGTGGGAGTACCATGCAGTACATAGCTACATGCGGCCATAGAAGGCTCTCACAGTCGTCCCCAGTAGCAGAGAAAGGCTCCCGGAGCAGAGAGGCAGCGAGACACTAGACTGCTAGAAAGAGCATTGTAGATTGGGAGGCATGGCTTTGGCAAATAAAGAGCCATGAACATACCTACCCAAGCCAGGACTCTCTATTCACTTACACCTTGCCTCACTGTCTCTGTTGATATTTATGCAGCTGCTACACAGGTATCTCCACTGCACACCACTGTAGGAGGCATGCAGTGTGCATTCCTAATTCATTTTCCCAATTGACTTTGCATCTTTCTTTGAAACTCCAGGAGAGGATTGGATGCACTTGCTTTTGAAAGACTGCACATTCTTTAACATTGCAGTGACGATTTATTCCCCGGATAAATTCACCTTGGTGCATACAAACTTCTTATGATAATCACTTAGAGACACATGGCTAACATTTTAGTATGATTTCCATTACTGCACTTGAGTCCAATAAAATGTTGGATCTATCATTATAAACACAGATCCTCTTGGTTCAAGAATCTAGAAAAAAAACTAAGGGTATATATGCACATCAGGGCGAAATAAGCTATGCAAATGGAGCTACATCAATTACATAGCTTATTTTGAAATAGCTTATTTTAAGTTTTGGTGCTGTTCACATAGCACTTATTTTGAATAGCGCACTCTTTCTCCAACTTCCATTAGTCCTCATAAAATGAGGGTTACAGGAGTCGGAGTAAGAAGTCCTCCAGCTTGACAGTATTTAGACATTATGTCAAAATAACTGCCAGCTGTGTAGATGCGGACTGTTATTTTGAAATAACACTAGTTATTTCAAAATAATGTTGCTGTGTAGACATAGCCTTAGAGACCAAGACTATGGTTTTTTTCAGGCAAAAAGCCCATGAATTTAAATTGAATTCAATGAGCCCAGCACTGCCTGCTCTTGATTGTCCATTTTAGAAGTGAGGACAGTAGAAACTTATTTTACAAACCCTTTTACAGAGTTTACTTGCCAGGTAAATCTTTCATTGCAAGAGTGAAAAGATTTTATTTATAGAGAGGGGCTATCTACCATCCTTGACTCACACAAGGATTTTACACAAATGGAGGGCAGAATGACCCTACAATTGGTAAATCTTTGTGAGGCAGGACACTATTACTGTACAACATACTGCTTTGAGCAAAATCACTGTTTTCCCCATTGGTACATGCATTGCCTTTAAAACGTAATAGAGACCTCTGCCTTTTTCACTAAAAGCATACCCAAGGCAGCCTGCATTAAAGATTCATTACTTCTGGCATGAGATCAGGCTGAGTGAGAGTATGCATATTAATGATAAAAAAAGAATTAAGCACAGAGTGGAGAATAGACCCACTGTGTATCTTACTCACTGGAAATCTGGTACCAATTCTGGAGTTTTACAATTTCACCTGCCTTGTCAGAACATTCCTCCATTTATGACTTGCTCCTGCTCCCACTGAAGTCAATGGCATTGACATTCAACAGCAGTTGTGTGCTTAAACTCCTTGCAGCACCTATAACATTATCAGTCTTTCCAGGGAAGTTTTTGTGCAGATCATGGTAAATGTGGTTTAGCAAAGTGGGAGCCACACCTATGATGATTTTTAGCTTCCCCTCTTGGATTTCTTTCAATCTCTTGTGTTTTACCTAAATCTCTCTTGCTTCAGGGCTTGCTTTTGGGTTCTTCACCAAGGTCAATGTGTCATGGTTCTTTCTGATGCTCTTCTGTTTCTAGCTTGCTTTTTATAGGATATGGATAGGATCCAGTCTTCTCCACTCATATCTTGGCTCCCAAGAGTTTTGCAATCTCTCTCTGGAAATATGGCATACATTTTCAACAGTGAGCATAATTAGCTGTTGGAATAAATTTTAAAAGGGGTCATGGTGAATTCTCCATCACAGCTGATATTTAAATCGAGATTGGGTTTTTTTTTTTTTTAAAGATCTTCTCTAGAAAACAATTTTTCAGAGGAAGGGGATGTTTGATGCCCTGTGCTATCCTGGCAGTCAGATAAGATGATCAGAATGGTCCGTTCTGGCCTGGGAGTCAACTCAATAGGCAAAATCTTAGTAGGTCCCCACCAGGTTCTGTATAGTTTAACAGAAAGAACCCTGAAGGAGTAATAAGATATTCACATTTGGGCTACGTCTATACTGGTTCCTTCTTGCGCAAAAGTCTATGCAAATGAAGTGCAGATTAGCATATTGCTGCACATCATTTGCATATTTAATTAGGGGCCGTTTTTGCGCAAATGCTAATTTGTGCTTCATTTACATAGGCTTTTACGCAAGAAAGAAGCAGTATAGATGTAGCTTTGTAGAGCACCAAAAGTTATTTAGGATCGTAAGCAGCAGAGGGGATAGTGAGAAACGTTAGACACACTTAAACAGATTAGATGAATAGGGAGCATGATGGAAAATGAAAACAAAAGCCAGTATGTCCACAGTCATGCACATTGGAGCTGTGGAGATAGATCAGTTACACATCTTAGAGTTCTAAATTAACTAAATCAGCTCAGGAAAAATACCTGGGTGTCACTGTAAGCAGCTCAGTATCGACTGCTACTCAGTGTACAGCAGCAGCCCAAAACAAGATGTTCAGTGGCATAAGATGAAAAATACAGATACTGCTATAATGTCTTTATATAAAATTAATAGGATGTCCCTGGGTGGGATACTGAGTGCAGTACTCATCACCTGATCTCAAAAAAAGAAAATAAACTTTTCAGAACTGGAGGAGGTTCAGAGAAGGGTGATGTCAGTTATCTAAAGGGTCTCATCTGAAGAGAGACTGAAGACACTGCGGTTGTTCAGAGACTAATAAGAGGGGCTATGTTAAAAGTGAAATAATGAACAGCATAGAGAAAACAGATTGTAAATTTCTGTCCTTCATTTCATAACCCAAGGTAAGAAAATAGTAAATGAAAAAAACCCACAACAATATGGCAAATTAAAAATAACAGGTAATACTTTCCCATGCAATACGTAATTAGACTGTAGAACTCATTTTCACAGGATGATGTTGCAGCCAAGAATTTTGTAGTGATTAGAGACCCAGGACATGGTGGTTGGAGTGTATACAAGATAGCTGGTACTTCCTATTTACACATCCGCTTACCTTTATGGCTCTATATGTTTAGAGCTAACACCACATATTTAGCAAGACTGGGCATTATATATTATGCAGAGTTAGCATAATTCATATTAATAAATACCAAGGCCAAAAGCAAGCACTGAAATCATCTTGTCTGACTGCCTGTATAATACTGGCCATACAATTTCCTCAAAATTCCTAGAGCAGATCTTTTGAAAAATATCTAATCTTTATTTAATAAAATAACAATAGTAAAAATAATTGGAAGGGGTATTAAACTTCAGGATTCAGGGCTTAAGCCATCTGTAAGTCTCACAGAATGAGTGAGAGTCCATCTAGCAGCCTAATTATCTGCCTGTTAATGCAGGGTTCTCTTCACATTCTACATGTATTGGACACAATTGAGATACCGGTTTGATAGATCTCAAGTCTGCTCTACTATTGTACTACTCTAACGCGCTCTGGGAATTTCCTAGATTCCTCCCAATGAGTTCTATGGAACTGAATTCCAGTGAGAAAAAAATACTGTAGGAAGTGATCCTCCATTAGCACAGAGATGGAGGAGACAATCTATTTGCCTCCCCCCCATCTCTAATTTTAATTATTCTCTATGTAATTATATAAATCCCCCTAAGTTAAAATGAAGTTAATATTTTGGAGTCAAGAACTCAAAAGTTACAAAGTGCTAGAAAGAAGATTTACTCTATAACCTTCATGATTCTCTTGTGTTTATGCAGTATGGTGGAATCTTTGTCAATATCACGAGACTTCTGCCAAATTTGAAATCCCTGCTGCAAAGCACAGAATCACATTCTTTTAAAAAAACAGTTGGAGAAAAAAAATTAAAAGCGCAACACCATATATTTTTCACTAATCTCATGCTTGGAAAAAGTGTCAGTTACAGTTCCCCCCAAATTAAGTTTGAATCAGAGAACAATAATGGAAAATTTCATCCTGAACAGTTAAAGTTACAAAGCAACTGAAAAGGGGACTTTTAATGAAAAATTGAGGCAAGCTATCAGTTTCACATAAGTTAAGAATAATTGATTAATTTATCCAGAGAGTATGGCACTGTTCCCAACAATTTTTTGAAACTGCCATTTCAAACTCATATACAATGATATAGACCTTTTCAGTGTTTCACCTTTATAGCATGTGATCTAGAGAATACTGGTGCCAAAGTAATTATCTTAATGAACAGAATTTGAATGAGTAATTTTTTAAGTTTCTATCAAACAAAACAAGACAAACAAAAAGTGATTAAAGCTGTATATGCAGGATGTGCAGAAAGATCAGTAGCAGGAGTTGAAACATTTGCACTAATCAGGGAGGAATGGGACTTTAACTCACACAGAACATTTGCAATTTTCAGGGTATGACTTGCAAGACTGTGATATGCTTGGCTGAATCCTACAGGATTTTCCACTTGAAATGTTCTAGCAATCCACTAGAGGTGCAAAAGTACAATAAGGGCTTACTGTGAAAGAACAGAACTATGTTTTGGTTGACGAGGCCTAAAACTATTACACATTTATCCCTCATGCAATCTGCCACACAACAGTGGGAAAACATATTAGTTATACCACCATAAAGCTAGAATAACCACACTAAAGTAACTGATTAAAACTACCATCACAGCTGGTAAATTTTGATTCACTGAGCCTCTAACTGTACAGTGATATCATCAGAATATTCGTGGTCTGATGGTGACATTCAGAAAACAACTGAAAGTGTCTGTGGCACATCAGCTTAAGTTGTTAATAAAAGCCACTTTCCTGCTACTGCTCAATAATTGGATTTGCTGCTGCCACATATAACACCACATCATGTTAAAAATACTTTCAAGAGCCTTTCATTCTGCCCAAACCTTAATTCTGGTGAAGATTTTGAAAAGTCCATTCTTATAACTCACATTTCATCTAAGGCAGACAACTATATTGCCACATACCAATGTTGTGTTTATGCATCTCCTTATTCAACCAAAATTAGAATGGAAACAAAGAAAAACACACGAACATTTGTACAGTTTACTTTTAAAAGTACAATTTTATATAGAATGAATGCACAATTCAAGGTAGTGAAAACACAAGCCTATTTTCTCTTTATTTGCTCTTTACTGCAAGGACAGATTCTATTTGAAATTGCAGATGGACAAAAATTGTGGGGGAGAGAGAATAATGAAGACATGTCACTAATACAGAGCAATCCAGATAACTTGGGGTATGTTTACACTACAGCATTATTTCAAAATAAGTTATTTTGAAATAACACGTCTACACACAGAATGCATTTTGAAATAGCTTTTTGCTATTTCAAAATAGCGCATCCACACTGATTGGACGCTGAATCGCATTTAAGGGCAGCGGAAACTGGTTCCAGCAGGGCATCAGGTCAGTAGTTGCTTTGGGTGGCTGCTGCCTGAGGCTATCTGAGGCTTGTACTTAAAGGGACCCCCCTGGACAGCTGGTTCTCAGCTTTCCTTGCTTGATTGCCTACCTCGCGGAGGGACAGCAAAGCATTTTTGTCTCTGTCTGCTTTGGTTGCTCTGATTCAGGATACCATAGCACTTGGCATCATGGAGCCAGAGCTGCCCCCGGGCACTCTGATGCTCATTTTGGATATCTTGCTGCAAGTCTGGCTGCAATTGCTGGAGACTGCCTGGCAGCATCTCATGCAGCCCAAACCCCAGGCCCTCTTCCTGACCCTCCTGGGGGCTGGGGAGGAACAGCAGCAGCACCCGGAAGCCAGGGTGCCCCACCGCAGCTGGACACCAGCAGCAACTGGTGGGACCACATCATCCAGGAGCATTGGGGAGACCAACAATGGACCCAGAACTTCATGATGAAGGAGGACACCTTCCTCGAGTTCTGTGAGTGGCTTGCCCCTGCACTGCGGTGATGGGACATGCACATGAGGCCCGCCATTCCCCTCCACAAGCGCATGGCCATTGCCCTCTGGAAGCTCTCCATGCCGCATAGCTACTGATCCGTGGCAAACCAATTCAGGGTGGGGAGATTCACTGTCAGAGCAGT
>CM057846.1:144168323-144186148 GCA_030068395.1 Apalone spinifera
CCTTTTGCAACCCCTGGCAGGCTCCTGGGAGCTGCCAGCCTGCTCCTGGGGAGCAGAGGGCTGGGTGCCGCTGGGTTGCTGGCTCATGCTGGGCAAGATGCACGGACTGCTGGCTCTGTGCTGGCAGGCTTGCAGCTGGCACAGGCACTTTGGCCAGAGTCTACCCCTTTAAGAGCTCCAGGGCTGTGGGGGAGCAGAAGAGTTTTCCTGGTTGTGGCCAGTGTGGCCACTAGGGCACCCTAGGAAGGACTGGAGACCCCCTATTTCGAAATAAGCATCTACCCAGTACTTATTTCAATTTAGCTATTTCGAATTTGGCATTATTCCTCGTGGAATGAGGCTTGCCAAATTCAAAATAAGCACTCTATTTCAAATTAAATTTAGAAATAGCAGTTTGGCTGTGTAGACACTAGGAAAGTTATTTTGAAACAACGGCTGTTATTTCAAAATAACTTAGCTGTGTAGACATACCCAGGGTAAACTGGGCACGACCAAAAAAAAATGTCAATACCATAAAACGTAAATGCATTCATCTATGAACAAATAATGCCAGCCATACCTGTGGAATGATGGACTGTCACCTGGGAAACAGTGCCTCTGAAAAATGTGGGGGTTGTGGTAGATAACCATCTGAACATGAATTTCTATTGTGATACTGCAGCCAAAAGGGCCAATGCAATTTCTGGATGCATCAACAAGGGAAAATGTTGAGTAGAAGCAGAGGACGTTATTTTATTTCTGTATTTACTGCTGATGCAACTGGTGCTAGAATCCTGTATACAGTTTTGGTGTCCACAATTCCTAAAGGATGTTGAAAACCTGGAGAAGATTCAGAGAAGAGCCACGAGCACTGTTAAAGGTTAGAAAATACATCTTATAGCAATAGATTCGAGGAGCTCAATCTGCTCCTCAAGTAAAGAGGGTTAAGGGGTGCCTTGAGTTTAACTGTAAGTATCTATGTGAGGAACAAGTATTTTATAATGAGCTCTTAAATAGATTTTGTAAGACCTCTCTCTGCTCTAATAGACAAAAGTTAAAAAGCCAGGCAAATTCAGACTGGAAATAAAGGAGACAGTTTTTGATAGAGAACAGTTAATCACTAGGACAATTTACCCAGGGACATAGTGGAGTCTCCACCACTGACAACTTTTAAATCATAATTGTTTGTTTTTCATAAGACATGCTCTAAGACTTATTTGAGGAGAGTTCCAAATCCTGTGGTCTACAGGTCAGATTAGATGTTCATAATGATTCCTTCTATCTTTGGAATCTATGAAAATTGATCATCACCACAGGCATGACTTCATCACTAAGATTATGCAGCCATCTTTCTTTATTTGTGTTCAGATGGCAAACCACTGCTTTTGGGGCTCTGTGCTTGCAAGGGAAAGAATGCTAAACCTTGCAACAAACATCTTGCCTTCCTTAAACAATTATGCTTGCTGGCAGATCCAAAGTATGGCATACGCACATGGCTAAAGCATTTCTTTCGATATTAGGAATGAATTACAGAGTTAGCATCAATTATAAAGTCTGGCAAAACTGAAGACAAGTTTATTTTAAATAGCCAAAAATAAACTAATAGGAGATATTTGGATCAGTTTTAATATTAGAAATAAATGGACTCATGTATTTTACAAGTAAAACTATGCACATACCAGAGAAATTTTACTGTGCGCACACCAGAGATATTTTCTCTAGTATTGTCAGCAGCAGGCAAACTGATTTAATGACCTTGTTTTTAAAGTAAAAGTATATGTTGCTGAGTAAAGGTAACTTTACTGTGACCAGGTAAGTGACTCATTAGAAAAGAAGGCAATTCTATCATTAGTTCTTTGAGAAATTTGGAGTGGCCTGCACTGCCTCAGCACCTGTCTTTCTATATTTATCATATGAGCACATGGAGCTATTAGCAACAGTTATATTAAAGTGGTTCAATATTGCCCATAATAAACCTCTGTTTTCAGTTGCTTACATACTTTTCAAAGTGTAACCTTCTGAACTAAAATTTTCAGTGTGGGGCTCAGCTTCAAGGTGACCCCCTCCAAGTCTGATCAAATTCTGTTCAGTCACATTCAAGAATCAAGATACTAGTGGTAAGGAGTTGAGGAAGGAAATTCAGTTTCATTAATCTTCAAAATGTTTGCAACGTTTTTTAATCAACAGCTCTTTCATGTTGTGTGTGTTGGCATAAGAGGGCAAAATTTGACAAATGGAAAGTCTGGAGTTCAGGAAGGTACCTTGCAGGTCCCTGTTAAAGTCCATACAGATTTGGCCAAATTATAAACCAAAAAATAAGGCACAAATGGGAAGAGTCTGAACGATAATTCAAACTTCTTAACAGTCCTGGCCTAAGTGCAATGGTAATAGAAATAGTAATGTTTGCACAGCATGGGAGCATGTGTAAGACAGCCTACCAGCCATTCAGTTTTCATCACTACTTCAAATTGAACACTGGAGAGTTCAAAATGCATGAGTACATAGGCAAAATGGATCCATCCTTCCTCCCTCCCTTCCTCCCCCTCCCACTGCTGATTGCTGATTCAAAATACCCTTTGCACAGGGAACACTGGGGCTCATAACATGGACTTTCTGAATTCTAAATTCCACTCTTCCAAACTGACTGACCATAATAATTCTCTGCATTACACAACCTTTATTACTGAACTAAGATTTCTAACCTTATCATAGAAGGTCGGTAAGTACCATTCCCCACCATTATGTTGACTGGGTAAGGTCACCTCTGGCAGAGCTGGAAATGCAACCTAGGTCTTTTATGTGGCAAACACTCCATCCACTAAACTGCACATTCAGAGAGACTATACCTAATCTACAGATTTGACTGCTGTCTGTAAAACTGAGCTACTCTCAGATGCCACCTCTGAAGCCCTTTAAGACTCTCCGATGAATGAACACTGAACAAGTACATAGTTAACAAATCCCTCACCCTGTTTCCTGCTATCATTGCTGCACAATATTCACTTTTCAGAGCCAGCACCACAGCCCACAGATCCAGATTCCCAGCTTTCCACTGTTCTGTCTTCCAGAATTTCCAGCCCAAGAATGGCACAGCAGAGAGCTCCCTCAAAGTCACTATGTCCCATCTAGCTCCAAGCATGTGAGCTCATGGAAGAGAAGGTGCAAGAAGGAGCTAATAGAACCTCAGCCAGCAGAAGCAGAGATAAGCAGCAGTTGCAGGGATCTTTGGATGTTGATGTTTTCAGACTGCTTTTTTCCGTTTTTACTCTGTACAGTCTTTACTGATCAGACTGGTTAGCTGTTAACTCCAGCTCCCTTCACTGCAATCTCTTATCTTCAGCCTGACTCCCCCTTTCCCCTTCACACATCTTCTTTCCTTCTCTTCTCTGATTTGCTACCTTCCTCATGCCTCACATTTCTATGTCTCCTGTCCCTTCCTTTGTTTCTCTGTTTAAATAATTAAATAATTCTTTCCCAACAAAACCCCATCCAAACATTCAAAGAGAACCATCATCACAAAAAAATAAATAAATGAATAAATAAATAAAAAATCACAAAGCCAGTTTGGCATTTGAAGACTACTATACTGTTCATGCTGCTTGGCCTTGCAACATCCTTGGCCATGTCATCAAACTGCAAAAGATTGACACTGCTGCAATTGATTTTCCAAAGTTCAATTTAGTGGGTCTAGTAAAAACCCGCTAAATTGAACTCAGAGGGTGCCCCCATCAACAGCCAGTACTCCTGCTCCTGCAGGTAAGAGAAGTGGACAGGAATGTTTGCTCCCTTTGGCCTTCCACTGTGGGGAAACTCACATCACGATACATCGACTCCACCTATGTAAGTAATGTAGCTTGAGTTGCATATCTTGATTCAACATTCCCCTTTAGTTTAGGCTTGGCCTTAGTTGGCCTTGCGTATCCAGATAGTAAGTACTTCAGGCAAAAGTAGTATTTACTTTCTGTTTATTCATTACCTGGTGCCTCCATCTCAGATAGGATGCCTTAGCACTGACATAATAGAATAAAAAAGTAAAATGAAATATTTCAATGTCTTTTATCTTTAACAAAACTAAAACCAAATCAGCTTCAAAATTCCTTACAAACTCTTTACATTAAGAGGTCATGTGAAAAATATAGTACATAATATAATTAAATGCTTCACTGGTATAAATTATTGTAGTTCTACTGAAGTAAATGGAGCTACACAGATTTACTTGAGTCAAGTATTAGGCCGTGTGTGTGTCATCTTTCCCAGAAGTTTGGTTTCATTTGCAACTTTCAGATGTTAAATCTAACTCCTTTGACTAATTTAAAGTGAATTTCCTCTTACCTGTTCTGATTCACTCATGAAAGCTGTGTTTAATGTATTATTTTAGTTGACATTTAAGAAACAGACGTCTGATATTTTCTTAGAATACACAATGATTTCTTTCTGGCTGACACCCTTTGTGAAGAAGTTTGTATGAGTAAATGTCATGCCCAGTGAAAGTCTTCCATTATTATAGCAACATTCCTTGTGACAATACTTATACAATTTTTGTTTGTATATAACAAAAGATTATTTACACATTTTATTTCATGTCACCTTTTGCCTTTAGTAGAAAGAGCATAAGAATATTGTAGGATTCTGTTCAAGATATTTGGTTCCAAAATAATGCTTAGTAGAGTGTCTGTCCATGCTATGCTCTGATACAAAGAATATAAACTATATTTGTTGGGAAGAAGGAGAGAAACATCAGGATATAGGCCTTAACACTAATCTGTCTCGATCTTGCAAGGCCCACAGGTAGCTAATTAGCTTTAGACAGATACATGGATAAATCATTCTCTAACTTTTATGAGACTAAGTTAAAAAAAATAAACCATGCAGTTTTCTGGTCAACTTAAGAGGACTGTACGTGGCTACTAATTAATAGTCCTTCAAGGAACACCTGTAATGATGGTAATTTAATTGAGAAGCAGTCAAACCAGAAAGCAGCAGCCTGTTAAATAATGAGGTTAAATGAGAGACTAATTGGGTCCTGTGATGATTAGCCTGAGCTAACAGATCTGCACACAGAATGCAACTAATGCAACCAAAAGACCATTGTCCCTTCTGAGGTGTTGACACACTCATTTTCCTGACCAGACACACCCTGGTCGTATTTACATCAATGAGACAGCACCAAGGGAGGGAAGGGGAGCATGAATGGCCCCTTACTGTGCCAAAACCAGTTAACTCTTCTATATGCCACAATTGAAACATTGAACCATAAAATTAGCCTCCATTTGCTGGCAGGAAAGAAAGAGGCAGAGATTGTCATTCCTATACATGAGACCATCTGATTCCACAGTACCAACATAGCAGCCCAGATAGAAAGTACCAATGGTCTGAACCTTATTCTGCTTTCATTGACATTATTCCAGAGTTGCACTCTGTTGCTATTGCCAATGAAAGCAGAACTTGGCTTTTAGTTTTAAGACAGGATGTTTTTAATTAAAGAGTTTATTGATCAAGAGCCAGAAGGCTGCATTCCTTGCAGACACAAGTCACCTGCTGAAATCAATGGGAGTTTTGGGTATGCAAATAATGCAGGTTTGTACCTAAGGACTCCTCCTTTCAGAAAAGCAGAGACCAAGGTATTGGGATTTGAGAGCAGAACACTTAGAGTAACTCACATTGCAAGTAAGATGGAGGAGTGTGTCAAGCAACCACTTTGTCAGAGCTGCTGTCTAAAGATGCATACGGATCCAGAGAAGTACTTGTGGTCCTGAAAGATAGATGGAAGATAGACAACTCCTCATTGCCATAGATGTAACTAAAAACAGTTGAAACACTTACAGAATCCCGGTTGTTTAAAAAAAAATCAATCTTTATATTTGCATTATATGGAACTCTGTATGAAGGACAGTGGGGAAATCTGCCCTGCAGCCAAGTTGTGTGGGAAATTCTGGGCAGAGGGAGTGAGTTACAGCTGGCTGCACACTCTAATCACCCTCATTCTTTATGTGTATTCTGTTTCCCACCCCTACTGGATGGGGGGGAGAGGGGAAGAGAGAGATATCTTGATAGAAGGTTGACAGTAGGGATAAGTTGATCTGGTGGTTTTTTTTTTTTAAAGTACATTTACCTTCAATCACTCTGAATATTGGAGCTCCCTCCCCCCCCCCCTTTTTTTTCCAATTAATCTTTGGATTTCAGAGAGACCAAAATCCAGGTCATTTGGGAAATGTGTAATTCAGATTGCACATCCTGGTTCACAGAAATGCAGTGAGTTTTAATTAATGATTATAAACTGCTCAGGGGTCATCAGAAAGTTCTAGAAGAGTAGGGTTTTTTTATTCAATGCTAACTAGTTTTTCCCACCTTCTCATGAAACTTCCAACATTGTCAAATTGAAATTTTAGACTGTGCAGATGTTTTTCATTCTTTATCTCCTCCAATCTTAAGTGTTCTTGAAAAAACCTGGCATTTTACCATTAAGGGCTCACGAAGGATTTGATTACTGCTAGCTCACATGTAGTAGCTTCCCTTTAATCTGAGTCATTTAGCCACAGTAGAAATGAATATCCCACAATATGTCAAGAGCACAACTGATATAACATGTGATAGAGCAGTCACAGAAGATGAAAATATAGAGACACATGACACCACTACAGCATTGTAAATGGAGATAGATTTTTTTTTTGTATACCATCTGAAAAAGAGTGAGGCTGCATATCCTTTTGTGAAACAAATGAAATAGTATCTCTGAGTTAACAGGCAATGACTATATTTATTTCCAAGGATTGTTACTGATTTTTCAGGGGTTGGGGGTGTGCTTTGTTTTGCCTTATTACTTGTTCTTAAAGAGATAGATATGTAAAGTTTCTAGGTTCTTATTGAAACGAACATTCTTAAAAGATAAGACTGACCATTAAAATGATCAGTTTCATTAAAAGTATCCAGGGAATAAAGATCAGATAAAAAAATTAAACAGGAACATTGACAACGTGTGTAAAAGCCTAATTAAATTATGATCTATTAAATATGAAAATATTAAATAGTATTTAATTTGCTGCTAAATTTCAAGGAAAGTCAAGCCACTGAACTAGAAGTCGTCTCTGGCTAAATAAGTAGAACTAAAGTTTGAGGATAAAAAGTCTTATTTATATCTCCTCATATGAAAGCTGTTCCAAACCCCTAATACATTTGGTTGCCCTTTCCTGAATCCTTTCCAATTCCCATATATCTTTTTTGAAATGGGGCACCACATCTGCATGCAGTTATCAGGGCAGGCAGTAGCATCTTCTATAGGTACAGTGAGAATATTTCCATTTTAGTTTATTCAAGTAATTCAGTTCAAAACTTTTATTCAAATAAAGAAATCAACTAAGTTTAAAAAAAAACAAAAACAGGCAAGCTTGTTTTAACTCTTCCACTTAATGCATAAACCTAGCATTAGAAGATGAGGTTTTTATGGTTCTAAAATCTTGAATGATTTGGGACCAGAAAATCAGTTCAGTAACGACCAATGATTCCTTTACTTAACTCAGTTTTAAATGCAAACCAAGTTTTGATAATTTTCTTATTTATCCAGCACATTTACAGTACATTTTAATTAAATAAATTAAACAGTTTATGTGCATTTTAATTTGCATTTGAATTTCCATCCATGTAGAGCTTGAGACAAATCACAAGTGAATCACAGAGGGGTGGCCATGTTTTTTTAGTCTAACCAGAAAAAAAAATCTTAAACAATGAATAGTCCTGCAGCACCTTAGAGACTACCAAAAATGTAGATGGTATCATGAGCTTTCATGCACAACTCACTACTTCAGATGGAGTTAAGGGGTCCAGGGTACAACTAAATAGCAGAGAAAGAGAGGGGATGGGGAGGGAAAGAGAAGTAATAAAAATGGGGGGAAAAATACTGTCAGAGTTTCCATGTTAAATGAGGCTAATAGAATGGGCTCTAACTACCCAGTGCTTAGCTTTTTGTGTCATTAGGGTGTGGAATGTAGCGGCCCATCCAGCTCAAATCTTTGTACGTACCTCAATTCCACATGTCAAACTTTGAAACAAAACCAAGTTCTGTAGCTTCTCTCTCAAGTTGGTTTTTGAAATTGCTTTGTAATAACAGTTACTTTTAGATCCATTAGTGAGTGCCTGGGCAAGTTAAAATGTTCCAACAGGTTTCTGTGTTACCATTTCAAATATCTGATGTGTGTCCATTAATCCTTTGTTGTAGAATCTGCCCAATATACATGAAAGAAGGGCACTTCTGGCAGTTGATGGCATTGATCACATTGGTGGATGTGCAATAATAGAGGCACAGACTTCCTGAGCCTCTAATATGGTGATTTATGTGGTTAGATTCTGTGATGATGTTGCAAGTATAGATGGGTGGACAGAGTTGGCACCAGAGTTGATTGCAGGGGTGGGTTCCTGAATGAGTATGATGGAGGTGTGCTGCGTGATTGCTGTAAAGAATTTGTTTAAGGTTAGGAAGTTGTGGGTAGGTGAGGACTGGCCAGTCCCCCAAGGCCTGTAAGAGTGAGGGGTCATTTTCCAGGATAGGTTGTAGATTGTTAATAATGTGCTAAAGAGGTTTAAGTTGAGGGCTGTAAGTGATGACCATTGGTGTTCTGTTATATTCTTTGTTGTACCTAACTCCAAATCCAGACCAGGACTTTTCTATGTACTGCCCAAGATCCACATACCTGGAAGTCCCAGACAACCCATCATTTCAGGCATTGGCAAACTTACAGGAGGATTATCTGGCTATATTGACTCTCTCCTCACACCCTATGCTATCAGCACTCCTAGCTATCTTCAAGACACCACAGATTCCTGAAGAAACTACAGAACATCAGTAATCTTCCTGAAAACACCATCCTGGCCACCACAGATGTAGAAGTTCTTTACACCAACACTCCACACCATGATGGATTACTGGATGTCAGGAACACTTTCCCTGATGATGCCACTATGCAGCTGGTTACAGAGCTCTGCAACTTTGTCCTCACCCACAACTATTTCTAATTTGGGGACAATTTATATCTTCAAGTCAGTGGTACAGCTATGGGCATCCACATGGCCCCAATATGCCAACAACATTATGGCTGACCTTCAACAGCGTTTCCTCAGCTCTCGCCCCCTACCACGGTTACTCAGCTTATGCTACATTGATGACATTTGCAATATACGGTCCCATGGGAAGGAGACCCTTGAAGAATTCCACAGGGTTTTCAACAACTTCCACACTACTATCAACCTTGACCAGTCCATACAAAAGATCCCCTTCATTGACACTACAGTACAGTTAAATGATGGCCACATTTCCTCCACCTTACACCAGAAGCTTACCAATCGTTACACTTACCTATATGTCTCTAGCTTCCATCCAAGATACATTTCCCATTCAATTGTTTGCAGACAGGCCTTAAGATACAACCAGTTTGGCTCCAATCACACAAACAGCAATAGGATCTATATCAAGTATTCTTAAAACTTAAATAACCACCTGGGAAAGTAAAAACAGACTGACAAAGACAGACAAGTACCCAGGCATCAGCTTCTTCAAGACAGGCCCAAAAAAGAAAACAATAGAACACCACTTGTCATCACCTACAGACTCCAACTTAAACCCCTCCAGGGCATTATTAACAATCTACAACCTATCCTGGAAAATGACCCCGCACTCTCACATGCCTTGGGGGGAAAGGCCAATCCTTGTTAGTACCTTCAATTATTGTTTTATTGGTAATTTCTAACCAACCTTCATCACGATTGAGTCCATTAGCATGTGAATTGAATTTGTGGATGAACTGTAATTCTAAGGCTTCCCTATGGATCTGGTTTGTAGAGCTGGTATCTGACAAGATAGCCATTTGGAGATCTGTCATCGTATGATTTGGAAGGTTAAAATGTTCACCAATAGGTTTCTGTATGTTTCCTTTACATATATCTGATTTGTGTCCATTGACTCTTTCCCGCGGAGACTGTCCAGTTCGTCCAATATATATAGCACTGCTGGCAGAGATCAAATTACTGGATGTGCAGTCAAATGACCTTTTGATTTTGTGGCTTATGTTGTTTGCTCCAGTGATGAATTTGCCAGTATAGATATGTGGATAGAGTTGGCATCTCCAGGAACACAGCCATGCAGCCAAAACAGGCTTATGATGTGGCTGTGTGGAAGGGTTACCAGAAAGAGCATGTTTCACGTTAGGGGGTTGTCTATAAGCAAGAATAAGTTTCTCTCCCAAGGCCTCAGTTAGGGATCATTTTCCAAGATGGGTTGTAGGCTGTGTATAATTTGTTGTAGGTTGGAGCGGTCTGAGTTGTAGACTGTAGGTAATAAGAGGAGTTCTGTTATTTTCTCTTAAGTCTGTCTCGAAGTAGTTCATGTCTGGGTACTTTTTTGGCTCTGTCAGTTTGTTTTTTTCACTTCTCCAGGTGGGTATTTCAGGTTTAGGAATGCTCTGTAAAGATCCTATAGGTGATTGTCCGTCTGTGGGGTCGGAGCAAATCTGGCTGTATTTTACGGTGTGGTTGTACACAATAGACTAAGAAATGTGTCGGATGGAAGCTGGAAGCGTGAAGGTAAGTGTAGCGGTTGGTGAGTTTCCGATATAGGGTGGTAGAAATTTGTCCATTATTTAACTGTACTGTAGTATCCAGGAAGTGGATTTTTCATGTGGACTGGTCCAGGCTGAGGTTGATAGTAGGGTGGAAGTTGTTGAAATCCTTGTGAATTCTTCAAGAATCTCTTTTCCCTGGGTCCATATGATGAAGATGTCATTGGTGTAGCATAAGTAAAATAGGGGTGTTAGGGAGCGAGAGCTGAGGAAACGTTCAAGGTCAGCCAGAAAGATGTTGGCATATTGTGGTGCCATGCAGGTGCCCATGGCTGTGCCACTGACTTGGAGGTAATTGTGGATGAGGACAAAGTTGCAGAGCTCTGTAATCAGGTTTGCAGTGCTGTTATTGGGGATGGTGTTCTTGATGGCCTGAAATCCTTCTTCGTGTGGAATGTTGGTGTAAAGGGCTTCTACATCCATGGTGGCTAGGATGGTATTTTCAGGAAGATTACTGAAGTTTTGGAGTTTCCTCAGGAAGTCAGTGGTGTTGCGGAGGTAGCTGGGAGTGCTGGTAGCATAGGGTCTGAGGAGGGAGTCGATATAGCCAGATTTATTACCAATTTAACAACCATTGAAGGTGCTAACAGCTCTCTGAGTAGTATCCTTCCTGACATGGGAATCTATTTATTGAGTTAGATTTTTATCTGCTTAGGTTTAAGTACCCATTCTCCAGATACTTACTGATGCTCTATCTCCCACCCCCCTCCCTTATTCTTCCCCCCACCCCTTTCCCCTCTCCTATTTAGTTCGAGTGTTCACATCCCAAACTCATAACTCCGGTCATCTGAAGAAGTGGGCTGTTCTCACGAAAGCTCATACCATCTACATGTTTTGTTAAAGTGCTACCAGACCATTTGTTTTTTTTAATGTAACAGATGAGCTTCAGGGGGTAGCAGAGTTAATCTACTTTTTTGTTAGTCTCTAAAGTCCTTCAGGACTATTTGTTGTTTAAGATTTTTCTAAAAACTAAGAAATGCTTCATTCAACATTTACAGTTTTTATTATGGTAGAAAAAGATATAAAATCCAAACGAATGCACATTAAGCTATATAATTTCTTAAATATGTATCTGTATAGCTGGTTAGCAAGAAACACTAAATTTAGTGTCAAGGTTATATTTAAGTTGCCAATCAACATGTTTTAGTTATTACCAACCAATGAGAATCAACCTTTCTTTAGGAAAAGAATAAAAATGCAAAACATGAAGGTTTCCTGCTTGCTGGTATAAATCATGATTAAATCGGTGATTTTAAAATAATATTGATTTACATCAATCCACCCTGAAAGCATCTTATGACTTTTCAGTAACTTTCACTATTCAAAATGATTCCTTGAATATATTCTGAAAACAGTCTTGTTCTGAATTCATTAACAATAAGGATCCTTGTGAATATTTAATAGCTGAAATTGGATATTCCAGTTAGTTAAATTGCAATGGACAGAAGCGAAATGTAGTACTTCTGCTTATGGATTGGATGTATAATTCTTTTAACAGTGGTGCCCAATCTTTTCAGCCTAGGGTCCAAACATACATTAAAAATGACAAGGATGGAATCAATACTTAGAAGTGGTTTCTCTTCCCTTATGGTCAACCTCACTCAGCCAATACATCTTTTAAAAAGTTACAGTACTGTATCTACACAAAGTACAAAGTCATGTTTTAAGTGGTGTTAATTCACATGTATCTGCTAGTTTTTTCCTCAAACATTAACTCAAAGTACAAGGTTACTATAGCACAAGGTTATACAGTCAAATCATCAAAAGATATTTAGGCTCCTAACTTGTGCTGTATTTCCAAGGATATTAGAAGTCTATTTACTTTTGGGGATCTGAGCCTAAATCCTTACACTTATGAGCAGGGAGAAGGAAGCAACGTTCTGCTCAGTAGAATTTTTCTGCTGCTCCATTCTCAGAAGCGCCTGAAAAAGACACACCAAAGCATCCTCACCTTGATCTAACCCAAACACTCATTTCCATAAAGCTGACCATGGTTCTCTTTTTCTTAATTTAAGGGGAAGTGTGATGGGGCACTGGACTCAGCAGCTGCAGAGTCCGTGGAGCCCCGCACTCCCCGGCAGCCAGAGGAGGCATTCACTGGCAACAATGCCGCACCGTGGTGGTCATGCGCGATGTGCTCTGGCTCTGCTCCAACAGCTGCAGGGGAGGAGATGGAGTGGATCGGCGCCTCATGTCGGACATCATGGGCGGGGCCGTGGAGCCCTGGATGTAGTGGGGCCAGCGCGTGGGTTCAAATGGCAGCTGGGTTCTGTAGGTGGGGGAAAGGGCGGAGCAGAGAAAGAAAAGCTCAGGAGTGCAGCAGTTGGAGGTTGCCAGGACTCTAGGAATCCCAAAGGAGGAGCGGGAGAACGGAAGGCTGTCCGGACACTCCGGGGACACAGTGAAAGCCAGACCATGCCGACCGTGGGTTGGTGAGTTACGGGAAACAACCCCACCAACCAGGCAGTGGAGTTGTTTCCCTGCCTTTAGGGTCCTGGGTCGGGCCCTGGAGTGAGGGTGGGCCCAGGTCGTCGTCCTATTCAGTCAATGCTGTTGGCTAATAAGGAGATCTGCCTAAGCCGGTGAGCTCAGGTTACGGGCAGAGACACAAAGATTATCCGAGCCAAAGACTCGGTCGGGCACGGAGAACAATTGGGGGAGTTGAAGTGGTAGTAAATCGAAAACCCCCAATGATGAGGCAGGTGTATGTCTGCGGGGAACCTATGGCATAACAGGAAGACAAAGGTCATCTTCACATGATTGTGATGGAGGTCATATCCAAGGCTTACATGGATTTTGTCAAGTACTGCAGTACATGAAAGGCCAGTTGAGGACATGGATTCGCGGTAACAAGATTTCATTGCTAAATTACCCCAAAGATCTCCATGAGGCGTGGAAGAAAAATTTAAATCCATGTGCCTTTTAATTCCTTTTATTTCCCCAAATGACCAACCACCAATGGCTTTTAAATATTGAAACATCTCCATATAAAATGCCCTCGTTAATATTGCTTTTGGACTGCTAAATCTTAGTCTCCAAGTTGTCAAAGTGAGTGTGTGAAATGCAATATTTAAAACCTTGTAAATTATTATGAAACAAATGCTGCCCCATAATTCACAGTACATTTATTTTTGCATGTTATTTTTATATAGCATCTTTCAACCCAAATGATCCCCAAGCATTTTAGAAACTCGATTCAGTTCATTCATCATTGAGATGCAGCCCTCTCCAGACAGAATGCAACTCATTTGTGTGTTTGTTTGCTGTTTTAACCATGTAAATAACTCATTTCTTCTTAGTTAATAAACCTTTCAGTTAGTTTATTATAGGATTTGTTACAGGTATTGCCATTGGTTTGAAATCTGAGAGCAATTGACCAGGTAAGTGACTTGTCCTTTAGGACTAGAAATAACCTGAATATCATGATTTTTGGTATCAAATGACATTATACCAGATAGTCCAACTTGCCTGGTGGCAGGATAGACTGGAATGCCCATCCCTCTGGCTGCACACACTTAAATACAATATGAAACAATCATTAACTGATTTCATTCAGCCTCTCAGTTTAACTGCAAAGCAAAGTGTCTAACAATTCTATTCAGTCACTTTCACACAGTCTAAAAGGGAATCAATGATTTCTTTTTCTGGTGTATCTGCTCTTACATGACTTATCACTGGTTCTTGGTAATCTCTCTGTGATATTCTCTTTAGAAGATATTTATGGTAATGTTGTGAGATGTTTCCACTTTGTGATTATGGAACGGAAAAGCTAATGTCTTCTTAAATCACTGTAGCTACTTCTGGCCTTTAGCCACCCTGCCAAATTCTAAGTCTGTTATTCAACGGTGGTAAAGCTATAATTTGTTTTAGCTATAACTTTTTAAAAATCTGTTTTGGCTTGTTCAAGCTCAGTGCCAAGGTCACAGCCCAGTTAATGACCCTTAGAAATAATTTGGTATGGTAAGAGTATCTGTTATACAAGTTCTTCCAGAGATTTATTACATTACAGTGGTATTGCCCTGTAGTGAAAAGTGCTAAATATGGATCTTCTCTTATCTCAGTTGGTACTTGGAGCAAGTTCTTATGTGGAGGAAGTCTCTCTCAAACCAGCAACTTCTTTCAAAGCAGCACAACCAGTTAAATGTAACCACTTAAAGCCCAACAACAATAGCTACTAATTATTCAAAGCCAACAAATGATGAACTTTAGTTTTGACAATTTTAAACTTCTATTTGATTACAAATAATACATTTGTAAAAAAGGTTAAGATTGTCTCCAGAAAATTTGTAACAGGACTAAATTTGAAGAGCAATGTGTTTTATAAATGCAAATATTTTATATAACACATGGCTACTCACAATAAATGGAACAGCAGCAACAACAAATGGGATTTGCAGCCTCTGTTATGTAGACCTATTGTCTCTATCAAAGTGTACCATTTTGATATGGCACCTCCTGAATCCTAATTTTTTTTTTGCAACAGCTTAATTTTATATCTAGTTAGTTCTTTCTTGTAGTCTTGTTATAGATTCTTTCTTAAATTAGTTAATTACTGAAACTTCTAGCTTTCTGTATTTTTTTTTTTTTAGTTTTATTCTTACTGCTTTGGTTTTACTGACTTTTCCTTCTTTTTCTCCTGCTTTCAATCATGTTAAGCATTTCTTTTCTCTACAAGGAGTTGGCTTTGCTGAGCACCAATCACTGTAACCAATGGGAAGCCCTACAGGGTTACTGTTCTCAATGGCCTTCATAGTTCTCAGATTAAAGGATCTTCACGTTATATGCAGGACTGGTTTAGATCAGTTGTTTTATTCGTTAAAGTTGAAATTAGTGCTTGTAAAAATATATTGGACAATAAAGAAAGGAACATTTTAGAGGCTCACTCTCTGTGGGGCCCAGATAAACCTTGCTCTGTTAATTTTTTTTCAACCATGTGAATTATGGTATGGATACCCGTTCATTAGGAATTGGCCTGAGAGCATCAATACATTTTTACAGAGGACAATGAAGCAAATGAACTTTAGAGGATATGCAACTCAGAAGTAATATCTGAGTTAAGGTTTGAAGTGATGACCTACAGAAGACAGATTCTATACACTATCAGTGTTCTGAGCCAACCAGACTTTTAATGACACTGTTCTGTGCCCCTAGCTAATGCTCTCATTTACTATCACTATGATAAAGTTTAAACAAAGAACTGGTCAGGATTCAAATAATTTAAAGGACAGGGGGAAAAAAAAGCTTTCAAACATTGTAACTGTGTGTTCCATGTGGGAAAGGAAATATGCAAATGGCATTGAATTGCTATTCAGTGACCGGGTACTGAACACTATTTAAGCTCATGCTTAACAAAATACAATCCATGTTTATGGTTGATCTCACAAATGAAACAAATAATGGGAAACCATTAAGGCAACAACATTATAATATAGGCAGATTACAAGTGCATTGTACCATATCCAGCAAAACCAATAAATGCTAATTTTTACAGGATTTCAATTTTCTATTAGAATGCTTCTGGTATAGTTGACACTGATTTTAATTTTTGTGACTCTTTTGTGCTCTTGGAAGGTGCTAGACTGACAGCCCTAGAAGGTGAAGTCTTTTATTTAGTGTCAGAATATGTACCACCTTAGTATTGGCATTACAAGTCTCTCTCATGAAATCCTGCCAATGTGCCTCAATTCCCAGCTGGGGGGAAGTGATGTTACAGTAAGGGGACAAAGGGTGTCACTAGTATGCAGGGCATGATTTGGATCTCACCAGTAGATTTAAGTAGGTGTCACTCCATTCTCTTTAACAGAGTTACTCTCAATTGACACCAATATAAGTTGGAGAAGAATCTGGACCTGAGTCTCCTTGTTCCTTTGTCCACTAGCTGGTAGAAAATAGGGAGTCATATTCTTTGGAATTGGACAGAGTCAAACTCATACACCAAAGTTTTGCCATTACAACGTGGCCTGCATTCAACTTGCAACCTGAAAGTGAAAGGACTATAAACTCTCGTTTCTATAATCTGTGAGAATAAGGAGCTATTATTTCGCCACTACAAAAGGCAAATTCTTACAATAACTTGTGACCTCTGTACTTTGTGATACATGAGCTCATAGAAAGGATAAAGTAAAGAATTAAGAAGCTTCATTTTTCTCAAGAAGCAAAAATGCTCATAACAATGACCTAGAAGGAAGACAGCACCACCTTACAAACACGTTTAAGTGGACTTGCTGTTGAAAGCTATGCTTTGTTCTTTAACTATAATGCAATTCCATTCAGACACGCATGTAAAATCAGCAATAATTCTTGTGATATCCATGGCTTGCTCTGTTTTACACAGCAGTGACTAAGAGTAGAACTTAGACTAATATGTTGATAATGGATTCAACTTGGAGTAGAGATGGAGGCCAAGTCGTTGCCTGACTGCCTGGGAATATCTTTCCCCATGATTTTTTTTTTCTGCAAAACCCTACTACCTAGTCCATATCAAAAGCAGAAAGTAGTCTTCAGAGGTACTCTTATGAGTCCTACGGATGTGTCATTTCTGGTAGGGATGGGTAAAGTCATTTCTAGAGTGGCAATTGTTATATTGGATCTAGCATAGAAGAAGATACAGACATAGTGGAACTCATTTAAGCACAGCTATCTAACCATTGAAGTGTTTACTGATCTGGCTGCAAAACCGAAAGCAGGACAAAATGGAGGCTTTTTACCCTGGAGGGGGAGTGTGTTCAAATATTTAAAGTGACAGCACCTTACAGGGGTGGACTCCATCAGAAGTGAGGAAGTCACCAAAACCTACGTACAAATTGGTGGTAGGATTTTAACAAGGGGATCATAGAAACCTCTGAATTCCTTTTCCAGCATGGCTCTGAAAGCACCTAAACAATTATGATGTGTCACATATAGCCTCTGAGAAGAGGCTTTCATTGAGAATGTTATTACAAATTCTGCCTGTCATTTTCCTTGATTGTTTCTATATAGGTAGGTTGTGTTTTGCTTTATTTGGCTTTTCCTGTGACGGTAGATGGAGATTATCTAATCTCTAACTGATTCCATGAACAACAAATATTTAGGGGAAAAAAAACTTAGAACAAAAAAAGATGCCGTGCATAAAACTTGAATACTATTCTATGTTACCAGGGGGCAATGCCCCTTGCTCGCTATGCTTGCCAACTCCCCTGTCTCTGGGTGGGTAGGGAGGCAGCCCGAGCTCTCCCCCAACACTATCCCCCTGCCACTGGGGAG
>CM057846.1:144216021-144227836 GCA_030068395.1 Apalone spinifera
ATACTGGACTAGATGAACCTTTGGTCTGACCCAGTATGGCAGTTCTTACGTCCTACTAATTGACCTTACTTATTAGCTCTCCAGAAGCCAGAAGTTGTTTTGAATTGGCCTGTGAGGCTACTGTTAACTAACTTACTACCATATATTAAGCTCCCTATATAAACACACAACTTTTTATATTTCAAACAATCATGCAAGCCAAAGTGGGGAAAAAAACAAATCAACAATTACAGTGAAGCAAACGTATACATACATTGGGTGGGCAAAAATGAGAGCAATAAACTTAAATAAAAAGTCCTGCTGATCCTCTAGGAAGAGAATGTACATAAACTGAAACTACTATGTTTACCTTGCTTTCTTGATATTCAGGAATTATCCATCACATTACAAAATGGGATCCAGAACTTCTGTTTGAAATTTGCCACAACAGTTCCCCACTTCACATCTGCACTCATATCTGGGTCTCTCCCCACCTCCAAATAATTAGTTAAAGAACATCTTGCTACAATCAGATGAAAGAAAGCCAATCAATTATTTAACAGGAAAGCTTTTTGTAAGAAGGTCATATGTACTACTTACAAAGAGGTACTGGTGCAGTCTGAATTCAGTAATACAAAACAAATCCCAAATCCTGAATAAGCAATCAGAATCTAGGTTCATTTAGATATTTCCACCAGGTGGCAAAGTATCTTCTTTGTGATCAGTATTATTTTGCCTTATGGTTATTATGAGGGGAGTTCAGTGGTGGTTCTCTTTGCCGGCAATGCATGTATAAGGAGACAAAGTTTTCCATCTGGGTCAGACAACAGTTAGTTCTGCACCTTCCCTACCAAATAGAAATAATCCTAACCTCTCTCTCCCCCCCAGCCCATGAGTACTGTAGACTTTTTAAAAGCTCTTGGGAGAAAGCTGGATTTCAGTCTATCATTTCAAGTTGTGCAAAATCATTTAGTGCCAGACAATTATGTCTAATTTAATCTTAGATCAACGTAATAAATCCAATTTTGCCCTCCTCTTACATGTTCAAATAGATGTTTCAAAAAAATCTCTAGTAACTTTAGTAATTAGTTACTAAAGGCAAATCCTATAGAACTGGATTTTTTTAGTCTGGCCACCAAATAAAAAATATTTTGGGGGGGTTGAAAAGTTTTATTCAATTCAAACCTTTTAACCTTTTTAAAAAATAAAATTGAAGTAAAATTTTATATGAAAAATCATTGAGTAGAATCAAAATGTTTCATTTCAAAAATATCAAAGAAAGTCAAGATGTTGCTTTTTAGTGTGAATTCATAATATGTTATAGTGAACTTGAACCTGCATTTTTGGGAAAAAAATTGTCCTAAAAATGTGTCCAGCTGTAAATCTGTGTAGGCAGAGGTATAAGCAATTACTATTGGAATTAGGAATTCTAGTAATTCCATCATTTCTGCTAGCTATACAATACCCAGACAAAATACATTAGCCTGAAAAGAAAGCACACTTGTCTAATTTTGTTCATTGTTAATATTGGATAGAAACGCCTGGTTCAATCAATGAATAATCTGAAGTTTCACTCAGTTTAATAAAATCACCTAAAACACCAATTTGTAGTTATAGTAAAGCTCGCCCTACAATATGGTAATATTCTGTTCAACAGGGGAATCCTCTTATGGCTGTGCAATGTTTTTCCTGAATTAAAGCTCACTTTTGAATCATTACCATTTTGTCTGATATTTAGATAGGAAGTTTGTAAACCTTTTATCTTCCTAAATAAACAGTTATTTTTATTTAAAAAGTGTCTGAAATATTTATTGTGACAAGTGACCCTAGTGTTTTTGGCACTTGTCTTCAAACAAAGAATTTTTATCTGTATTCAGACAGCTCCATACATGGTCAAACCATATTCTGTCAATAACATATTATAGGAAACATACATCAATTATGGGAAAAATGATCTGTCCAGCATATATTATTTTATCATGATTTACCAACAGCTAACACTATTAGTACTGCAGACCAGCAACTGAAGGAAAATGAGTGGCATATATTTGAAGAGGGCTAATATGCTAAACATGAAAGGGCAGTGGGGACACTTGCGCTCGAGCTCTTGTAATGCACTAAACTGAAGTCTCTAATGTCTACCCCATTATGCCAATGAGAAGTCTTATAGGTCAATGCTATATCAAAAACCTTAGAAAAATAGAATTAGTACTTTCCTCGTGTCATTTGACCTTCAGAATTCCAACCTATATTACCTGAGATGTCTTTGCAACATGTCATCTTTACCTTAAGCCATAACTTTTATAACAGGAACCACATTTGTATGTGGAGGAATAACTGGAAATCTCACTGAACATTGCAGTAGTCTTGAAATGAATATACCAGACACCAAGAGAGCACACAATGTGGTTTTGAGATGCCAATAAATGCTAAAAATGGGGAGAAAACAATGGCACACTTTACATGTGAGAGTTTAGGTCAGTAAATGATGTTTAAATGGGTATCCCCGTAACAGTTAATTCTGCATATGACCATGCAGTATCCATGAATCCAATATATTTATCTTTGATAGGAATATAACTGGAATTTACAACCCTGATAATTCATGCATCCTACATGCAGCAAAAGACAATTATGACTGTCATAAGCCAATGATTGTCCACTATGGTATGTGTACCTCTATGGGTACACAGGGTTCTTTAATGGTACATCAACTCCTCTAGCTAGATACCTAGTTTTACAAGCTACATGAAAAGCACTAGCTAAGTCAGTACAAACTAAAATTTCATATAGGAAAGTACTGCTCTATATGTGTAATACTTATATGGTAAGCAATAACTCAGTACTAGAGTGCAGTGCCACTTTTGTATTTTTATGTCTAATTTTGCAAAAAACTAGTTTAAGTGAGATGAAACTTGGGGACACAAGACACAAAAAAAGTCACACTCCTGAAAGTAATAGAGATGTAGCCGTGTTAGTCTGGTCTTGCTGAAACAAAAGACAGGACTATGCAGCACTTTAAAGACTAACAAGATGGTTTATTAGGTGATGGGCTTTCATGGGCCAGACCCACGTCCTCAGATCAAATTGTGGAAGAAAATTGGCATGACCATATATACCAAAGGTATACAATCAAAAAAGTGAACACATGAAATTGACAAATCAGATTTTAGAATGGGGGGGATGGAAGTTAGTGTCTATGAGATAATATTAGGGGTGATAATTGGGGAAGCTATCTTTGTAATAGGTAAGATAATTAGCATCTTTGTTAAGACCCATTTGTAAAGTGTCAAATTTAAGCATGAATGACAGTTCAGAGGCTTCCCTTTGTAGTCTTGTGAAAAACAAAAGGAAGATAGAAAGTAATGGTACCAAGTGACAGCTTAATCTTTAAAGAGCTCTTACAATTTTTACCCCCTTCTGCATCTCTCGATTCCAGCGTGTCAGGCAAGGATCGGTCCCTCAATTCCCCGGTAAAGACGAATACGAGGCTGGGCATCCCCATGTGGACCTCGGGAGGCAATCACCTAACCCGACCAGCAGGCAGATGGTAGATTGACACTTAGTGAGTGTGCTGCTGGACCCATCTTTATATCCGTGGGGTCACGTATTCTTTCTTATCTATGATGCCAAATGGTGCTGGTTCATCTTTGTGACACCGGCTCTTACAAGGGAATTGTGAACTTACTTTACACTTGTAAGAGATAACTAAATTGGGAGTACTGAACATTCTTTGCTCAGTGGGCAATCTTCCGCCCCTCCCCCCAAGGATGGCTGTGTGATCGTATCAATATAGGTGCCAGCCAAGGGCAGTTCTCGCAGCCTCTTGCAGGTCAACAATTGGCGTAACTTTGTTTACAGCCATCCAGGGTCACAGCAGCCAGCATATCTGGGCCTTTGTCGAGGCATCAAAGACTATGCTGATTTTATTGCTTTCTATGCCCTGTATGCTCCAGGCACCTCAGAGGGGCAAGCAAGATGGATGTTACAAGGGGGAGTTCTGTCTGGCTACAGTGGTTAGGTGTTAGAGCAACTGAAAAAAGGCAGATTAGAAATAATTGCTTCCCTGGGATTCAGTTTAAAAGTTACACTGTAAGGGGTAGGAGGTACATGAGCTCAGCACAAAGCCATTCAAAAAACCCCCCCAAAATAAAGAAAATAACCTGATCATGTCTGACTAAATAGTCCCTGTTCTATTTACATATCTGTTCTAAGCTTTAGTTCTTCCCTAAGTATAGATATTACTGGAAATTCCATGCCTTGTTCCTGGCTTTACTCATCTCTCCCAGCTCCTGCTTTAATCATGCAAAGACTGCAGCAGGAGGAAAAAAATTCACTCTTTTTCATTGATTCTCCTGGCTCCCTGCCAATACTTTCTGGAGACTTTCAAGGACCTACCATCTCTGGGTTTAACCCTTAAAGGCAATTTAGTTAACTGAATGGCTGGAATGTCTAGAAAAGGGTAGCACCTCTCCCATTCATCACTTGAATCCACAACCCCAATCTCCAAAGGCTGATACCTTATCTGTTAGGCAACAGGAGAACCCACCTCACCTCTCTAACTTCAGCGGTTGCCTTATCCTTTCTACCTTTAGCTGGTGCTAGCTCCATACCTGGTCAATCTGGTGGGGACTGTTTGACTGCTAATGGGGTGGGCAGGTGGGGAAGGGCAAATGGATTTCCACTACACAGTTCATAACACACGCTCTCATAGCTGTCTAAATAAAGTTAGATTATTAGAGTACTCTTTCTGCAACTAGAATGCCAGTGTTTAAGGGTACTGACTTACCCTTTTATAAGAATTTGATTACTAATATTGCACTACTTTCAGCTAATTAGAACATGAGAACCATGAACAATTCCAGAAAGACTGATCATATTCATAGTAGAAACCCCTTTTCATTTACTTTGCACTTGTATAAATACAATCTCAACGGTCTTGACTACCAATAAGGAGTTAAGTCTCACAGGATCATTGTAAAGTAGCTATTACTTGCTCCATTTTACAGTTGGAGAAAAGGAGGTTACTCACTTTTAGCAGTAACTGGCATTTTTTGAGGTGAGCATCCCTGTGGGGATTCTTCACAGCATTGCTTGAGAGGGCTGTCCATGCACTGTGACCAGGTCGTGCGGGTGCCACGCAGTGTGATCGCACATGCATGGTCCCCTTCGTCTCAGTTCCTTCTCTATTTGGAAACCTGACCCGATTAAAAAAAAGTCTCCAAAGTAGAGGGGAGGAAGGGAGGGTAGTGGCACACCCACAAGGATGCTCATCTCAAAGAACGTCAATTACTGCTAAAGGTGAATAACCTCTTCTTTGAGAGATGTCCCTGTGGGTGCTCCATAGCAGCGACTGCAAAGCAATATGTCCTATGGAAGTAGGAACTTTGGATCTGATAAGTAGGCTGTAGACAATAGGGCCTTGGCCACTCTGGTGGAGGAGAGATGTCCCTGTGAAATTGTGTACTTGGAGAAAACAGGGTTTTTTGGGAAGACAAACCTGGATAAGGTGTGGGATAAATGGAGAAGAAAACCAAAATTTAACTACTTATCTTCAGGATTTGATGAAAAGTGAAGAGCACTGCTGAGCTCCATCTTAAACCAGGGACAGTAAGGAACTGAAGGGGGGGTGCACAAGCGCAATTGCACTGTGTAGTGCCCATGCAATCTGCTCGCCGTGCATGTGCAATCCCTCTAGGCCCTACTGTGAAGAATCAAGCCTGCGGCACTGAGACACACTGACACTCTACACTACAGAGTTTTGTCGGGAAAACCGCCATTTTTCTGACAAAACCTGAGTTACGTCCACACTGCAATCGTGTTCTTCTGAAAGTAAATTGAAAGAACAGAGGGGTTCTCCTGGTGTTGGTAATCCTCTTTCTATGAGGAAGAAGCCCTTTTTCTGAAAGGGCTCTTTCGGAAAAATAAAAAGACGTGTGTGGACAGGGAAGAGGAAGTTCTGTCGCAAGAAGAGGAAAAGCACAGGTGCCCTAGTGGCCACTCCATCCAGAGTAATCACAGCTTAAATGTGAGCGTCCATGCTGAATGGACGCTATCTTTTGAAAAAGCAAATCGCTTTTTCGATGCTCTCTTGCTATGTAGATGCTCTCTTTAGGAAGAAGTTTTCTTCAGAAGATTTTTTCTGAAAAAAGGTTCTTCTAAAAGAAGTCTGCAGTCTAGACATAGCCCTTCTGTGGAGCACCCACAAGTTACATCTCTCGAAGAAGAATATAGAAGTATAGACAGGTATACTCAATTTCAACCATGTTACACTCGAGGCAGTAGCCAACTTAGAAACAGTAATACTACTTTGGTTGTATATGGCATCCCATCCAATCATCTCGCATACCTTTGGTAAACAGCTTTAAGTATTACCTACACTTTACAGATAGCGAAACTGAGGCACGGAGTGTTGCCTGATAATAAAACAGATAAAGATCTCCTGATTCTCAGACACCTGGTTAGCTATAGACAATGCTACCAGTACTTTGTCCTTTCCTTTTATTTTATAACATATAAAAATTACTATACTAGGCAGAATGTTTACTTAGTATAAGGAAACTTGCTTTATATATGTACATAACTGTGCTCAATTTAAAGTTTTTCTTCATATTCAAAGCCAGAATACATAGTAGTTTTATCTTTGGGTTACGATCAATAGTAAGGAAAGCCACATGCTAGAGTCTGAATATTTCTATTATCCACAGAGCAGGGAAAGAATTGATGAGACTAAAATAACTCCTCAATGGAAGTGGCTTCCCTAGGTCATTCAGTCTTCGGCTCTCCCTTCAATGCTTACAAACAAGACTTTACAGAAGTGCCACTTATAATTTGCTTGCTGGCCAGCCCTATTTCAGCTCTTTCCAATGGGATGAAAAGCCAAAGCCTCAACTTCAACTGAACTGGCCAATATTTCATTCCAGAAACAGCAAAACATTCCCATGTTTACAAAAAGAAGTATGCTCCTCCGAAGCCTGAATACCAAGGTCTAAGGCAGTCTGCCTGGCGAGCTACCAAACAGCTCCTGCTTCTAGGATTTCCAGACTCCTAACATTTCAGCAGCTTATCTGGTGGGTAGATGAGGAGCTAAAAGTCAGAAAGCCACAAGAGCCCATGTCCTGCAAAATATTTTGATGTTTTATATTGGAAAATGCAGTTGCTGGAAAATTTCTGACCAGCTCTGGTCATGTTTATTTTAGGATTAGAAACTGTATTAAACCAACTATTCATTTCACATAGATTTTCAGAAAAATAGTCATATGGTAACACTTCAGTCATTACTGATTAAGTCAGATTAAAGATGGTGTCCTTGAGGTGAAATGTTCCAATCCACAGCCCATTTACCCATTCTAATCCATAGCTGGAGGATAGGAAGGAAGTTAGAGCAGATGTTTTTGTTTAAGCACAGGGTTTCAGTTTAAGGTATGTCTGCTCCTGACTTTCCAAAAGAACTCTGGCATGACTGTTGACAATTTACTTAATCTGTGCTTCATTTTTAGAATAGTAACTACAGTACAGCTACGTCTCCCAATGCTAAATTCAACCATATTTGAAAAGGACCATGAAATTCATAGATTACAGGTGCATTAGAAACACATGATATTAGTTTATTTTTTTTCATTCTTCCTTGTCATTTTGTCGGTCTTAGTCCATGCATTTTCAGATAAAAGGATTTATTTTTGCTGGTGTCTTCAATGTAACGTTTTAGACATTGTAAATGGATGGACGGATTATCTATTTGTTGCTTAGGCTTAAAAATTAATACCTTGACGTTATTTCTGATCAGTTAATTTTTGGTGACCTGAATCTCAAACTGCTATTTGACTTCACAAGTAAGGCCCATTTCTAGTAGTTACGCTTTTGGGCTAGATTTGCTGAATTGACAATAACTGGCCAATATTGAGCTCCCCTAAGCTTCCCTAACTGTGGAGAGTCTTACATCCACTCACCCACCCACACATCCTTTTTAACTTAAAGTAGCTTTTACTGCATAGGTAAAACTATCCTCTTCAGATGGCATCTTATGCATAAGTAGGGCAAGAGTATAATTATGGGTATGTCTACACAGGCACATTATTTCGTAATGGGCATTATTCCAAAATAACTATGCAGGCCTCTACACAGCAAGCCCATTATTTCAAAATAATTTCAAAATAATGGGTGGCTTATTTTGGCATTTGTAAACAAGGAATAACACCTCTTCCAAAATAGCTATTTCAGAATAGCAGTAGCGTGGATGCTCCACTGCTGCTATTTTGAAATAGCTCCTCCCCCAGGCCATTCAGAGTAATTACTCCCCCAGAGCTTTCCGGGGCTCTAAATTGAGATAATGCTTCAATATTAGGGAAGCCTGCCACAGACTAATTTCTAGGCTTCCCTGTAGTGTAGATGTGCTATTTTGAAATAAACTATTTCAAAGTATTTCTTCTGGAAATGGATTATTCTGAAGTAATCAAGCAGTGTAGACGTAGCCTATGTAGATTGGTCAGACAGAATTGTTCCATAACCACTGAGGTTTTCTTAACAAAATCTTAGCTGTCTCATCAGTTTAGGTATGCACCAGAAGGGATATGCAATCTTGATAAGCCATCTATAATGCACAAGGAGCTGCTTTTCCTCACGGAACCAAACCAACTAAGAGTTTTTTATATATATATATATATATATATGTAAAATACCCACTCAGACTATAAAGTTTTTCTTTCACTTTTCTGAAGTGCTCAAAATGTGATCTGAGGAAAAATTGCAGTGATAATATGCCTAAACCATACAAGTTACTGAAAGATTCCTGTGACAATTGTCCTAAATTCCAAGAGTACAGTACAGTGCTACTGTGCATTTCTGTTCTGCATTTGCACAGTGCCTAGCACACCACACGAATCCATACAAGGTATCATTAAACAATTACAAGTTACCAGCTATATTAGATAGTGACCACATCTAAAGATTTTTCAGGAACTCCTTCTAGCCTTCAAACAAACTCAGCATTAAATGCCCCAAGAAAGACTATGTGGGTGACCTCAGACGATCACTGCACTCTTGAATGAGCTCTCACAGAAAAATAATGAAGGCAAAAAACACCAAGTCACCTGTGAGCAAACCCCTTTTTGCAAAACAAATCAATCTATATTGGACTTAATATTTGTCTTAAAAGGAAACCTGCACAGCATCAAAAGATGATCATGGGAGCATAAATTCTGAACTTTATTAGACACTAAAAACTATGGTCTAAAGACATTGGATTTATGGCTGATCTACAGCCAAGTAACTCCCACTTCCTCTTTTTTGCCCTATGACTGCAGAGGTGTTAACAGACCACTTCATTCTAAGCACGAGTTATACAAGATAACTATTTACGCTAAACTATCTGTTCCACTTCGTATTTATCTGTGTCTAGTCCATAGCTATGGTGTCTGAGGCAAAAATCACAGTACTGAGTCGCAGAGTCTAGGTCAGCAGATACAGGTCCTCTGGGTTCAGGCTGCAGAGCTATACAATTATAATGTCAACATTTGGGTTCGAGCTGAAGCCTGGGCTCGAAGACCCTCCCAACTATTGCAATTTTATAGCCCCACAGCCCAAGCCCCACAAAGCAGTCACTGTCCTGGGCAGGGTGATGGATTTGTATTGCAGTGTATACATACCTTCAAAGTCTGGGTCTGGCTGTAATCTGGGACCATCCTAGCCAGATGGGAGCAAAGTATAATCCCTAATTTCTGTTGCTGTTTTCACCAATTTGACACAATTCCAGTTTGTGGAAGAGGGAAAAGTGTCCATGTGTTGGGTGCCCATTGTATAGCAATCTGCATGGCACTTAAAGGAGGAGAACAGGTTTCAGGAGTGTCATTTTTTGCAATGTCCTGGGAACAGACTTACTTGTGCATCCTCCATATTACATATTCTAGTTCAATATATTTATTTACTTTGCACACTTTTTCCACTGCAAGGATGGATGGGATTCTTGGTACATCTAATAGTCTGTCACAGAATGGAGTTGCTATATCAGTATGCCACCTTATCTATGCTGTAGTTCATGTTGCTTAAGTATTTCCATGGCAACCCCTTCTTTATCAACTGCACCTGATTTTTTAGGTTGAGACTTTTCAGGTGTGGTTTATACATGGAAAGTTTGAGCAGAAAGACAGTAATTTCTTTTTTGAATGAAAGAATATAAAAGCTATATACTTTTCACATTAAATATATAATTGTGGCCTGTATTTGTACTTCAGAATAATAGGTATCTAACCTTTTTTATGTAAAACTTTCAATAAGAAAATGTTGATTACCCAAAATCTCATCAAATATTCTTCTGAAACATTTTGAAAATTTTGAAATGATTCAGAATCAAAATGGAATATTTCATTCTGACTTTTGTAGTATTAATTTATGTAATATGTATACCATATTCCAAAATGTTTTGAGGTCACTGATGTGCTTTGTTTCAATTAGTCAATTTTGTGTAATATTCCAAGATTTTGACTTTTGTCCTCCTGCATGACAGAAATTCCATTTTATAGTTATCTTTTTCTAAAGAGAAAAGGACTGGCAATAGAAAATTGAAATCTTGTACAGAAGCCACACCAAGCCTAACACTTACTAGCATTTGGTTGTGGTTTGGCTGAGCTGTTGAAGGTAATTTTTAGAACTTAAGATTTATTTTGCATAATATTTTGCTACTTACATGTGTATAACAAGCAAAAATACATAACATATTTTACAATGATAGGTATTCCACATTAGAGAAATGGTATGTAATCATGATTAACAACTATCATAACACATATACAAAACAAGACAAAGTTAAGGTTAAGCAGAGAACTACATTCAGATTTCAAATATGAGAAAACAATGAGCAAATATTTAATTTACAGAGTATATTGTATCTAGAATCATCTGTCCTCTCTTTAGGGATTTATCTAAACTCACTGAAGTTGGAAGGTGCACTCATAATTTGCTAGTAACATTTATCATTTTGCTTCAGGATCACAGAACATGGAATAAAGAGTTTTAAATATATGAAAGTTATTCTGAAGTTTCACTTTACTGGCAAATATTGTACAGGTTGAACCTCTAATTCGGACTTCCCAAGTCCAGCAACAGGCCTCGTCAGGCAACTTTGCCTGACCTGTGTGTGCTCTGACGCTGGAGCACTCATGGGGAAAAACCAGTGGGCTAGGACCAGGAGCGCTGGGACCAGGGAAGTACAGCGACTCAGCAGCTGAAGCCGTGGTGCTATGGGGGCTAGCAGCTAGAACAGGGAGCTGTGGCACCCTGGAGGCTAGCAACTGGGAGCAAAAGGGCTGATATTGAACTCCTCTGGTCCAGCAAATTCCCTGATTCGGCACCTGCCAGGTCCTGAGGTTGCCTGACCAGGGAGGGAGGTTCAACCTGCCTTCATTTCTTTGGGAATTGCTCAGCAGCAGCTTTCAGCAAAGCAGTACAAATTCTGGTATCACTTCAGCTTCTGTGTAAATAACATTTCACAGTGATTCTAACACCATTTTCAATCTAATATCAAAACAATTTTGAGAAAACTGGCTTATTTCTCCATTTGAGATTTTCTTTTTAAATTTTATCCCCTCATTTAACTACTGAAAATGGAGAAGTCGCTTTCATTATTTTCCTTTTTGTAATAATTTCCAAGATAATGGTGCACTCCAGTTCTTATAAATTAGCTCAATGCTACAATTTCGTTGGTACACTGCAAAGAATTATTTAGATTCAAACAACTATTTTGGAATTTCTTTTCTCCTACCCTAAACTTGCATTTGGGTCCTAAACTTCCTGGCTGTGTCTAGACAGGCCCCCTTTGCCGGAAAAGTCATGCAAAGGAGGC
>CM057846.1:144256518-144267127 GCA_030068395.1 Apalone spinifera
CCATTCCCAAGTCAAGGGTCGTATATACTGACCCAATAGCATCTCTTGAAAACTGGAGCCAATCAACAATTTTAAGTATTTTTGTTCAGTGACCCAGAATTAGTAAAGTTTGACATTTATTTCAGAAGCATTTTGGTTGTAGAGCAGTGTAATAGGATTAGATTTCTTCTTGCTTGTGTACTTAAGATAATGCCAATGTTTTGATAAAAGGCAAAGATAAAGACCACCACACTGTTAGTACTTGTCTGAATCACCCACAGTCATTGATCTTTTTCCTCTTGTGTATTATGGCTTTAATAAAAGCAGTTGTTGCATCTTCTGAGGTGCTGAGTATGTCCTGAAGGACTTCAACTCCCATTGACTTCCCTGGGAATTTAGTGCTTGATATCTTGCAGGATCAGACTCCTAGAGAGCAAAATATAAAAGTCTACCTCACCTTGCTGCAACTTGAGGCAGAGCACAAATGACAGACCTCCATATCCCCATTATTGCTCAGTAAGTGCTGATTCTGAACTCTTCTCTAAAAGTTAATCCAGGTATCAGACATGATCATCTTCGTGCCTTGAGAAATCTGTCTTTGTAATCCTTAGAAGCCTTTGGAGGGGTATTGCTAGTCAAGCATTTCAAAAGTTACCCACTATATATGTCGGAGTGTTTCACATAGCAAAGCTTGCTTTTTAGAGTAAAATCTCCTGCCTGAAATCAATGTTCTTAGAATCTAGGCAAGTCACAAACAAGTATTCATGCAAGTTTCTTTAGATTAACTCCTTCAGTTTACTGAGGAAATCCAGGAAACCTCAATCTTTCAATAACCAGTCACTGACTGGTCTAATATTTACATTACAGTAGCACTTAGAACTCTGTAATGCTAGATACTGTGCAAACAGTATGAGACAATGGCTGCCCTGGCAAATGATACAAAGTGAGAAAAGGGAAACAGATGCAGCAGTTTGTTCAAGGCACTGAGAAGGTCCATGTCATGGGTGGGAATAGAAACCAGTTAAAGGAGTAGATAGATGGGTGTGGGGCTTTGGAGGGAAAACAATTCATAAAGCTCAATTCTACCCCTGCAGCAGCCACTAAAAATCTGAATATGATCAGTTATTTAGGTGTGAATAAATGTTGAAGTCAAAGTTAAGGTTGCTACCTCCACAAATATCAGACAAAATGAAGGAAATGGAAACTTACCTAAAGCCACATACCCTCTACTACTCCACCCATAACAGGGTGCACTATAGACTACAACCCTCTCTCTCTCTCCCCTTTATGGATGCTTGCCTTCCAGAAGTGAGACAGAGGGAGGGGTGCCACCCTTTTCTAAACATTCCAGCATTACCAAAAGAGTTAAACTCAGAACACTGAGTACCTAGGAAGTGTTGGCAGGGAACCAGGGGGAGTCTGTGGGAAGGGATTAGGAGAAATTTGAAATGAAAAAGGGTAACCTGCTTCAGCCTCCTGTGTCAGTTGAGTGAGGAGAGAATTGGACTGAGTAGAGTAAGGCCTGGGTTTCCCAGCAATAACCACACCTAAGGAAACAAAACCTAAATTTGGAAACAAAACCTAAATTTGGAACAGAGATGCAAGTAGAACATGGCAAGTTTAGATAGACCCAGTTAGGTTTTTTGGGTGTGTGTGACTTCTTTGCTGACTTAAGGCCCCCTTGTACACTGAATCCCAAGGAAGCAATTCTGTGTTTTAATCTTTTTTTTAAAGTTACTCCAATGCCTACCAACCACATGTGACCAAATATTCTCCTAAGGGATGGTTAAAGAGCTTGGGTTACCCCATAGGAAGAAATTCCCAAATCCTTCTGTCTTTCAGAGGTTTTTTTGGGGGGGCCTGCACACATTTGAGTGATGGCAGCGTATCACGGAAGGTCAGAGCATCTGTGACCTTATGGAGTTTGTACTCAAAGTGCTGGAGTGGGGAATAGCCTTGACAGACTGATAAATGTATATTGTTTGTAACAGACTACTTAACTGATTTTATCTAAATAGCTTCAGGAAATTTCAATCTTTACTTGAAGATTTTATGCTGTACATTTTGAAAAGATGCACTGTATACTTGGTACAAAACAAACAGGTGGTGTGTCTGATTCAAATGAATAACTTCATATAAAGGCTTTATTGAAGTAGTGAACAAGCAGCTCCATAACAGTGATGCAACTTGGCGTGGTGATGTACCGAGGTTGCAAACCTGAGTTTAGACACAGCCTGCTTGTATGACTGGCATGATTTTGCGGAAATGCTTTTAACGGAAAAGCTTTTCTGTTAAAAGCATTTCCGCAAAAAAGCATCTAGATTGGCATGGGTGCCTTTGCGCAAAAAGTGCTTTTGCAGAAAAGCATCCGTGGCCAGTCTAGATGCGATTTTGCGCAAGAAAGCCCTGATCGCCATTTTTGCCATCTGGGCTTTTTTGCACAAAACAGTTCTTCCCTGTCTACACTGCCCCTTTTGCGCAAGTATTCTTGCACAAGAGGGCTTATTCCTGAGCAGAAGCATCATAGTATTTGCACAAGAACACCGACAATCTTAGATTGTCGGTGTTCTTGCGCAAATTCAAGCAGCCAGTGTAGACAGCTGGCAAGTTTGCGCAAAAGCGGTTGCTTTTGCACAAAATCTTGCCAGTCTAGACACACCTGCATAGAATGTGACAACAGCAACCAGTAGGGATTCTATGCTGGGAGGTATAGAGGCCTGATCCAAATCCTGGTAAATCAATGAGAGCCTTTCCATTGACACCAAAGATTCTGAACACAATTAAACAAACATTCTGATATTTTAGCTAGCAATGAGTAGCCAGAACAGCATAGGTGGTGATACAAAATGACAAGTACATTTCTGAAGGAAGGATTTGCCAGAGGAACGTGGGGCCTTGGTACATGGGAAGAGGATAACCTTCCAAGAATAAGGGACAGTGTGAAATAGTTTTAAGTGAAAGGAGAAAGAAGAGACAAGAGGAAAAATGAAGAATAGTCCAAGTGCAGAATTAAATGGGACTGGACGGAGATATGATAAAGACAAAGGCAGTTTTATAAAGATTTAGAGGCCTGAAGCAGTTTGATCTTTATCCAGAAAATGATAGGAAGACAGACAGAGGAGACAAAAATACTACTACAAAGACAGTAGAAGATTATGTAGGCTACAGAATGTTATACAGAAGAGTGGAAAAGTGAGGCAAGAAGAGGAGGTTACTGTCCAGGTGAAAGAACAATGACAAACCAATTTCTTGGCAGCAGGGCTGAGACAAGGCACCTCTTCAGATATAACACTCAGGTGGTTGTTTCGCAGCAGAGCCCCTGACCTGTAAAATTGCTCTGTTACATCAGTGTTCACAATTGTTAGCCTGACCCCACAGCTGACGTAAGAGCCCTTCAACATTTTGGCAAATATTCTCCAGACACCATGGCTATGACAGCTGTTTCAAGATAATTTCGAAATAGCACCAAATTTTGAAATAAGCTAGCTACACAATGCCACACAGCAGCTTTCACGTAGCAGGTGACTGCTCTGGCACGTAGTACAAGGGAGCCACTGGGGATGGGGCCAAGACCTTCCACGAATGCATGGCAGGAGTGGGGGGGAGCCCATGGTGGCTTGGGCTGCCAGGGGCGAGGAACAGGGCCTGCCACGTGGCAGGGGAGAAGCAGGGTTTTTGCTCGGGCGGCCAGGAACATGTGCACGTTAATAAGTTGGGTGCCACAATGGCCCCATCTAAACCAGTACAGAGGACCTCAATATTGGTGCACAAGCCAAAACTCACTCCCCTCATAGTTGGAAAAATCTTAAGAGGAAACACTGCCAGGGACTACTACAGGGCATGCTCCTTTAGATAAACTTGTTCTCTGTACTCAGGGACCTGCTCCAGGAACTGGATCATTATGGACTCTTGCCTTTGAGGAAAAAGCCTTTCCTAAACACCCTGTCAGCACCAACAGCCTTTGCAGGCCCCTGGACAAGGTACATGTGGGGGCCAGCTTCACACTTCCAGAAGAGACAGGGTTTGAGAGAGCCAGAGGGCAGCCAGCCCTCAGTGCTACACAAACCATAACACCCCCTTCCCCCACCCCGTCAGGAGTACATGGTGCTCCCACAGCTGTTTAAAGGACCCAGGCTCCAGCCACCACCACAGTAGCAACAACCAGGAGCCCCACGTCCTTTTCAATTTCCAGACCACAAGGCAACTGACCTCTTTCCTACCCTCTCCCCCCCCATAGCAGGTCTGCCTGTCAGAGACTACTTACCACAAGCAGTGCCTCCTGCCAGTCAGCCTGGGGATTATTCTGCCAGTTTGTGTTTTCCCTACAGCATTTTCTTCTATCTTGTCTTGCACTGCTGCCCCACTCACTCCCAAGTGGGAAGCTTCCTTCCTCTGGCTTGGCCTTTCAGTCAGGTCAGTAAAGTCCCTCCCAAGAAATTCAGACTTTCTAGACCTGCTATGTGGCTGGTGCCTCTAATTCCCTGCACCACTCCCCAGGGGCTGGTAGGGAAAAATCTAGGCCCACACTCAACTGAGTTCTAGCCCAGATATCTTTTAAAAAGCAGCTAGAGTGCTTGCATAGTCCTACTGTTTCACTGGGCTTCTTCCTAAATAACTAGCTTCTTCCCTCTCTGGGTTTGCCAATCTCCAATGAGTTTCACTCAGGAAGCAGTTACAGCCTCTTCTCACACAGCATTTCACAAAAGAAGCAATCCTTCTGCCTAGGCCCAGCTACCAGGATATATACCAGCCCTGACTGTTCCTGCACAGGTGAGCCTGTCTTTAATTAGCTGCTCTCAGCCTAAATCTCCCCTGCTTGTAGTCTAATTAGCTGATTGGGCCCAGCTGGCCTAATTCAGCTCTTGCGGTCCTTTCCTTCCTTTCTCAAAGGGAAATTGCTCCTGATTCCTTCTGTCAATGGCAATGAGCTGTTCAGTGTCTTTTTCAGTCTGTCCTTATATCCCTGGGCTACTGGCTACCAGGAAGAATTAATTCACCTTCCTCAGCCAGAGGTCTTGCCAAGTCAGCCACAAAAAGCAGCACTATTTTTTTTCTTTCCTTGGAAATTGGGTACAAAATCCTCCACATAACTTTGCTTTTGAAGGCGAACAGAGATACTTGTTAGCATGTCAAGAGTGTGATTGTTTCATTTACCTTATTTCCCAGACAAAGCTTGCAGCCCCTGAGAAAGACATACCAGCTGAAAATGGAAGGGAGCATGAACAAATGCAATGACTGTAAGGCTAAGTCTAGACAGCGGGGCTATTTTGGGATTCGGGAAGTATCTCGAAACAGCAATTCTGTGTCTTTAAACACACCTGTTATTTTGAAATATATTTAGAAATAATGGGAGCACTATTCTAGTGTTCCTGCAACCCTTGTTCCATGAGGGTTAAGAGACTCATCAGAATAGAGCTTTATTTTGAAATTTGGCATTGTGTAGATAGCTTATTTCAAAATTTGGTGCTATTTCAAAATTACCTTGAAATAAGCTACTCAATTAGTCAGTTTGTGTGACATTACTCGGAGTGTGGAGACCCTGGAAGCCAAGGACCAGGAATACTTGAAAATATTTCTGCTGTGACCGACAGCTGCTGTATTCCTCAAAGATGCAAAAGGTCCCCTTCCTGCATTGTAACCTGCCCTGACACACTAATTCCACCCTTCTTCTGGCACAGTTTCCCCTTTAAAAGGGGGAGATGTGACTAATGAAAACTTGTGCTCTTAAAAGGAGCAGAATAGAGCTGAAAACTCTAGAGAACCATTAATCTTGTACAAGTGTCCCATTTCACCAACTATACCTTTCTACTCCCTCCTTTGATGACAGCCTGGTGACTGATACTAACGGAGCCCGGGGCACTAAAATAGTTCTAAGATAAATTGAGTGTGCTTGGCTGACCAGGTCACAGCTTTCAGATCAATTTCCATGTTCATGTGCATTGTGGTATCAGAGCTGGAGGACTATTGGACTCAGGACATAGTAAACATCCTTTAGCTCCATCCATAGTACAAAATGGCATGGCACAGAGTGCAGGGTAGCATATTCTCTCTCTGCACATCTTGAAACCAGTGCTTCTGGGGTTTTGATGTAGATGCTAATAGAGGTTCTGTCACAGCTGTGGGCACAGACTCACATCCAGTTGCTCATATAGAAATAGCCATAGTGAGAACAGCCATTAATAACAGCATATTTATTTTAAAGTATTTTGAAGTTGTTGATAGACTGTGCTGCAACTTTACCATGACCAGGGAAAATTAATTTCAATGGAAATACCGAAACAAATTCCAAGGCTTTCTGACAAAATGTAACATTGATACAAAGCTATGCCTGTGGATTTTATTGAAGGTGGTTTTTATTAAAGCCTTAAAGACACTATATAACCTATTACTACAGTAAATTTTCTAAGAATAGATATAAGGCACAAACAATTCCTTTCTGCTTTAATGGTAATCATGTGGCTAAATCCTGTACCTCTGAAAATGTATGCAGCCCTCTTATACAGAACAGAGTACCCTCTTCATAGAGATATTTATGAGGAGTGAGGAACTTTGCATAATACTGAATAAATGCATTTCTAATAGCCTACAACAGAATTAGAAACATTTATTTCTACTCACAGATACATGGAGTAAGATTTTTGTCTATCTGAGAAAGTCACATAGGGCTCTTTAAAATGTGGCACATACACACAAATCTGGAGGGATTAGCAACTGCAGCAGTTGTCCCTCAGAAATGTAGCTGTCCTCCAAAAAATTCAGAACCTTTATTTCAGTTTAATCCTTGAATGTAACAGTAAACAATTTATCTGACAGATAGCTCAGACCGGGGTGGGCAATAATTTTTTGCCAGGAGCCACTTCAGAAATTTTTGAAGTGGCTTTAGGCTGCACCAGAAGGGGCAGGGCCTCAAGAGGAGGGGCAGGGGCAGTGGCAGGATACTTTCCTGCTTCCCCACCCACAGACCATGATTGGTCTGGGGGTGGAGGAGTGCGTGAAGTCTTTGCCTCCCCCAGAGGTTACCTTAGTCACCCATGAGCCTGGAGGTGGGAGGAGACTTTGCATGCTGCCCTTTCTGCCCCCACGCCAATCAAGGTTTGGGGGTGGGGGAGTGCACGAAGTCTCCTCCCGCCCTGCCAAGAATGCACGGTGGCAGGGCCCCCGTGGGCCGGTTCAATCTGCTTGGCAGACTGGATCCAGCTCACAGAGGCCCTTTTGCCCACCCTTGGCTTAGACCCAGATTTTTGTTGTTTAGTTTTAAAGGATTTTACAACATTTAATAGCAACAATTATTTAATGGGCCTTTACATTTCATTTTAAATTAAAAGGATATGTTTGGATTAAAACATTCCCTGCATTAGTGGGAATTCAGATATTTCAGTGTGGGCTAGTGTATGAGAAGAAATGGGAAAAAAAGCAAAACTAAGTATGCTATTTTTAAAACTTCAGGCTTTAAAACTGACTGGAATGCAAAACTGCTGAGGTGGAATTCATAAGCACTTTTAACACTACCAGAAGTGGTCCAAATAGAGACTGGAATGGCTCTCTCATTACAATCTCAACTTCTCATCACTGTTGGAGGTGAGCCACATCCACCCTGATTTAGTTACCAATCTTACAGTCCCATCTGTGTCCCTGCCTCTGTTTCATTCACTTCAAGAATCTGAGGAATTGATCTGTATCTCACAAGAGCTTATGCCCTAATAAATTTGTCAGTCTTTAAGGTGCTACTAGACTCCTTGCTGGTTTTGCTGAAACAAACAAACACAGCTACCTCTCTGAAATCTATCCACTGTAAGTCACAGGTCCTTCAGTTTAGAGCTTCTTGTTCAGCTGATACAGCAGAGGCATGCATTTTGACTGTTCACCCTGCTGTTACTATGAAGATCTGAATGGCGGTGGCATAAGTCAAAGGGCAACTATGATAAGAATGAATTTACAATATGATTAAATGAAAAGCCAAGTTATTGGGGAGGGAAATCAAGGAAAAAACAAAGAAGTGGAAGATAAAAATGCAACATTACAGATAGGTAGCTAGTACACATCAGTATAGCTCCTTTGACTATTTTCATCAGACAAGGATCTGAATTAAGTATTTCTAAGAGTAGAAATACGAGGAGTACTTTGCACTGAGGAACTGTCAGGCACTTGTCTTTGTGAGAATCCAGACATTAACATGACTTTTGAATTATGTATGTGTATATATTTTATGTTTGTTAGAAACTAACTTCATCTTAATGAAGCTTGCTGCAGGAGAACTTAAAAAAAAAAAAGCTATGCCAAGTTCATTAGCTAAAGAACACTTTTCCTTTGTATCATAAGAGGAGTTCCACAAAGGGAAGAAGCCCCCTCTGGCAAACCCAAAGAGAGCTGATAGGGGATCTTGATTGGCTGGGTGGTGCCTCTGGCTAATCACAGCCCATGGGGATGGATCCTGCAGGTCACAAGAGATCTCAGAATGGAGTCAACATTCCTGACCATTTGGTTTTTTTCTTTTATAATTCCATAGACTTAATCTACTGAAAATATGTGATTGGAGATTTGCACTGTACTGCTAGAGATGAAGAAGAAATGTGACATTTCAAAACTGGTATAGAAATAGTCTAGACAAAGCAAAGTCCTTAAAATCCCGAAAGCCATAATATAGAAACTTGTCTTATTATGGGAGATTTGTTAGGATACTTGATTTAAAAACAGAAGAAATGTAATTCATTCCTTTGAAAATAAAGGGAAAGAAACACTACATGGGTGCTTAATACCTTCATGGCAGACTTACATTGGAGGCACTGCAGAGCTATTCTGTCCCGGGGTAGCTGAGGGAAGGCTGTGCCTCAGAGAAGTACAGTGCATAACATTGCATAGGGCAGGTACCTAGCATGCACCATCATGGATGACTGCTAGCAGGGATGGGTGAGGGGGAGAGCAGAAAATTTCTATCAGAGCTCTCAGTGATGTGTCCCCTCTCCCACCTACAACAGTGTCTTGATGAACAGGTGAAGAGAGAGGGAAGGGGAAGCCAGTCCCATCCTCCAAAATGAAGCTGTGTGTGCAATAACTGCAGCAGGCTCAGCCAGCCCTTCTCCTATGAAGCACTTAGCAGCTCATCAACTGAAGAGCAGAGGAAGCCAGCAGTGGGTGCCAGAGGGAAAAATCCTGTTTCCAACCTGCTAGCTGTACTCAGACGGAGGAAGAGCCTCCATCTCACAGACATGGAGCAAATGGGAGAAGGCAGAGGGAGCTGGTTGGTATATTTCCCAACAAGAAGAAGAAGGAAAATACAATTGGGAGAGAGACAGACAACCCCGGATGGGGAGACAAAAACCAAAGGCGATACAAAAATATTTAAAAATCACAGGAAGGGTACGTTTAGACTACACGCTTCTTTCGAAAGATCGTCTAGACAGCCACAACTCTTTCAAAAAAACGATCTGCTTTTTCAAAAGAGAGCACCCAGGCAATCTGGATGCTCTCTTTCGAAAAAGCCCTGTTTGCGGTCAAGAATACCTTTTTTTGAAATAGCTCTTTCGAAAAAAGGCGTTCATCCTTGTAAAATGAGATTTATCACTGTCGAAAAAATCGCCACATTCTTTTGATTTAATTTCGAAAGAACATGATGGCAGTCTAGACGCAGGTGAATTTTTTTGAAAAAAGGCTTCTTATTTTCAAAAAAACCCTGTAGTCTAGATATAGCCAAAGAGTGGCTGCAGTATATACAGCTTTAGTTTGGACTAAAGGGACAAAGCAGAGTAGGAGACACAAAACAATAGATATGACGTTGCACATTACTCTCTGTCTTTTCCCAACAGTGGTCCCACCTTGTGACACCGGGGTTGCATTCCCTGTAGCTTTTAGAGCACACAGATTAAAGTTACACTTTGTTTTGTGGAGAAACACATTGGCTACGTCTACACTGGCATGATTTTCCGGAAATGCTTTTAACGGAAAAGTTTTCCGTTAAAAGCATTTTCGGAAAAAGAGCATCTAGATTGGCACGGACACTTTTCCGCAAAAGCACTTTTTCGCGATCGGGGCTTTTTTGCGCAAAACAATGCCGTCCTGTCTACACTGGCCCTTTTGCCAGAACGGGAAGGACAAAGTATTTCCGCAAGAAGCACTGATTTCCTACAGTAGGAAGTCAGTGTTCTTGCAGAAATTCAAGCAGCCAGTGTAGACAGCTGGCCAGTTTTTGCGGAAAAGCGGCTGATTTTCTGCAAAAACTGGCCAATCTAGACACAGTGATTCTCTACCATCCACCAGCCTCTTGTGCATTCAACATGGAGCAAAGAGTGTTACTAAACTGGGCAGGAAACATTTTTCCCATCACACATGAGTCAAGATTTTTATTCTCCCCACCTCTGCAAATTGGATAAAAAGTCGAAATCCCAGACGTCTTCATGAATGGAAAACCCAGAAGAAAACCACCAATTATTTGTTTTGGTAATTTCAAACATATAGTTTAAAATAAAAGCTGGAAAAAACCCACAATTTTTTATTTTGAGTGTCAAAATGAGATATGTCAAACAATCTCAAAGAGTTGCTCCAAAAAGGGGAAGTTTGTTATAGCTATAACATTTCATCTATAACAACATAAGAACATAAGAATGGCCGTACCGGGTCAGACCAAAGGTCCATC
>CM057846.1:144284661-144318939 GCA_030068395.1 Apalone spinifera
GCAAAGGGGGCCAGTCTAGACGCAGCCCTGGAGTCCAATCCAGGAACAGTGGATTGGTTTGAAGCAGTGAAACAGGTTTCTCTTAAACCCGCGTATTGCTTTCCTGGACTTCTTCCTACCATATCTATTTCACTTTCTGTAGTCCTCTTCTAGAGATCCAGCTACCTGGGCAGTCTCTCATCATTCTGTTGTTGAAGGACACAACTCACAGTAGCTCCTTAACCTTTCCGGCAATCTCTGTTCCTGTCAGACCTGCAACCTGTTTTATCTTCCCAACTATTCAGGGCCACCAATTAGCTTCATCTAAGGAGGCAATAAATCTCCCTGTTAACCCTTTACTGGCAGGGAAAGCAATGCCAATGATAATATGCAAAATTTCCGGCTTAACAGTGCTGCTTGAACGTTAGCTTTTGTATTTCCTGGCTTCTTGTAACTATGCACCCTTTATGTTTTAACAATGCAGATTTTTGCAATTAATTTGCCAGTTGGTTTTGCTTTCTAAAGATAAAAAAAAAAAGAAGGAACAAATTGCCTGTCTTAATAACTCAAGCACTTAAATGGTTCCAATTAGCATTTGAAATTGGTTATATATTAGCAATTGAGAAACTTTTGGTTTTGGATACTTGTCCAGATCTTGGGTTATCAAAAATGTGTCCATTGAAATCAAGTACTGCATAAAATATAGGGCAAAACAGAATGCCCTATCAGCTGCATGTCTATTGCTGCATTTCTTCTGACTCCATTAGTTTCAATTGTCAGTGGTTTGATTAAAATAATGTAATTCATTCTGATTAATGCCCCCTAGACTGCTTGTTATCCAGGATTGACCAGGAAACTGGAATGTAAAGCATTCTTATTTAGGCACTAGCAGATTTTAGGATGAAATAATTCATTAAGGCTTTACATTTTGGGCCTGATCCTGGAAAGATTCATAAAATTTAGAGTCCATTATATTAAAATGTAAAGGTCATGATCAAAGAACTATATAGAGCAATAAGGTGGACAACAACAATCTTTTGGGACAATATGTATCAAGCTGTTTTCCTGGGAAATTTCCAGGGGTAGGTCAATGCAAATTCCCCTTCTTCCCATCCAGTTGCACAAACACCTAGCCTTTTGAAGCTATGTCCTGAGGAAGCGACCATTGTCTGCTGATTATCAGTTGCCAGGGTCTCAGGATCAAGGACCCACCCTGTATAAAGGAAAGTCAGAAATATTCATAGGAGTGTTTGTTCTGAGTGGAGGCTGTTATGAAATGGTAACCACATTAAAAATGTATTTGATGGGGTTTTAAGAACTGACTCCTACCAGAGCAGAAGGTGATCTCTGGCAAGCTTATTAGCACACACATTTTATTAATATGTTTTTGCTGTAATGCTGTCACTTCATGAATAAATGTGCTTGCTCATAAAAGGCTGTGTGGTAATTTATACCTGCTGCCATTTACAATTTTAGAGGAGAAAGCTAAGCTCAAATTCTGGCCTGTTTAGGTGGTCTGGGGTGCTGGAAATATCACAGTGTAAGCCAGGAACTGCATAGCCTGGAAAAAACCCAGTCCAAGAAAGAGAGAGACACAAATCTCTAACCTAGAGAGGTGATGGCTGAGGATCCTGGGGACTTGAGCGAGTGCTCTTTAAGGACCGTGAACAACAGATGCAGTTGCCCTGAATTGTGGCATTTTATAACTTTACTTATGTGGGTTGCCAGGTTGAACTCCACAGAAGTACTCACCCAAGTAAAGTTACACACCTATTGAAATCTTTGCAGGATCGAGGTCAAAGATTTGTAACAAGGTTGTAACAAAAACATCTGTTGCATTTTTCATGCTGGAAATCCCTGCACCTATGGAGCAAACCATCCTCTCAGTTTTGACTTTGGATTGTAAACTCTTGTAACTGAATTATTTGTTACTGACATTAATTCTATAGTCAATTGCTGTGGAGCATGTTTGTTTCTGCGACAGAGGTAGAATAACTGGACAAGTGCCAAGCATAATGGTGTTTTAGTGCTTTTTGTTATGAAGGTCTATAAAGCTTTGAGAATCCTATAGATATTAGTAGAAATGAGGGCATGGTCTGTCCGTATTTTCTGGTGCCTCGTTTTCCAGAATGAAGTCACTTAGCACTTCTTATGACTGCACCACCATGAGGGGGATATTTGTAATGTGGTGTTTACAGGTGTAAGTGCTCAAATGGGGCTTGATCCAAGAAGATACTGAGTGTCGAGGGGCACAACCCCTCGGTCGGGACCCCCCTCATTCTGGCTCAGCGGCCCAGTCAGCCCCAGTCTTTAGAGTTCCCCCTCTTGGGGTAAATACAGCCTTCTGGCACAGTCTTTAGGGTTCCCCCTCTTGGGGTAAATACAGCCTTCTGGCACAGTCTCTAGGCCTGCAGGCCCTCCTGGACTCTGGGGTGTTGCAGAAGGGGAGGATAGGGGGACCTGGGCTGTCCCTCTCCACCAGGATCCAGCCCAGGGCCCTATTGGCAGTGATCCGGTCTACTGCCTGCTCAGAAAGGGGTTCCTCCCCTTAACCTGCTGAGCACTCAGGGTCCTGTTACTCCCTGCCCTGGGCTGCTTCCTACCTCCCCGCTGTTCCCCTACAGTTGTGCCTCTCCACTGTCCCTGGATCTGGGCTCAGCGCGGCGACTGGGGCTGTAGCGTTGGCTCTGGCAGCGTTGACTCCTCTGGGTCAGGAGCCGGCCTCGCCGATCCTTCCCTCTCAACTATCAGCCCCAAGTGAGCTGGCTCAGGGTCTTTTATAGTGCGGCTCACCCGTGAGCATGACTTGCAAGGCAGTGTGGGAGGGGCAATCTCCGCCAGCTGGACTGTCTCAGCCAGCTGGGCCCTGCCCACAGGCTCACTTATAGTGCGGGGTGGGGCTGCCCCGTCACACTAAGTACTCTCAGCCTCACTCAGCAAAGCAGTTAAGGGTGGGCTTCATTGTGTTACCTTGTGTTTCGTGCGTCAGGGTAGAAGTGGGTCAGTTGCTCTAGGGCCTGGGGCAATTCAAACGGGCACAGGGCTCTCAGCTACTGCTGCTGCTATCACAGCAGCAATGGTGGCCAGAGCCTCAGGCCCTTTAAATTGCTGCTGGAGTGTCGTGTGGCATGCTCCGGGCAGTTCTGACGGCTGCCTGAGAGGGGACGGGAGAATGCTTGCTGAAGCAGCGGTGAGGGCTGTCTGTTTCCAGCCCTGCTCCTTCTACCCAAGGTCTCACCCCTTCTGGGAGTGCAGAGCCAGTACCCGCCTCACCTTGCCCAGGGGTTCTCAGGGAAGATATAATGTGAAATAAAAATTACCTCTGCTTATCCTTGTTCCAAGAGAGTAATAGTTATTTCTGTGAACTCACAATCTATAGACTTAGGCTATGTCTATGCTACAGAGTTTTTTCGGGAAAACAGCCATTTTTCCAAAAAAAAATTGAATTACATCCACACTGCAATCGCATTCTTTAGAAAGAAAATAGAAAGAACAGAGCGGTTTTTCCGACATTGGTAAACCTCTTTCTATGAAGAAGAAGCTTTTTTCCAAAAGAGCTCTTTCAGAAAAAAGCATTTGTGGACGGGGAAGAGGGAGTTCTTTCAAAAGAAGAGGAAAGAGGAAAAAGCACAGGTGCTCTAGTGGCCACTCCATCCATAGTAATCCCAGCTTTCATGTGACATAGCATCCATTCAGTGTGGATGCTATCTTCTGAAAAAGCAGATCGCTTTTTTGATGCACTTTTGCTGTGTGGATGCTCTCTTTCAGAAGAAGTTTTTTCAGAAGATCTCTTCTGGAAAAGCTTCTTCTGAAAGAAGCCTGCAGTCTAGACATAGCCAAATACACAAAGATAATAAAATGAAATAGAGAGAAATATTTTTCTCTTATTCCTTTCAGCAATAGTTCACTTATGGCATGTTTACACTGGGGAGTTATTTTGAAATAACTGTCTTTATTTCAAAATAACAAGGCGAGTGTCCACATTACCAAGCCTGTTATTTTGAAATAATGGGCTTGTTATTTCAAAATAATAACTCCTGCTTGTGAAGAGGAATAATCTTATTTTGAAATAGTTATTTCAGGAGTTATTTTTTTGAAATAACCTGGTAGTGTGGACATAACCTTAGGTACTACTTGTAATAGGCTGGAAAAAATTCTGACTCTCCCCGTGCAAAAAAAGTCTCTTTCCTTCTCAGTGGTTTGGCAGGACCAAGGATTAAGTTTCTTATGTTACATACACTGTTTATTGACTTCACTGAACTTCAACTACTCCTGACTTTCAGTTGTGTGAGGGAGATCATAATTATACCTAAAAGATGGGGGAAATGAAGATAGCCTTAGATAATTAAGTGATTTATTGGTGTCAACATGGTAACAGTAAAGTGATCTCTGATGAAAATAAAATAACAGCTGATGAAGGGAGAAGAGGTAAGTTTTTGGATTTCTTGTCACCAGAAAAGTTGTACATATAAATATTCATTGTATTTTCATATCCATGCTGTTATTTTATTGTTCCAAGTCCCAGGAATTGACAGAATAGGTGAAATTTCCCTTTGTCAGTTGCAAACCTTACCATCTTTGTCAAACCTGAGAGTCATAACCTGCTAAGTACAGTGTCTTAACTTTGACATTCTTCCTGCTTTAATTCACCTCAGCAAACTGACACATTCAGGAGTGTCAATGGACTCCAAGCTATAATAAAGTGCAGTTCTACACACATACAAACATACCCTTCTCAAGTGGATAAAGGTCAGTTAAACTACAAAGGACATCTCCTATCCAAACCAGCCAAGGAAGGTGTGGGGGTTTGGTTACTGACACTTGGAAGGGGGATTGGAGCTCTACTTTCATCTCCCACTTACTTTATCCCTCACACCTCTGTGTGTTTCAATTTCCATATTCACTCCACTTTCTCCAACTTTGTTCACTATTTACAGACTACTGCTCTGTTTTGCTGTGCTGTGCCAACATCACCACTACTGTAGTTGCAGCATTTAGTACACAGCCACTTGTCTAGCCATCAATGCACCCAAAGGCAATTGTCCATTATAAACATCTGACATATGCTGGTTTGCATATTGCAGGTGATATACCGAATATACAGTATAGTCTGGCAAGTCAATGAAACTAATTGGTGATTGTTTACTAATGCATTCCTCACTGGTTTTTTTTTTTACATAGCTACATTTGATTGTAAATGTAATCCACATTGTGATATTTCAGCACTGAAATGTAAATTGGTACTAGTTAGTGCTTCACAGTTTAAATAACATTTGGGATTTATGAGAGAGCAAACATTAATTGGGAAATAAATGGAAAAGTATTTGTTCGCAAATTTTTCCTAATGCTGGATGTTATACTCATGTTTTATGTGGGATCAAATCCTGCTCCATTTGTAACAGTGAAGTTGGCCATCTGAAATTAATGAACTGAATTAATCCCAGGTAGAACTCCATAGTTCTCAATGGAGTCACACAAGTGATATATTTGACTCACTGGTATTATGTGCTTCAGTGAAGGAAGCAAAATTGTTACTTAAAAAGGCATATTCACAGCCTGTGGAAGGAAATGAGTATTTCCTAGCCTTCTGATACCCATACAATCTGAGCATTTCAACACTCTGGCTCCTGCACAACCTGAGTTCCATTCCAGACCTTTGTCAGGATCAAAATCAGATCCCCAAATTCTATTTTTGGTGGCATCTAAATTAGGAGACATTTGGTTAGCTGCTCTCTGCGCTGCTCTTGTACAGCTGAAACTTGGATGCTAAGTTTAGTTCTGGATTCCATAACAGATGTTAGCAAATTTTAGGATTTTCAGAAAGAGGAACAAAAGTGACCAGAATTGAAGAAATTTATTTATAAGGGAAGATTTTAAAGAGACAAATATGTATAGATTACCTGAAATGGCAATTAAAAGTATATGGGGGCATAAAATAGTTTACAGACATTTGTAGAGAAAAATACAATACAGTAGACTTCCGATAATCTGGAACCTATGGGACTTAGGTGGTGCCAGATTATCAAATATGCCGGACTATCAGGAGGTACTATAAACAGGTTATTTATATATACTGTATACATTATATACTGTATATAAAGTGTTCTTAACCCTTTTTATTGTACATACTGTGTGCATTATACTGTAATGTTTTAGGTTTTTTAAGCCTTTTTTACCCTTTTTGCTCAGTTCAGCTGCTGCCGCTGTTAACTTGTGACTCATTTTTTGATGAAGCTCACTCACTAGGCTCTTGCCATTTTGATGCCGGACTATCAGGAGTGCCGGACTATTGGAAGCTGGGCTATTGGAGTTTTACTGTACATTACTTATTGCTTTAACAAGAGGTAACAGGATGAAATTAAGAAACAGAAAAGGTAGGCTGAATGTTAAGAAGAACATTGTTAGTGGGATATAGTTGTATTATGTTGTGGAATAATATCCCTTGGAAATCAGTGAAAACCCTGCCACTTGGTGTATTTAAAGTTGGGATAGACAACACAAGAGAGAAACACATTTAGGCAACAATTCAGCACTAGCTGTGGGTTAGAGGGACAACTTGATGTAGCTGAAACTAGCTGAATTTGAAGTTTAATTAAATCAGTGATTCATAAAGCCATATTCCCACATTTTTTCATCTACCATGATTAACAATGACCTAGTAGGTTTCCAGAGACATTGGCCAGAGTCACCAATCTCATTTATTTCCAGGTGTTAAATCTGCCATAATTTGGGGAATTTTAGTTTGGTTCTTCGGGCTATATATTTTTTTTAAGAAAGCTGTTATGATAAGGACTGTAAGCCCATGTCCTCAGCTCTCAGGTCCTTGTGCTTGGATGTGGCATTTGACTAGGCCCTCGTCTCTGGCATACCATCCTGGAGTTTTCCTTAGACCTCTATCATCTCCTGATTGGTATTCTAGGTGTTCTGTGAATTGGGCCTATGGCTAGGTGACATAAAAGTCAAATATGTCCAATTAAAAGTCCAGCTGATCTTCAAACTAATAGTCTGTCTGCCCCATCAAGACTCAACGTAATTCTCTTATTGACTCTACGTCCAGACTTCTTTTGCAAGAGTGTTATCTGCTCCCTTAGGGCATGTCTACACTACAGCATTATTTCGAAATAACAAGGTGAGCATCCACACAGTAAGCGTGTTACTTCAAAATTATTTTGAAATAATGGGCTTGTTATTTTGAAATAATAAACCCTCATTTCATGAGTAATAATGCTTATTTTGAAACTGCTATTTTGAAATAGTGGTAGAGTGGATGCTCCACTATTGCTGTTTTGAAATAGCTCCTTCCCATGGCCATTCAAAGTAATTACTCCCCAGTGCTTTCTGGGGCTCCAAACTGAGGTAGCACATAAGGGAGCCTGCCTCAGACTAATTTTGATGCTTCCCTGTTGTGTGGACATGCTATTTCAAAATAGTAATTTGGGGAGTTATTAGTCCGAAATAACTTATTTTGAAATATTCTTGTAGTGTAGACATACCCTTAGTGTTCTTCTCCATCATTACCTGTTGGGTTAAACCCCATTCAAGACTTCTTTCCATTAAACAGCCCCATCACCTCTATAGTTTCTCTGATTGTGCTCCCATCTTCTACTGACAAGGTCTAGCTCTGTCTTCTCAGGCCATTACGCAATTAGTTAATCACTCCACTAAGTGCAGAGTGATTGGGTCTCTTTCCCTTTCCTTGCAGATGATGGCAGTTAATCCTGGGGTTTTGGTTTGAATCTACCACTACTTTTTCATCCCTAGTGTACTGCATGTTATTCCATGATCTACAATATTTATATATTTATAAAATGGAGGCTATTTTCAAAAGGCCTGAGGTTCTGTTATGAAACAGGTAAAGGGAATTACTTTATTTAAAAACAGAATCTACTATAAGGACTGAATCCTACAAAGTGATCTGAATAGGTAGACCCTCATGTCTAAACCGGGACTCTATGAGCATGTGTCACCCTGCACAAATAATTTTGCTGGACTGGAAATTTAGTGATCAGCTGTTTCAGGAGAAATTTAGCCCCAGCATGGAATTAGATCAGTGCTAAGGCTAGCTGTAAAATTTCCATTGACAATTCTTTCTCAAGAAAAAATGGTTTTTAATAAAACATACATTTGCATGGAAAGTGCTTGCTTTCTGAAAAAAAAATTCATAAATTTTCAAAAAAAACCCTGGAGAAATTAAGTTTTAGTCAAAATGTGTCAGATTTTGGATGAAAGTTTTCACATGCTGAAAAATGAAATAAATTAAGGTGATTTTATTTTATTTTTGGTGGTAACAAAATAAACATACACATTTCCCAATCAGCTTTGATTAATAAATTTCCAGTTAGCCTTTGAACTGTAACTAAGGTTCTCACATAGAAAAAAGCCCTGTGTATTCTATCAAAAACCAATTATTTACTTTCAGCAGATTATTAAAGCAAAATTAGTTACTTAAAAATAAAAGGTCTCTTGCACTGACTGAAAAAATGAATTAAAATGCTAGTAAACTAGATAGACCATGTGGCTAGTGTCAGCTGTGCTATATATTGACTTCTCTCATGTCTACAGTACAACACTGTGCAATTTCTCACTCATGAAAAATCTCTGTTCATTCACAGTCCACTTCTGCTCCATCTGCTCCATCATATTGGCTAGCATGGTCACTGAACATGTTGTATGGCTGGATGGCCCAGCATAGATCTGTGTGTGTATGAAGAGCAGAGTATTTATTGATTAAATGGTCAATATGGGGCTTGCAGTATGAGAGATGTGCCCAGATTTGCTATTGCATGCTGTCTGAGCTTGATTGGTTTGTTTTGACCCACGAGAAAAGTATGAAAATGCATAAGTTTGCAGTTACTGCAGCCAAAGAAAAAGTTAAAGTGGGGAGTGGTCTGTAACTGCAGCAGATGAAAAATTACCTATTTACTCCTGGAGTGCTGAATTAGACCAGCTGCAGATACTGTACTCCTTCAATATGAAACAGTATAAAACCATAACTTGCAATTAGGGTTGTAACCTGCATGGATTGTATTCAGCAAAAGGACAAGGAGTGGAGACAGTTTTCATTTCTTGAATTTCAGAAATCATATAATATCAGAGACTGACCTAGCTGAAAATTCTAGTCAATAGCTTCAGTTCTTTTTACTCAAGGATCTTGAACCACTTTCTAAACACCAATCAAGCTTCACAACTTCTCTGTGAGGTACCCAGGAAGAAAGGAAGGTAGAAAATGGTGGTGATGGGTCCATCCTTCTGGCAAATGGCAACTTTCCTTTTTACAAGAGGTTTTTCTGTGAAGACGGCAATAATTATGTAGGCCCTGGTTACTCCTATTCAAGTCAGTTGCAAGGTCAGATGGCTAGATCCTGCCCTGAAACCACTTTTAAACCAGTGGATCCAGCCTCTTGATGATGTCCTGGAGGGGACTCTTCTGACACAGAATTGCCATAGAAGCTATTCCTTTCTTCTTTGCAGTCCTTGGTGTATTTGGGTGTGTCTAAGGAAAAGGAAGTGGGCGTGTTCATCCTTCTGCCCCAAAGTCCACGGTCACTTGGGGCTTTTGGCACCTGGCATAGATTAAAGCAGCCTGAAGGGTGCTCTAAGGCACCCCTGAAGAAGCTCAGCACTAGAATGACAACATGATCAACACAAAGGTTGTTTAAAACCAACTTTAGTTCCTTGGCCCTAGCTAGGGCAAGCAGAATTGGATGCTTCACTACCTTATTCACAAACAATGGTTTATATGGAAATTGTCTAACAGGACAGTTATCTGCCAAAAGCAGCCTTTCTATTTATAGATTAGGTAGTTATCACTCAAATTGACAGCATTTTGAATATTAAAAATAATAATTAATACATTATTTATAGTTTTTAAAATGCCAAGATTTAAAATGTTCATTGTAACCTCATTTACACAATGTGTTAGGGGGCACTAGCCACATTTGAATAAACAGAGTGACCACGGAAGCAGCAGGCTGTTGATTATTTATCAGTAGAGATATGTGTGTATGTGATCTTATAGAGATGCAGCATGGTCTAGTGTGTTTTGTACTAGGCTGGGAACAGCTGAGTTCTAGTACTTGCTTGAACTCTAATGTTCTCTATGACCTTGGGCCAGGTATAGTATCTGTACCTCAATTTGCCCCATGGGTAAAAGAGGGGAATTAGTTAACTACCTTACATAGAGGCTGGAAGGTTTAGTTTTACTGTCTTACTATGCACCCCATGGAAAGGGTAATGATTATTTATGTCCAACATGTCCCTGCATCCAAAGGGTTTGCAGTCTAATTTAGGCAAATATGAGACATCAGGGAACAATTCCATCATGATGGGTTTGTAGCAGTCATTGGGGAATTGATTATCCTACTTGTAGGGAAGCTTTTCAAGGATTAAAGAGTGTTTTAAGAAAGGATTTGAAGGAGGAAAAGGGTGTGGTTTGCATCAACAGAAAACAAAGGCAATTTGAAGTATGTAGAAGAGGAAGTGAAAGAAGAGAGAGAGAGAGGAATAAGGGTTGATTTTTGTGGGGATTTCTGCTCCCAAGGAATAAATACACCAATGAGTTTTTCTACCAATGTGATTGTGGATTAAAGGGTGCAAGGTTACACTCTTCATCTGTGAACACAACGTCCCAGTCTAGATTTATGAGCAAGTGGACCCTGCCCATATCTCTGCCCTGTCACAGAGCATATAAAGAAAGGAAACAATCTCACTTCAGGTCACTAGAGTCTTACTGCCCATTTGGGTCAGAGTCTGGAATAATTTAAATTGGTCAGCAGAGCTGCAGCGGAATGGCACACACATCCCAAACCGAAACCCCTATGACAAAAGGCCATCCAGGGACTGCAGTTAGAAGAAGCAGGGAGATTTTTAAAGGGAAAGTTTGTCTGGTTTGACTGGTTGAACAGAAGGTCTATTTTCAGAAACATGATAGCCTCTCACTGCATGAGACCTTTGCAATTGGGTATCAGTCTATTCACAGGTTAAACTGAATATTTTTTCGCTGTCTAAATTAATACTAAATCTCTCTTCAGCCAGTGCATTCCCCAGGCCTGGAAAGGGGCAGATATGACTAAATCCTATTGATGATCACAGTGCAAGTTGTTATGATTATTGATCATGAAATATAGTAGAGGTTTAATAAAGAAAAAGGGCCAGTTTTCACTGAACTCTGTGACAGCAAGAGAGGTAATGACTTTTATAGGCAGGAGCACCAGTGGATTCTCATCTGCTGTTACCTGTTTGACAAGGTGACTCAGTCTGGGCAGCACACTTGGGGAAGATGGATTTGCTGTTTTGCTAAGAAATTTTGAACTGTCACTTTCAGGCACTGCATAAACTTACATAAATGGTTTTCAGATACTACCCTGAGAGGATGACATTCATCATACTAATGGACGTTAACTCAGCTTTAACCAGCCAGGAACAGGCTTTCTGGAGAAGAAAGAAAAAGTTTTCCGACAACAGGATTTAACAGTAATTCATAGTGTATATTAATACAAACACATATATGCTTATGAGAAATACGTGGGTATGTATGTGTCCATGCTCTACCTTCTTTTTTCTCTTTTGTTCATCCAAGACCATTTAAATAAAAGACCACGGATAACAAACATTATATATGGATAAATGCCTTACTTTTATGGTATCTGAAGTTGAAGGCACCCAAAATCAGAGTATAAATGATCCATGTATTAAATAAAAGCAAAATTAGATACTTTTCAGAGCGAAGGACATGTATATTTGTATGCACACACATACACATGATACAACAGCTGGATTTAACAGAAAACTGAATAATGATAATCCAGTTTATTTGCTTTGAATAGGTATAGAAGACAGTATGTGAAAGTGAAGCATATACAGGTACTAGTGCTGATTTTTCTTCCTCTAGAATGTATATAATGAAGATCAAAAAAACCCCAAACAACCAAAAACAAAAAACCAACCCTGAGGCTGTCTGAGCTGATGGTTTCACTTTCCTTAACATGAACTTGAAAAGCGGGTGTATGAGCCCTTCCAACTTTACTGCATTTTTCCAGGTCATTAAGTACCAGCTACAACGCACAGTCAGTGATAATCATGGTGATTCAGAATAGGTGACAGACAGCAGTGATACTGCTGAATGGTTTTTACAGTGCCTTCAGGTAAAGCCTTTGTGCCTTCAAATAATGGCAGTTGAATTAAGTTGCATCTGAATGTGTTGAATCCCCTTCTGTTGCACGGGCTTCTTTGCCAGCTTTGCTAAATCTCATGGCTGAAGTGGGGCATGGATCATGTAATGCTCTTGGGTACAAACTGCTGTCTTTATTGAATTTTTTAAATTTCCACCTTCAGTGATATAAAATAAAGAACCTGTAATAGGAATAGCATTCCCAGCATCACCTCTGAGAACTCAAAAGTTTATGAAGTTCTCCTTTCCTACGTTTCTCTTGATCTCTCTCTAACCTGTCGATATTCTATAGCACCTATCACTGCAGGGTCTCAAAAGTATAAATGAAAAAAAAGGAATACTGTTGAGATTTAAGACCCAGTTTTCATTTATCTATGTTGCTTGGAACACAGATTTCAATCTGAGCAGAATACACTCAGCTATTCACAGTTCAGGATATGTACACAAAGTACTAAATAGCTCACTGTTAGGCATTTTGGGACCTTGTAAGTGATGACTCTTCATGGTCATTAATATCTTGATTCTCATGTCCCTTGTACCAAGTTTTATCATGTTGTAACCCCACTATGTGGAGTGGAATTACTCCTATTTTATGCAGAGGTTCTTCAAAGGGCAAATTCATCAAATGTGACAGACATATTCAGGCAAAAATGACTGTTCTGGATGGACCATCTGTGTCAGTTGGAAGATGGATGAATACCCAAGAACAGACTATATGGGGAGCTAACTGAGGGAATAAGAACAACAGGTTGTCCCAAGCTTTGCTATAATGCAAATGGTCTAGACAGTATTTGGTCCTGCCATGGGGGCAGGGGACTGGACTCGATGACCTCTCGAGGTCCCTTCCAGTCCTAGTATTCTATGATTCTATGAAAAGCAGGTGTAGACAAGATATTTGGAATTGACTCTGACCAATGGGATACCTTGGTAAGTGCTTGTTGCCATAGTCTCCATCCAGCTATCAAAGTCCATAACAGAAGCTAGTTCTGACAGCTTGAATTGAAAAAAAACCATAGGGAGCAATCAGCTCCCAACCAAGATACATACATTTGCAATAACTGCCAAAGACCATGCAAATCTCAGATTGGACTACTCAGTCACATGAAACATTGCAAACCATCTACATCAGATGCTGAAATTCCCACACTCTCTTGCGAATTAAAGGATGCCAGCAATACCTAAGATCAGATCCTTCAACAAGCAAAAATATATTTCTGATTAGATGATACCGAAAAGAAACAGTAGGTTTCTTCAGAAAAAAAAAATCAGTGTCTTCAGCAGTTACAGCATTATATATTTTTTCCCCGAACATAGACTGCTTTATTTTGCCAACCATGATCATCTTTTTTTCAACATGGTAGTTTTCATCCTCTGTGTCTCTAACTAGGATGATGTGGAAGCAGCATATGGTTCTTTAAATAATCTATATTCTTCCTGTATAACATGCAGTAGATCTCTCCAGATTGTAGAGTTTTCCTGGAAGCCTGCCAAGATCAGTGAAAGCAAGAAATCATTGCAAGGCAGATACTGTTCCTTACAGGAAAATATAATCTCAGGGATTATTCACTGATTTATTATTTGGTCTGAAATCATTGATTTGCAAGTGTGTCTCTTTTTCTTGATAGGTGATCTTGCATTTATTAAGGAAGTATAGAAAACACAGAAAGACACACTGCGTCATCCAATACATGTCTGTGGTGAAATTTACAGAAAAAAAGGGACAAAAGGCTCAGGAATCTCAGTGTGGTTCACATCAAGTTGTTTGATGTCACATGACATATGTTTTTCTCGGGGAGGAGAAGGTTTGTGGAGATTGCCCGAAAGAGAGAGAGAGAGAGAGAGAGAGAGGGGGACAGGGGGTAACATTTAAAAAACATTCAAGTGACAGGCTTTTAAGTCCCTTTTTCAAAAGTGACGTTGATGCTTAAGGATATGACTACACTACAGGGTTTTGTTGGAAAAATGGCCATTTTTCCAACAAAACTTGAGGAATGTTCACACTGCAACTGCGTTCTTCCGCAAGAAAATCGAAAGAACAGAGGGGTTTTTCCAGCATTGGTAATCCTCATTCTATGAGGAAGAGGCCTTTTTGCAGAAGAGGACCTTCGCAAGAAGGCATTTGTGGACGGGGAAGAGGGAGTTCTTTCGGAAGAAGAGGAAAGAGGAAAAAGCATGGGCTCCCTGGTGGCCATTCCATCCATAGCAATCACAGCTTACATACGAGAAAGTGTCCATCCTGTCCGGACACTATTTTTTGAAAAAGCAGATGGGTTTTTTTTTAATGTACTTTTGCATAGTGGACACTCTCTTTCAGAAGAAGTCTTTTCAGACAATCTCTTCCAAAAAAAACTTCTTCCGAAAGAAGCCTGTAATCTAGACATAGCCTAAGGTTTTGTCCTTGGTCCACACCAGCTGGGATGTAAATACTAATGAACGCTAGTTTGTCTATTGTAAAAGGCCTATGCAGAACATTCTGGTGCATATTAGAAGTTCTCTAGTGTGTGCTAATGTAGCACTATGAAATGGGACTACATTAATGAGGACTAAGATACTGTATAGGAATTGTATAGACAAATCCTAAAGTTCAATAAAAGCCAATGGGACATAGCATTTAAATGACATTTGAAAAATAAATTTAGGAGCCTAAACCACTTGTCTTTGAAATTTTTGTCAGTAGTTTATCAGAGACTTACAATTTGAAGGATCCATGAAGAAAGAAAACACTAACTCAGAGGTGTTGATGCCCCTCTGTTATACTTCTCTTCCTAGCCTTAATAGTTTTGTCTTTTCTGTCTGATATTACTTGTCTGTGCAATATGACCTACCTCTGAAGGGTTTGATGACAGCTTAGAAGGAAAGATAAAGCTATGAGGAGTATTAACTCCCTGTCCATTACACTTTTACTACTGCAAATAAATTTAACCCATCATATGAGTCTACAGATGGAACAATGCAATGACACAACAGCTGTTCATCTTTGTAGTCTGTGTCATTACTGTTGCATCTATTCCCAGGGTCACTTTTGCTTTTCAAGCAATATGTGTGAGGCAAACAGGCAGATGTACCAGTTTTAGCCAGTAATGGCCTAGTTACAACTCAAATTCCTCTTTACTGAGCATTTGTTCCTCTTCAACTGGAGTGTAGCAGTGTCCTATACAGAAGAGTATGGCATGTTCTGCAGTGCGGGTGTAAGTTTCCCTCTGCCTAAAATGGGAAGCATGCCAGTAGCTCACACCTGCTCTGCAGGGTCATTGCATTTTGCAGATGAGTGCAAAATACGCAGTTAAATTCAGATATAAAAAGCAATGGTCAAGGCTCCAGACTATGCTTTGAAGCTGCTGATTTGCATTGGCATGTTATCATACTTCTCTGGGAAGGGCTAATTAATTAATTATGGGGAAGAATAACTGCTGATGTTGGAATCAAGATTTGCAGCTTTCTCATCAAATGCTTAGCCACTGAAGCAGCTGTTCTCATTCAGGCCAATAAAGCAAGGCTATTAAGTTAAAGAATGACTATATTGTAGGTGATTTTCTTATAGTCTTCATCTTTATCCCTGTTGAGCTCTCTGTCCCAACTGGGTCCCCAACAATTCTGTTTCCAGTTAGATTTGATTGACGGATTACTAGTCTACCCCAATTCTATCTTGCAATTTAGTTGCCATTTGCTGTGTCCTTGCCAACTTTAACTAGATTGCCAGGAAAACTAGAGCAGAATAGGTTGATGTTTGTGTGTTAATGCTTTGTGTCAGGGGAAGGGAGACAAGGCCCAGGGTGTCTTGACAGACCTGATGAAAGTGTCTATTAGAATTAAGCCAGAATCTTGCAAAGTGAAGGGCAAGCACATCCATTTGTAAGTGCTCCACTAGAACTATAAATAAATAATATATGATCATAGGTTGGGAATCAGGAAGCAATTTTAAAGCTTTTAGCTTTTATGAAATGGGAAGAAAGGAACATCAGAATGGAAGGAGAATGGGAAGATTGACTAGGTCTGCTCTTTTATTTTATGTTCACCACTATCATAAATGAACCAGAATGCTCTGTACTTCTGCTAAGCTGTATTGCAATGAATTTTGTATGCCCAGGATGCTTTGTACTCATGCTAAGTTTTGTTGTGGAAATATACTAATAGTTAGAAAGAACAAAGATTGAAACAGTTTATGTACTAAGTGTGTCAGAGGTAAGATGCATGTGTGATGGCATGGACCCCTTGGACTGTTACATGATGAGATACCACTGAGCTTTCCTTTTTTGCCAGGTTGGACACCCTTTAACTGTGTCTTGCTGAGCCAGGTTCTTAAGCATCCTCCAGCACACACATAGGCAGGGCCACACCCAATTGGAGAATGATACAGACACTCAGATCAGCTCTGGGAGTCTTTTTGTTTCCAGCAATTTTTCAAGTATCTCTTTGGGTGGGGAGGTGGAAGAGAAGCAAACTGAAGAGCTTGAATGTTTTCCTCTGCCACCTGCTATCGGATTTTCATGAGGCAGGAAACCTTTGTTTGATTCTCTATCTTCCAGCATTTCAACAATCCATGATGGAGATTAGCATCAGGTGACATGACTCTGTAGCATCACAGCATCCATGAGTCAGTGACAATATAGAGCATCCACAGAAAGGTCAAGCTTTTTCACAATCCATTATCCTGATTGGCCATTAGCCCTGTCTGGATTTTTCCTTGTACCTAAATCGTTAGCAGCGGGTGTCACCCAATTTAGCATAATTGAAATACAGGTACATAATCAATATTCCTAACTTCAGATACAAAATTGATACAGGCATACAAGTAGTATAATCCTATTCAGTGAATCATAACCATTCCAATGATACATTACATACATTATCTTGCTTAAAGAATAATTGTTTTGCCATATTCGTATCCTATCCATATTTTCATAAAGAATATGGAGTATAATGTCTCAGTACGTTCTGTTAAGGAATATTTATGTTTTAACTGTGTCCAGGTGTAATTAGTGCCACTTGTTCTCTGCAATCTACTAATATCTGAAATATTATTGTGTATGGACATCATTGTACCCTGAAAAAAGATATGAAATTAGATGAGAAAAGTGCATTAAATTTTCTATTTATCATAAATAAACGGGGGCATAAATATGTGCAAAATTGGGTTGATTGTTTTTAAATATATTGCAACTGCTGCAAACCTGTTCTCCAGATTTGGGACTGTATGAATGTGTCTGTGCTGATTTGTCTATGTTTAATAAATTGAGTGAGTGAAGTTATCTGAAGTCTTGTTAATGATAATCTACACTAAACCACTAATATTTACAAAAAATCCCCCAAAAACAAGTAGTACTGTGCCACTTTAGTGTATGTCTAGACAGTGGGGCTATTTGGGATACTGGAGGTGTCCCGAAATAGCTACCCTGTGTCTTTTAAATGCATCAGTTATTTCAAAATATTTTTTGAAATAACAGGTGCACTATTCCAGCATCCCTGTATCCCTCATTCCAGAAGGTTAAAGGATGTCTCAAAATAGCACGTTATTTTGAAATTTGGCACTGTGGAGACACGCCAAACGTTGAAATAAGCTATTTCAAAATACAATTGAAATAAGATACGCAATTTTGCATAGCGTAAATTGAGTATCTTATGTTGAGTTTAGGGTGCTATGTAGACACACCCTTAGTGATTTAGGGTATGTCTACACAGTAGGGCTAAACTCGAAATAAGCTACGCAAATTGAGCTATGTCAATTGTAGAGCTTATTTTGAAATAGCTTATTTAGAAGCATCTGCATAGCACTTATTTTGAAATAGAGCACTCTTCCTCTGACTTCCCTTACTCCTCGTACAATGAGGATTACAGGAGTTGGAGTAAGAAGTCTTCCAGCTTGACAGTATTTTGACATTATTTCAAAATAACTGCCTGCTGTGTAGTCGTAGACTAAGTTATTTTGAAAGAATACTAGTTATTTTGAAATAATGTTGTTGTGTAGACATACCCTTATTGTGTGTCTTCACAGCACCCTAAACTTGAAATAAAATCCACAATTTGCGCTACGCAATTGCATATCTTATTTCTATTTTATTTCAAAATAGCTTATTTTGAAATTTGGCGTGTCTACAGTGTGCCAAATTTCAAAATAACATGCTATTTTGAGACGTCCCTTAACCCTCTTAGAACAAGGTTTATGGGGATGCTGAAATAGCACGACTGTTATTTTGAAAAATATTTCAAAATAACAGGCATGTTTAAAGATGTGGGGTAGCTATTTCCCCCACTGTCTAGTCGTACCTAACAGATGTATTAAGACATACGCTTTCCTGGATAAAACCCAATTCATCAGATGAATTGGAGTTTTGTTTATAGAAGCATAAGGACAACAAAAGAAAGAGGGTATTTGTGTAAATAAGGCTAACCAAGTCACAGTGAAAGTGGCTCATTCACAGCAATTCATGTAGAAATGTGGTTATCTGGAGAAGAGAAATTGCTTTAGTAATGTGTTAGCCAATTACGATCCTTAACTGTAACTCTAAAGGGAGATAGCTGAACTGGAATTAATTTGTAAATTCAATGCTATCAATACTATCAATCATTTTAGGATTGAATAAGGATCTTAACTGGTTAACACATTCTACATTCTTGATATCCTCATTTCTACATCAACTTCTGTGAATGAGCCACTTCCATCCTGACTTGATTAGCATCATTTACATAAGTACCCTCTTCTGTTGTCCTTTTATATACCCATTCCTTTTTAAACTCTGCTCAAATTCACCTGATGAAGGGGGTTTAACCCACCAAAGCTTATGCCCTAATAAATCTGTTAGGGTGTATCTAGACTACAGGGTTTTTCCAAAAAAAAAGTAGCCTTTTTTCAAAAAAACTTCACCTGCGTCTAGACTGCAGCCGCATTCTTTCAAAAGTAAATCGAAAGAACATGGCAGTTTTTTCGATCACGGTAAACCTCATTTTACAAGGAATAAGGCCTTTTTTCGAAAGTGCTCTTTTGAAAAAAGGTGCTATCGAATGCAAACTGTGCTTTCTGAATGAGAGCTTGTAGTCTAGAGAGCTTGTAGTCTCTTTCAAAAGAGGCTTGTAGTCTAGTGTCTAAGGACCTGTCTATTCTGGGGAGTTATTTTGAAATAATTCCCTTTATTTTGAAACAAGGTGAGGGTCCATGCTACCAAGCTGTTATTTTAAAATAACAGTCTTGTTATGTTGGAATAATTACTCCTGCTTATGAAGAGGAATAAAGCTTGTTTCAAAATTATTATTTTGAAATAGCGTTAGTGTAGATGTTCAGCTGCTGTTATTTTGAAACAATTGGCCTCCAGAGGCCTCTCACAGCTGCCCTTTTGGCCACTTAGGCCACACACTTAACAGCCAAGTATCAAAGGGGTAGCATTCTATGTAGAGGTCCAGACTGTCATTTCGACCCTCAGGAGGAGTCCATGTGGAGTTCTTCTTCTTGTGCTGTTGGTGGGAAGGTATCTGTGTGTCAGTGCACTGTTCAGTGTCGTGTTGGAAGTATTCCTTGAGACGGAGACGGCGAAAGTAGGCTTCCAAATCACCGCAGAACTGTATCATGTTAGTGGGGGTGGTGGGGCAAAAAGATAGTCCCCGAGATAGAGCAGACTCTTCTGCCGGGCTGAGTGTGTAGTTGGAAAGATTGATGATATTGTTGGGTGAGTTAGGGGTACCACCGTTGTGGCCCCATGTGGCAGGCAGGATTTTAGACAGCTTACAGTCCTTTTTCCTCTGTAGAGATGTGAAGTGTGTAATGTAGATCTCTTGTCTTATTTTAGTAAAGTCCATTTGTGCTCATAAGCCCTGACCAGCTGCACAGCCTCTGCCCCCCCTACCCTGGCAGGAGTCTGTCCCTTGCTCTCATATAAATTGTGGAGCACACAACAGGCCACCATCACCTGGGGGATGTTGTGCTTGCTGAAGTCCAGGCAGGTGAAGAGACTCTGAAACCTCCATTTGAGGCAGCCAAAGGCACACTCCACCACCAGGCAGCAGCACCTGCTGAGCCTGCCATTGTAGGGCTTCATCAGCTAGTTGAGCAAGGGGCAGGCTGTGTCTCCCAAGAGGCACATGGGCATGTTCACGGCCCCATCCCTGATGGTGCAGTTGGAGAAAAAAGTGCCAGCATGCATCCTGTGGAAAAGGCTCAAGTTCCAGAACATGCGGGCATCGTGCGCCTTCCCCAACCACCAGATGTTAAAGTCTGTGATCCGACTCTTGTGCTCCATGAGGGCCTGTAGCACTATCAAATAGCACCCCTTTCTATTTATATATTCAGAGGCACAGTGGTTGTGGGTCAGGATGGGGATATGGGTACCATCATTAGTCTCCAGCAGCTGGTGAAGCCCATGGCAGCAAAGCCTGTGATAATGGGATCCACGTTGCCCAAGGTGATGTCCTTCTGCAGCAGAATGGTGTTGATGGTCTTGACCACTTATAGAATCACAGAAACAAAAAATTATAGGGTTGGAAGAGACCTCAAGAGGTCATGGTGTCTGTGACGCTCCTGAAGCGTCACTCAGCCTGCGCACGCGGTTGACACAGCGTAACTGCGTGTCTCGCACTTTCTCGTGACAGTTTTCGTCCCCTCGCGGGGGGGCGAGGGAGAAGGCGGACCCAGGCCCGCCCACTCTCACGGGTCCCAGCCCAGGGCCCTAAGGACTCGGTTCTAGGGGTATCCGGTTCGGCTGACGGGGTATGTCGCTGTAACTCATCAGCCCGCCAACCACGCCGGGGTTCCTCCCTGGGCTGCTTCTTTCCCCTCTTCCTCTGTTCTGCCTCAGTCCCTTGCCCATGGGACGTACTGTCTACCCCTCCCGGGGCCTACCGTGTGGGGGGTTGTCCGCGCCTCCCCGCCCGCTGCCTGGCAGCCACACTCACCCGTGACCGGACCCCCCAGGGCTTAGTCTCCAGCTTGGGCGCACGACTCTCTGGCCCCCTTTGCCTTCGCGGCCGGTGCCTTTTAAATACGGCGGCCTCCCTGCAGCCCCAATCTCGGACTGGGAGGAGGGGCTGGGCGCAGCCACGCTCCTCAGGCCCAGCCCCTGCCGTGCGGGAGCTCCTCCTGGCCACTTCCCTGTGGCAGGGCCCAAGCCACCACCATCTCCCAGTCGGCACCACCTGTGACGTCATCATGGGGTGCCGGCCGGCCAGTGGCTGAACAGCCCGGGCAGGGCTGGGTTACACCGGTGCGGCGAGCCCAGAGGGCTTCCGGGAGCCGCACGTCGGTGTGGGGCGGAGGTGCCCTGTCACAGTGTCCAACCCCCTTCCCAAAGCAGTACCAACCCCAAGTAAATCATCCCAGTCCTTGGTGCACTGCCAGCATTTTGGTTACTTGCACCTCTCATGTTATGGGGGCTTGCAGCAGCCAACGGCTTATTGCCTACCCTGTACTAAGTGGACAACGGGCTGCTGGAGACAATGTTATAAAATGAAGGTTCTTCTGAACAGCTGTATTTATTAAAGATCCCATGATCTTTGTGAAATAATGTGTTAACCCTAACGTTCTGATCAAATTCTAGTTTGTATGATTGCATTTTTATACCACTTTCTTTGCAAGTGTATACAAATGAATTGCAATACAATCACTGTCTACACTGTCTGTGCAGGACTACTATGTATATTAACAGTTGCTTGCCACTTTTACAGGGGACATTTTTATAGTGGACAAACTTGGATGCATATAGACATTTACAATTAATCATTTATTACAACTTTTAAAGGCATTATAGATATGGCTGTTATGCAATATAAAATGTAAGCATTATCAGTGTATAACCTAGCTCTTCCTGGTGTTCTCAAGTCATCCTGGTTGCATTTTCCTGTATTTCCATTTACTATATATTTTAGAGAGAGTTTGCCACCCTGGCCTGACCCAAGGAGCAGCTGCCAGCATCTGCACAGCCTCCATCTCTCCGGGTCGGTCCCAGAGAGAGTTGGCAGGCCGCTTGCACACACCTGCTCCTGCCACAAGTCAGCCCCAGGGAGAAGTCGGTGGGCAGCTTGTGTGGCCCTCCACTGCTCCGGGCTGGCCACACGGAGAATCTGGCAGGCCGTCTGCATGGCACCCGCCCATGCCAGGGAGAAGCTGATGGGTGCCTGTGTGAGTGGCCCATCCCAGATCCGGGATAAGATAATCTAAGATACAACCACAGTTGCTCCAATCCCTCAGACAGAGACAAACACCTACAGGATCTCTATCAAGCATACTTAAAACTACATTACCAAACTGGAGAAGTGAAGAAACAGATTGACAGAGCCAGGCAGGTACCCAGAAGTCACCTACTACAGGACAGGCCCAACAAAGAAATCAACAGAATTCCAATAACCTACCACCCCCAGCTAAAAACTCCCCTACACATCACTAAGGATCTACAACCCATCATAGACAACAATCCCATGCTTTCACAGACCTTGAGAGGTAGGCCAGTCCTTGCTTACAGACCGCTCCCCTACCTGAGACAAATACCACCAACTTTATATGCCACAACAGAAACGCTCATCCAGGAACCTATCCCTGCAACAAATTCCGTTGCCAAATCTGTTCACACATCTACCCTATTGACACCATCCCAGGACCTAACTACATCAGCTATACTATCAAAGACTCATTCACCTGCTTACTAATGTGCCAACAAAGGCCTTCTGCCATGTGCATCGGACAAACTGGACTGCCTCTACATAAAAAAATAAATGGACACAAGTGAGACATTAAAAATGGAAACATAAAAAAAAACTAGTGGGGGAGCAGTTTATGCTCCCTATACACACAGTTTCTGACTTGCAAGTTGCTACTCTCAGTCTAAAAAAACCTTCAGTATCTGTAAGGAGAAACTACTGAGCTGGAATTCATATGCAAATTTCACACCCCGAGAAAAGGTTTAAATAGAAACATGGAGTGGTTCTCAAATTATAGCAAGTAATTTCCCCTTCGCATACTCTCACCTTCTCATCACTGATGGAGATGAGCCTCATCCTCTCTGATTTAATTAGCACTGATGTCATAGTCCTATATCTGTATCTCTTCCTTTTTTCTTTAGCATCTGAGGAAGTGAGAGGGCTCACAAAAGCTTATGCCATAATGTCCTAATAAATGTGTTAGTCTTTAATGTGCCACCAAACTCTGTCTGAGATGTGTTCTAGATACTACTTCTCAAAGTTCTAACTGTGGTATCAAATTTTATATAAAAAAAGATCCCAGTAGTTTATAGCTAATTCTTCTATTTTAGTAACCTTGACAGGTAATAGTTTTTTAAACTACTGTTTAGTATTATAATGAAAGTTTTAGTTTAATCCACCCCTATTTCTTGCTTACTCTTCTGTATTTTATGACTACTGAGGATATAATTCACAAGATTAACTCAAATTATGTGCTATAAGAAATATTTTAGCTCTTATTTTAAATCAAACTAATGCAGTGAGAAAAGAAAACCATTAATTTAATGTCTATGCTGTATTGAAGATAAATCTGCATATTGAGTTTAGGAAAATTTTGTAAAGATCAGCAGTAGAGGTGTGATTAAATTCTGTTGTTTTTTCCATAGCCTTATTTTTTGGGTAACCCTGTATTTTAAATAGCACAGACTATTAGCTTGGACCATATTTCTGTCGAGGAAAACAAGAAGTCATTTTAATTTAAAAATTAATTTTTTACAAAAAATTTCTCCTGATCTTTCCTTTATACAGGGAATTATTGCTTCTATAACACTGATTCTCAGGTCATTTCATGAACAATTTTCCTTCATCTCACGTTATTATTCCTAATAACTCTCCATTTAAAATATAGATCTTATTGTTTCGCAATTAGATCAGAACTGGGAACTCAAATGGTCTATTCCAAATTTTGCCACAGAAACCATAATTAAGATTGCAGACCCTGGGTACTATGTGCAACTAAGTTTCCCCTTTGAGCTCACCTGTTCAAGTAGATGACAGTGAGGAGGAATGGCCTCTCTTGGAGAGTGACAGGGTCGGCCGGCCATGCAGATACAGTTACAGTTCCATGAAGCCCTGTAAAGTCTCACAAGATCTATACCAGCATAACAATTCCTGGGGAAATCAGGTTTTTTTAGTCTAGGACACTATTCATGGTAATAAGGCAAAAATTAATTAAAGACAGTGTCAGTATTAATGTTGGTTATTTTTTCCTGTTATGGTTTTGCCAAATTAACATTACTAGTAGTTTCTTGTGCTTTATGACAAAAATATATTTGAGTTGGACTTAAGCCAGTTTATTCAATTAAAATCAGGTATCCCTCAGCAGGACCATGTCTCCCCTTCCTGACAGCTTCCTAGCAATCAGTGATATAAACCTCCAAACCACTTTCCCTCAAGTCATTAACAGCTACCAAAGCCATCCAAAGTAATGGTGCCCAAGGACAAGTCCTCCCTCCAGAGGATCTAGGCATATGGCTACACTACAGAGGTGTTTTTTTTTAAACAGCCATTTTTCAAAAAAAAACCCTTGAATTATGTCCTCACTGCAATCATGTTCTTTCAAAAAAAAAATCAAAAGAACAGATGGGGTTTTCTGACAGCGATAATCCTCTTTCTATGAGGAAAAAGCCTTTTTCTAAAAGAGCTCTTTTGGAAAAAAGGCATGTGTGGATGGGAAAGAGGGTTTTCTTTCAAAAGAAGAGACCTCCAGGAAATAACACAGGGGCCCTGGTGGCCACTATGTCCAAAGTAATCACAACTTTATAGTTCCTGTCTCCTGGCCCCTCTTAAAGCTGCAGGCACCCTGGACAAGCCTTGTCACAGGAAGCTGGCTTGGGAGCAGCACCCTGACCACGCAGCTCTTCCCGCCACAGGCATTGCCAACTTGTCCCAGCTTCAAGCCCCCCCAAGATCCTCCTGGCCCTCACAGGGAACAGCCCCAAGGCTCCCAGGACTCACCCAGAGGGAACAGGAGGCAGGCACCCTCCTGGTCCAGAGTGGAGATCCGGTCCCTCCTTGAGCGGTGGGGCGAGGAGGAGACCCTGCAGGATCTCCGCTCCAAGCGGCAAAACGCCAACATTTATGGCTGGATGGCCGATTCCCTGGCAGAGCATGGACACCCACCCTGGACCTTGGAACAGGTCCAGAGTAAGGTCAAAGAGCTCTGTCAGGGATACATGAGGGCAAAAGAGTGCAGTCACGCTCTGGGCAGGACCCCATACTTGCCCTTATTACCATGAGCTGCACCAAATCCTGGGGGGTGGGGAATAGTTTTCCCACCCGTCATGGTGGACTATGGCCTCGACATGCCCAATGTCACCCAGCTGGAGGTCACAGTGGAAGAGAAGGAGAGGACCAGAGACAGCATGAAGAGAAAGAGGCAGATGACAGCCACTCCAGGGCAACAAATCTGGCCACAATCGAGTCCAGGTCTCCCAGGCGGATGACCCTCCACAGCAGGTTGGAGTTGATGGCCCTCACAACTGCAGAAGGAGACAAACACACAAAACAGAGAATGAGCAAGAGAGTGCCTGAGCTGTTGGGAGGTTGCCCACCTCCCTCCAATCCCCTTCCCTCCCAAACACCAAGGAATCACCCACTATGAGGCCTGTGTGAGGGTCAGACAGCACCCCCCAGGATGGAGCTTCCTGCCAACCTCCACTCTACCCCCCAGATCCTCCAACCTTCCTTTCCTGAGGGTTGCCCTTTTCCAGGACTTCCCCCCACCCATGCAAGGACTGCAGCCTCAGAGTGCCTTTCCTCCATGAAGAGGGTCCAGATGATGGACTTCTCCATGCTGAACTGGTTGCCCACTGACCGGTAACTGTCTGGGATGGCGAGCTTCCAGACAGCGATTACGACACGCTTTTCCAGGGGGATGGCAGGCTGCAGATGGGCAGCGGTGAGCCAGGCGTACAGCTCCAAAAAGGTGGCCTTATGCATGCAGAAGGTTTGGAGCCACTGCTGGTCATCCCACCACCCCAGTCGGAACTGGCTTCCAGCCTCCAGAAATGTCTCTCCACTGAGGGTTGTGGTGGCAAGGGCATTGCTCCCACACCCAGAAATAGGGTCCCCAGAATAAGCTCGGGGTTGAGCTCGGTCAGGACCAGGAAGGCAGCCAGCACAAAGTGCTGCAGAAACTGCAGCATGGCTGTGTGGGGCCATCGCATGCCCGGGGCAGCTCTGGCTCCATGGAACAAAGGAAAAAGCTGTGGTGTCCAAAAAAGCTGGGCAACCACAGCAGGCACTACAAGAGCTTTGCTGTTCCTTGAAGGGGCAGCAAGCACGCAGCAGAAGCAGAGAAACAGCTGTCCGAGGGGGGGGGGTGGTGTCCCTTTAAGCGCATGTCTCTGCTAGGCTCTGGCACCAGCGCTCAGAAGCAACTGGTGACCTAAAGCCCTGCCTGAAGTGGTTCTGGGTGGCCTTTTATGTGAGACAGTGTCTAATCAGTCTGGATGTTCTTTCAAAAACGCAGATCACTTTTTTCAATGCACTTTGGCAGTGTGGACATACTCTTTTGAAAGAAGTTTTCCAGAAGATTTCTTGCGGAAAAGCGTCTTCCAAAAGAAGCCTTCAGTCTAGATGTAGCCATTATGACAGCTACCTAAAACATGTTACATATACACATTCACAAAACTTCTCTACTTAATATTTTTATATGACATGTACTTCCCAAAGGCCCAAATCAGACCATGGTTCCATCTTGCTGGGAATTGTATGCACATTCCCCCCCCCCAAAATTAATATGGTATTTGATATACCTCATCAAAAATGTTTATGGATATTTTAAGTGTTGGTTATTTGCTGTACATTTTGGAGGTCTTTACTATTCATTCAGGCTATGTCTACATTGCAGGGTTTTTGTGAAAAAAGTCTTTTGCAGAAAAGTTCTTGTGCAAAAACTTCTTGTGCAAAAGCACGTCCACATCTCAAAGCACATTTCTTTTGTGATGCACTTTTGCGCAAGAGAGCGTCCACCCTGCATGGAAACTCTTGCGCAAGAAAGCTCTGTGCTTTTTCAAATAGGCTTTTTTTGCACAAGAAACCCCTGTGGAGCATCCACATATGCCTTTTTGCACAAGAGCTGTAGCGCAAAAAGGAGTTATGCCTCATAGAAGGAGGTATACCTACACCGCAAAAACCCCTCTGTTCTGTCGATTGACTGTAGATTTTCTTGCACAAAAATGTGCTTGAGGTATGGACGCTCCATGGGCTTTTGAGCAAAAACCTTGTAGTGTACACGTAGCCTCAGTGAATGATCTAAAGCCCATTGAAGCCAGTGGAAAGACTCCGTATGATATCAGCGTCCTTTGGATTTGGCTGCATGGGTGAGAGTCTGCCCACAAATATGTAGCATAAATTGCTGCATGTCAGGCATGATCAGCTGTCATGCTTGAGTTTGTAGCCAGCCCAGGGCCAGATTTGTGAAAGGTAACTGGCAAAACGTATTTTGTATATGAGAGAGCAGGATGGGGGTTTGGGTGCTGGAAGGTTGAGAAGTTTGTTTTCCCCTGGCTCTTTTAAAAGGTTACTGGGATCTGTGAATAAAAATAGAATAGCCTTCTTCTTTTATAGAGATTTTGCTTGGAAAGCGCAATTTATTTAGAAATCAAGACAGATTGATGCTGTTCCCAGAGAGTGCAGATAGGCGGATTTTAAACTGTAAACCAGGAGTCCTTATCTGCTGATTTTTTTGTCTTTCCATTGCGTCTATCCTATGCTAATTTTAGGTCTGCTTCGTTCATATCCTGTTTTGTTTTGTTTTTCCTCCCATTCAGCACTGATTTCCCATTACGCTGTGCCCTTTTAGTACATATTTTGCACTTATGACGCATCTGTTCTCATTTTGCTCCTGTGAGTGCCTAAAAGATAGCTAAATTCATCTCTAAGGATGAGTGCTGAACAGGTGCAAAATGAGACCAAAAGTAATGAAATGGGAGGAAGAAATCACAGAATTTTGCTCAGTCAGGATTTTCCTAATATATGTAAAGCCATCACTCAGGCACTACAAGCTTCTCATTTATGCATTTTGAAAAGTGAAATCTTTTGACTTAACACATTGTAAGGAAATTTGGAAGTGGGAGATATTTATTCTCTGTAGCTGATTGCCAGAGCTTTATTAGCGTATCTGGGGGATTTAAAGCCTGGATCGAGGAAAGACTCTTTTTTTAATCCAGGAGGCAATATAGAAAATATAAATCTATATAGTATTTCAGAGAGCAATTAAATTTATTATTTTATTATTAGAAACAGCTTTGAATATTATTTTGGAGCAACACATTTGTACAGAGAACTTCACATGAGTTAATATACTGTGCCATGTTAATATGCAGGTTTTACCTCCCTAAACTGGAACTCTCTGGTCTGGCAACATCTGTGGTCCAGCAGGAATATGGATGTTCCTGAACCACAGATCCCAGACACAAGGAAGTCTGGTGGCTGGGCTGGGAGCACGACAGAAGGGCCAGCAACTCATCAGGGGACCTATGATGAGGGGACAAGTGGCTCAGTGGGGAACTGGTAGCTTTATAGCTGCAACCCTAGTGGGGGCAGTGGGGCTGGCAGCGACTGGGGAACTCTGGCACTGATGGCAGTGGGACTGGTGGTGGCTGTGGAGCTCCACCCTGGAGAGGCCTGGCCAGGTAGGCTGCAGGGGGGCTGATGCCGGAGCCCAGAAGTTTTGGGGCCAGGCTGGGGCTGAAGCCCAAACCTGGGGGCAGCAGGGCTAGGCTCAGGCCAGAAGCAGTAGGAAGGGGCAGCGGACTGGGATGCCAATAGCATGGGACCTCCCCTGCTCCGGCAAATCCTCTTGTTTGTGACTGGTCAGGACCCAAGGGTGCTGGACCAGGGAAGTCTAACCTTTACTATCTTGATTCTGATTTCACTGACATACATTTTTCACTTCCATAGTGCTGCTTTCCTCTGACAGCATAAAACACCTGTAGCTAGTTCCTGCAAATTACCACCACCATATGGCATTATCCCTGGCTGTGTTTTGGCTCTGATTTCTAACCACAGCAGTTTCTACCCCCGTCTACTCTGTGCTGGTGTAATGGCTCCTAAGAGCAGAACTTGAAGGACTAATGTAGAAATTTGTTAATGAGGTTCTTAGGCTTGTATTATTGAGGAAGAGAGACTAGATCAGTGGCTCTCAACCTTTCCAGACTACTGAACATCTTTCAAGAGTCTGATTTGTCTTAAACACTTGAGAACATAAGAAGGGCCATACTGGGTCAGACCAAAGGTCCACCTAGCCCAGTATCCTGTCTTCCACCAGTGGCCAATGCCAGATGCCTCAGAGAGAGTGAACAGAACATGGAATCATCAAATAATCCCTCTCCTGTCACCCATTCCCAGCCTCTGACAAAGGCTAGGGACATCATTCTTACAGATCCTGGCTAATAAGTATTGATGGACCTATCCTCCATAAATGCATCTAGTTCTTTCTTGAACCCTGTTAAAATCCTGGTCTTCACAACCTCCTCTGGCAAGGAGTTCCACAGGCCAACCATGTGCTGTGTGAAGAAAAACTTTGTTTGTTTTAAACCTGCTACCTATTAATTTTGTTTGGTGACCCCTACTTCTTATGTTTTGGGAACAAGTAAATAACATTTCCTTATTCACTTTTTCCAAACCAGTAATAATTGTATAGACCTGTCTCATATCCCCCCTTAGTCTCCTCTTTTCTAACCTGAAAAATCCCAGTCATTTAATCTTTATTCATCTGGGACCCATTCCAAACCCCTAATCATTTTTGTTGCCCTTTTCTGAACCTTTTCCAAGGCCAATATATCTTTTTTGAGATGAGGTGACCACATCTGTATGCAGTATTCAAGATGAGGGCATACCATGGTTTTATATAGAGGCAATAAGATGTTCCCTGTCTTATTCTCTAACCCCTTTTTAATGCTTCCTAACATTATTTGCTTTTTTGACTGCTGCGGCACATTGAGTGGATGTTTTCAGAGAACTATCCACAATGACTCCAAGATCTCTCTTGAGTAGTTGTAGCCAAATTAGTCCCCATCGTATTTATGTACAGTTGGGATTATTTTTTCCAAGGTGCATTATTTTACATTTATCCATATTAAATTTCATTTGCCACTTTGTTGCACAATCACTTGGTTTTGTGAAATCTTTTTGAAGCTCTTTATAGTCTACTTTGGTCTTATCTATCTTGAGCAGTTTAGTATTATCTGCAAATTTTGCCACCTCCCTGTTTACCCCTTTCTCCAGATCATTTATAAATAAGTTAAAAGGGATTGGTCCCCATATGGACAATTGGGGGATACCACTAGTTAAACTCTCTCCATTCTGAAAACGTACCATTTATTCCTACCCTTTGTTTCCTGTCTTTTAACCAGTTATCAGTCCATGAAAGGACGTTCCCTCTCATCCCATGATAGCTTATTTTACTTAAGAGCCTTTGGTGAGGGACCTTGTCAAATCTAAGTACACAGTACTTTCTGGATCACTTTCTGGAAATCTAAGTACACAGTATCTACTGGATCACCCTGTCCACATGTTTGTCGACCCCCTCAAAGAACTCTAGTAGATTAGTAAGGCATGATCTCCCTTTCCATGTTGACTTTTCTCCAACAAATTATGTTCATCTATGTGTCTGCCAATTTTACTTTTTACTACAGTTTCAACTAATTTGCCCAGTACTGAAGTTAGACTTACCGGTCTATAATTGCCAGGGTCACCTCTAGAGCCCTTTTTAAATATTAGCCTCATGTTAGCGGTCTGCCAGTCATTAGGTACAGAAGCTGATTTAAAGGACAGGTTACAAACCACAGTAAATGGTTTTGCAATTTCACATTTGTGTCCTTTAAGAACTTTTGGGTGAATGCAATCTGGTTGCAGTGACTTGTTACTGTTAAGTTTATCAATTTGTACCAAAACCTCCTCTAATGACACCTCAATCTAGGACAATTCCTCATATTTGTCACCTAAAAAGAACAGGTCAAGTTTGAGAATCTCCCTAACATCAGTCGTGAAGACCGAAGCAAATAATTAATTTAGTTTCTCCACAACAACCTTATTGTTTTTAAGTGCTCCTTTAGCATCTCAATTGTCCAGTATCCCAACTGGTTGTTTAGCAGACTTCCTGCTTCTGATGGCCTTAAAAAACATTTTGTTATTACTTAGTGAGTTTTTGGCTCACTATTCTTCAAACTCCTTTTTGGTTTTTCTTATTATATTTTTACATTTATTTTGACAGTTTATGCTCCTTTCTACTTTCCTCGCTAGGATTTAACTTCCATTTTTTAAATGCCTTTTTATCTCACTGCTTCTTTTACTTCGTTGTTAAGCTATGGTGGCACTTTTTTGTAGCAAGGCCAGCAGCTTGACAGGTATCAGAATGGAGCCCCCATCTCTAGTCCCCTCCCCCCTCAAAACTTGCCCAGCACTGCTCTCCAATAGATGCTTCTTCGGGGACCAGGTCCTGCATCTTCTCTGGTAAGGGCCTCTCTCTCTCTTCTGGCCAGCTCCTTATGTGCTGAGCTACCCCAGCAAGCCACATTTTAATTGGCTACTAAAAAACCTCTTGCTAATGGGCCAGGGCAGTGCACAAGTTCCCTCCTGCCTGCATTTACTCATTCTGGCCAGCGTGGTGCAATCAGCCCACCACACCTTAAATTGATGACTTTGTGAACCTAGACCATGTCTGTGACTGATACAGCTGTGCTGAAGCCCCTGGCCTATGCCACAATTGGTGAGGCACTCAAAACTCATTTTGTCTGCTTTTTTTCCTTTTCCTAGCATCAGATAGTCTGTCCCATTGACTTACAGTGGATTTATGCCTGATTGGCACCCATATAAGCAAGATTAATCTCAGGCCCATTATTTTTAAAAAATAGAATGAGCTTTTCTTTCATATGAAAAGCATTGAGTTGCTAATGCAATCTGGGTGGTATTGACCTCTGTGCAGAGGGCCAGCAAAGGGCCTATGATATGTATAGTCCTAGTCCTCACCCAAGGTCACCTTCTCAGCAGCTTACACCAGACACAGCACTCCCTACGTGTTCTGATTGGCACGCCACAGACAGTTTTACTTTTTTTAATTAGTAAATTTTAATTTCAATAAATGCTTCTTACTGAGAGAATCCGAAACTTCTAGGACAGTGTCATAGTGATAAAAGGGAGCTAAAGATGGAAAAGTCCACTTAGTGTGGTCCCTATTCTCAATCTGAATCTGACTCCCCACATTTTTGATCCACAGTGCTCATGGCAGAGTAAAGAGTGGGAGGGAAACATTCACTAATCATGAGAATGGATGCTTGAGACTAGATTGCGCTTGGCCCTTAAAGCCTGGTCTTCACTACAGGAGGTCAAATTAAGATATGCAACTCCAGCTATGTTAATTATGTATGTGGAGTCGACATCTTAAATTGTGTTTCTGCAGCATTCACACAGTGGGATGTTGATGAAAGCAAACACTCCCATTGGCTTCCCTTACTCCTCATGAGGATTAGGTGTATCAGTGCTGATGGGGGTGCCCTTTAAGTTTGATTTAGTGGGTCTTTACTAGCCCTGCTAAATTGAACCCCGGAAAATTGATGGCAGCAGCACTGATCTTACACATAGTGAAGACATAATCTAAGTGTTTCTACGGAGAAGAGACAGCACAATGAGATTTTTGTATGTTGCATCCTGTACCTTGCACAAGTCCAAGCACCATGTTAGCAGCCCTTTCAAGTGACCCTGGAAAGCAAGCCATCTGTCACAGGGTGACCTTGCCTGCCCCCTCCGGAGGACAGGGTAGGACCCCAAGTCTCTATGTACAGTCGCGGGTTGGCCCTTAAAAGCAGGGCTCACTGGCTGGAGTCCCTAGGCAAAGCCGGTGACTGTCTTTTTAATACAGGGCCCACTGGCCTGAGTCTCTATACACAGACAGTGACTATCCCTTTAACACCAGGCCCACTAGCCTGAGTCTCTCTGTCCAGACCTTGGTTGGCCCTTTAAGGCAGGGCTGAAGGGTCTGCGATGGGAGGTCATGGGGGGAGGGGAGGAGTGGAGACACCCCTAGTAGGGGGACCCAGGCCCACCCTACTCTACTGGGTCCTGGCCCAGGGCCCTGTGAATGACAAGACGACCCACCATTCCCTTGGCAGGGAATCCATCTAAACGTGCTGAGGTTCCTGGGGTGGGAGAGGCTGCTCCTGCACCCTCCCTGGGCCACTTTCTACCTGGTCTGATGGGGTATCTTCCCACATTCTTGCAGGGTCCTCTAATTCCCTGGGGGCTATTCCTCCCTCAGAGGCAGCAGTGGAGAGCAGGGTCATGGGGGACGGGCTCCTTTAGACAGGGTAACCCGCCTAAATCCTGTGAGTTCAGTGCGGGGCTGGCTCGCCCCATCATCCCACCCAAGAAAAAAAAGCATCATTCCTACACTACACAGGACTTTGGTAGCATTCTGTCCAGAAAATTATTAAATATGCAGAGGGTATGTGCATGTGTGTATGTAAGGGTAAGAGACAGACAGATGAATGCAATGCTAAGCCAATAATTTATTTTTTTAGTCCTGAACTTAAACTACATTTTTCAATGTTTCTTACTGCAGTGGAAGTTGAAAAATATTTCGAGTAGATTCTAAATGACATTTTAACAAATGAAACAACACTTCTGAACTGAGATTTTTGTTTTGGCGGAGACTATTAGCTGAATTCAACCCAAATTTGTGATTAATTTCAGTACCCCCCAAAAGGGTTCATAAAGTACAATTCAGCAAAAAATAAGTTTTTAGATTCAATCTTGTCCTGCTTCCTTTCTAGGTCCAAGAACGTCCTACCGTAAAGTTGCGAGTATAGTGCGCACTTTTTTCCCCGTTTTTTTAACGTCAAAGTCGGGGTGCTCATTATCCATAGGAGTTTTTTTTCAAAGTTTTAATTTGGCGGTTCCATGGCACTTAATTAATCGCTGGACACCAGAGGTTAAGTTGATTTTTATTAGCATTGACGAGCAACTATATACACAGTTTCAAAAAGGTAAGTTAAACAAATGAAATCAACACTGGAGCGCAAACAAGCAAATACCGTATGTTAATTGATCTTCTACTCATCTTCAAAGCACTGGAATTTGCATTTGTTAGAATCTTCCTCGAACAGACTAGCAATATCTTCTGGGGTATAACCTTTGACATCTTCATCCAGGTAATACAAATCATTGTCATCTTCGCATACCGGTAATTC
>CM057846.1:144325462-144337035 GCA_030068395.1 Apalone spinifera
GAGGGTGGTGAAACACTGGAATGGGTTACCTAGGGAGGTGGTGGAATCTCCATCGTACAGGTTTTTAAGTCTTGGCTTGACAAAGCCCTAGCTGGGTTGATTTAGTTGGGATTGGTCCTGCCTTGGTCAGGACGCTGGACTTGATGACATCCCGAGGTCTCTTCCAGCTCTATGATTCTATAATTCTATCTAGTAACCTTAACAAGAAACCTGATTTTCAGAGATGCTAAATATCCATAACTCTCGGTGAAGTCTGTGGGTACTTAATACCCTTATCTCACAATCTGTTCTCTAAGGATACGTCTACACAGTAGGGCTACATCTAAACTACATCCCTTTTTTCTCATTCCTGGTCATCACAATAACTAGAGAATGTATGTCTATATTTATAAATTTTGCATATTTTTGATTTTAGACTTAAAGTGAGGATCTCAATCCAAAATGTAGCATATTTGCATTTATTACACAAATAGATCAGAAGAGAATCCTTTGGACTTTGCTTTAAGGAAAGTTTATTTCAAGAAGAGATCTTATTAGACAAAACAGAACCGTTGTAAAACTTTTCTGTGTGCATCTGGCATTGATCCCTGTGTACTGTCATCATTGCTGAATTGCTACAAGATAGGGTGAGCTGAACAGTCATTAAGATGGTTTTTAGTCTGTGTTGACACTGCTAAAGGGATACAATACTAAAGATAGATACATAAAAATGGGACTATCAATGACAAGATATTTTATTGTCTGTATATATCACACAAAGTTAGATGAAGTAACTGGTCACTGTTACACCAGGAGACTGAGCTAGGCAGACCTCAGTAATCTGATTAGATCTGGCAATCACTTTCTTATAAAGTTCTATGGCCTGTACTTCTGTACCAGAGCTCAGCCTAGATTATTATAACGGTCCCTTCCAGACGTCTGCCAACCAATTCTGCTAACGTCTGCCAACCAATTCTCCTCTGACAAAACTCCATTGATATCAATTGAACTATACCAGTAGATAATTCAGTCCCATGAATTTAATGTTAAGAGTGAAGAATGACTGCAGAGTGTTGATGACAGATGCTTCGTTTTCTATCTGTGGGGTTTTATGTAATCAATATGGTGAACTTTTTAAAGAAGAGAAAATGAAGCTTTTCCTTTCTAGTCAACATAATTAGGCTTTTATTTGGTTTGGTCAATATTAATTGCTCTATTGCCATCTGTACCTCTGCATCCATCAATGGACTGCTTTCGCTCTTTGCATGCCTCTTTCTCAGCTGTTCTCCAAGATGCAGTCAAGTAATTTGCATCAATAATCTAACATTTCTGAAGCAGCAGAAACATGGGAGTTAAATGGAAAGCAATACAACAGTGTTTCTTAAACTGTGTTCCGCGGCACAGCAGTGTGCCATTAAACTGTGTTCCGCGGCACAGCAGTGTGCCACGAGGCAGTTGGAGGTGTGCCACAGAGAACAACAGAATTCAAAATGGCCACCCTTAAAGGGGCAGGTTACTTTTTTTCTCTAACTTTCCCCCGACCCTGTTTTTCTCTCAGTAACTTTCTCCCAACTCTTTTCCCACCAACTTTTTTTTTGGGGGGCTCAACAAAAAATCCTTGGTGTTCCTCATAAAAAAAAATATTGTTTGGTGTTCCTCGGTCTTAAAAAGTTTAAGAAACACTGCAATGCAATGTCTGAGTAGAACAGAGTGAAAAACATCCTAAGCAAATATCAGGGCTGTAAAGTACCCATATCCAAGTCACCTAGAAGATGGCCATTTAAAAGATGCTTTCAGTGTGCTTTTCTTGTTGGTAGCTAGCACAGATTTATGAATCTGGTACCAGTGGAAAGGTAAAAGATTCAAATCCATTAGCTCAGGCAACAGAAGTTTATTGCTTTTAGATCCACCTGTCTTATCATCAGTCTCCACTGCTGATTGGAGTGCTGTATGGATTACTCAGTGCCAAAATTTACATTTTGGGGGGCAAGGGCAGTAAGGTTGTTGCATCTTCTGTATTTGTTTGACAGGTGCATGTGCAGTCAAATATCAGAGCTGCTTTCCACAGTCTTATCACAATATTGTTAACTACAAATGCAAGAATCAATGGCTTTAGTTTAAAAAAATACCTGAGGAGCTTGAGAGAATAAAGATACAGCATCATCATCATCAACCATAGGGTCAACGCCCCTTGGTGTCCGCTGCCTCCCTCACTATTCCTTCCCTGTCCAGTGCGGATTGACTTAGTTTCTGTAGACTAGCTCCACACCAACATACCCAATTTCCGGGGGGTCTGCCTCTCCTATTTGGACCATCCATTATGATGAATACCAAGATCTTAACTTTTTGCTCACTTGTTCTGCAGATATTCCTGAATAGCTGTAACTTCTGTTGTATAACCTTCTGCAGAAGGTTCTGTTTTGGCTGTATCTTCCTATATAAGTCCTCAAATAAAGATACACCCAACTATTTATTGCCTAGTTTTAGGCTACAGCTTCCAATCCATTTTAGTTTTCTTCAGTTATATATATTCAATATAAACTGGTGGCTTCTAATGGGCAAGAGCTGAAATGACAAAATCCATTAGAACAGTTGATGGGCTGGTTTAAAAGACTACACAGAGATGGGCACACATGTTTAAAGGAAATGCTCTTACATACTTGCATGCACTCTGTGTACAGAGGTGAATCTGCTATTTCCAGTCTGATAACACAACCCAGTAACATGTTTTGTAAATAAACCACTCAGTGCAATAATGTGTGTGGGGCATGCACTAACCAAAAGGGAAGTAAGGAAGAGATGGAGTATGGTTCTAGTACTAAAAGTAACCCAGTTAAGCCCTTGAAGTCCACTTCATTACATGAAACTACTAGGGGCATTACACACATTTCCAGTAATATATATAGTGGTAAAGAGCCGTGTCAGCTTTGAAATAGAATTTTCCTCGTCCGCTAACAAGACACTGACACTGCCTCGGTTTCCCCCATATATTGACTGCCCATGATCAGTAAGGATAAGTCTACACAATAACATTATTTTGAAATAACTTAGTCCGCATTTACACATCAGACAGTTATTTTGAAATAATGTCAAAATATGGTCAAGCTGGAGGACTTCTTACTCCGAGTCCTTTAATCTTCATTGTACTAGGAGTAAGGGAAGTGGGAGGAAGAGTGCTCTATTTCAAAGTAAGTGCTGTGTAGATGCTCTCAATTTCGAAATAAGCTATTTCAAAATAAGCTACGCAATTGACGTAGCTCAATTTGCATAGCTTATTTTGAGTTAAGCCCTGCTATGTAGACGCACCCTAAGAGACATTTCTTTTTGAAGGGCAAAACAATAGACTTCAACTACAATAAGAATTTTTCTTCCAAGTTCTGATCTTGTCTCCTTCCTTGATACATGCAGGGGACAGGGAAGTCTCCTCTCACGCACTCAAAAAGCCTCAGAATAGGAACACCTAAAAATGTATCTGCACAGACCAGACCTTTGGCACACGCCACTCATAGCTCCCAGGTCAGACAATTCTTCACTTGCTCCCCACAGTGTCCCACTCAGACACCCTATTTTCTGCCTCAATGGTCCTTCCTGGGTTGAGGGCTTTCTAGAACTCATAGCTTCTCTGAGTCATTGTGCAAGAACCCTCTGCCCCTGAATAACTGGTTACCCCAGAGTCATGAGCAGCTTTTTTTTGTTCTCCTGTCATTATGTGTCCCCAAACAGTCAAATTTTAAAGGAAAAGAAAATTGGAGCAGACCTGCACTTATAGAGATAATTAAGAGCTTCCTCAGTACAACTTAATGTGCTGGACATGCTCACTCTATTCTCCCATCACTTGAAAAAGAAAAAGCCCAATAGAAGTACTATATTTTAATAACATCCCTACACCTTACATATACTATTATACAGAAAACTATGTTAAAAGACAATAAGGTTGGAAAATCAAGCACGCAAAAAAAAATAAAAAATTCCAAAATTAAGGTTACTGTGTATAGAGAGCTCTTTATATAGGAATGTTGAAAATAAAAAAGAGAGGCATTAGAAAATGGCTTTTTTGTTATGACCATCATTTTCAGACGAGGGTGCCTAACTTTATTTCCACTCTTACATTCATATTCAGGCACCTAAATATGATGATGAATTTTCAAAAGTGATGGATGCTCGGGATTTATTTTGGTGATTAAATGTGGATTCAAGAGCCTAAGATTAGAAAAGTTTTGAGGTCTTGGTCATTAAGTATAATATCAGTTATGTTCACTTATGACATCCGCATCCAAGACCAGAAACATCAAGCAAACCTGAATGGTTAATTTTGATATCCCCACCCCCTTATGCATGGTGGGATTTAAATTGTACATCATCCTTGTTCATTCTAGAGTTTGCTTTCCACTTAGGAGATGTTGTCACAAAAATGAATGGAGAGAATATTTGTAAAAAAAATAGGGTGAAGGATAGAACAGAGCAATGAAAGTGAAAGACAATTTTGCACAGACTGGGGAAAAAACAAGACAGGAGAAGGATAGAAGAAAATGCTGTTGCAAAATTACACTATATGTTTAATTCTGTAGTTGTTGATGGGGGTATTTCTGTCTTTAATATATATCATAAGCTTTCAGTTAGGGTCTGATCCAGTGCTCAAACAGACTTCAATGGTTTTTGGATTAAGTTCATAGTGAAAAATATTTTTATTCTTAAATTGAATCACCCTTTGAAAAACTGAGTTTAAATTACAGGGAGAGAGGAAGTCTAATTAACTCAGAAAAAATTGAGAGCTCAAAAACTAGTTTAAGAGATTTGCAAACCCCCAGAGACTCCAACATTTACTTCATCTCCTTTATACTCTCCTCTTAAAAAAGGAGAAAAGCAACTTACCCAGAATACAAATTAATTTAACTCAGACTGGAGTATGTAACACAAGATGTTTTACACACAAGATGGATAAGTAGTTTATTCCTATAAAAGTGTTCAGGGGATTGTAAAATGCAAAAGAACCCTGGACTATTGTTGTACTTTGGGAGTAATATATTTCAGAATAAATCTACCGTTAATTATTGTTCAAAACCAACTTTTTTCATATTCATGCTTCTTTTGTGTTCCCTTTCCATAAACAAATAATTAAGTTGTATTGGTATGTATGTCCATAACAAGGAAATTTCCAAGTTGCAATCATGAGGATTATTGGCAAGACAGTTTAAAATTCATTGGTATGAAAATGTCTTATGGAACTACAGAGACTGGGAGAAACCAAGATTAGGAAAGGGTGGAGCAAAACCAGCGCCATGTAACTTTTCTGACCAATTGCAGGTACTAACACAGTGCCAAGAGCAAACATCACATACTCTGAGAGCAGAAGAATAAAACTGATCAAAACCATAAGTGTTGTTTTTCAGCAGTTTATTTTTTGGAGGAAATTCCAGAAGTGAAAAATCTGTATAAAAAATGGAAAATATCAGCCAAACACTGAAAAAAATCAATGTAGAATGTTGCCTCGTAGGGGTTATAGTTTCTCAACAAGCAAAGCTTCTTGGTCAGAGTCAGAATTTCCATAATGCATCCCACTTTCATTTTAGAGAATGGAGTTACTTCAGCATGTAAGTCCCTGGCTATGATGCAATTTAGGACATATCATGCACAACATATATAATCTGGCTGGTGGCTGGGGAGATTGGCTCAAATAGGAATAACGGGGACATGGGGAAACTGCTCTACAATTCCCATGAGACATTCTGACAACATTTTGAAATTGAAACTTTTTTTAGATGAAACATTTCCTTTTTTCTGGGGAGGAAAGAGCAGTTCATTTCTTTGACAAAAACACACACACACACACACACACACACACACACACACACACGAGAACCAACAGTCTTTTCAGGCCCCTGGACAAGGTTCTGCTCCATGCTCCCAGAAGCGGGAGTGCAGGGCGGCTTGGGCAGAAGGAGTAGGGCTGGGGGCAGCGAGCCCTCCATGCTATCCAGAATGTAGCATGCCCCTCTCCAGCCCTCAGAGCCAAGCAGAGCACGTGGCGTGGTGCTCTGGAGGAGATTTAAAGGGTTTGGGAATCTGACTGCTGCTGCTGCAGTGACGGCTGGGAGTCCTCAGTCCCTTTCAATTACCAGGTCCTGGGGCAACTGCCCTTTTCCCCTCCCCTCACATTGGCGGGCCTGCATATATATCTGTATATATAGATAAACATACTACATAAGATTTACATCTCCCATAGGGTCTTAGATATAATATTAAACTTTGTCCTCCTCTCACAGTTGTAACCATCCAAAAAGGCACTGGCTCCCAGTCAGAGCTCTGGGGCTCCTTGGGAGGAGGGCTACAAGCAGGTTTCAAGGGTCCTTTAAGCACAGTTAGCATTAGACTCACAAGGGGCCCAGGGCAGAAAGCTAAAGCCCCATTGCACAGGGATGAAGTCCTACCACCCAGGTCTGAAGCCAGAGCCTCAGGAATTTAGTTTTGTGGGCCCCCCTGTGATGCTATACCCTAATGTCAGTCCTGGCTTGTTGTGCACAGATGGACCAGGGAGTTTTTATAGTTTTGTGTGAGGGAGAAGGGGACTCATAAAGAACGGGGCTTAGAACCCCTGCAACAAAATAATAGGTTACTGCAATAGCCACTTCTCTTGTACTTCTCTTCCACTGCATCCCACTCACTGTCTGTTGTCCAGGATCTGCTGAGGCCAGGAGTCGGATATGTCCAACTCCAGTCTCTATGCGAAATGCAGCCTGTTTTGTTCCAAGGGTTATGTCACCTACTACAGTATAATGACTGTTGTCTTTTATGAAGAGGACATTGATGATGTATCAAGTCTTGTAAGTACACAGTGGTTAAGTAGGCCAATGCATGAGTACACAGTCCTTTCCACATTGAGTGCATACCTAGCTCAATATCGATGACAGCATCACAATCTGTTCCTGTTGAATTTACCACTGTTTATGACTCAGCATCCATGCCTCAAGATCCATATGGTGATTAGTCTCAAACTGAGTAACCCCACCGTTGACGGCTCCTTGTCAGTATGCTCTATCTGTTGTTGACACTCCCAGCTCTCAACATCAACACTGCACTGCTTCAAGTTAGGTTTCAGTGTGTCCTTCAAACACTTTTTCTGTCCACCTTGTATACAGTAACCCACTTTCAGTTTGCTCTACAGTAACTATTTTGGCATGTGTATAGCAGCCGTCTTTAGCACATGACCAGCCCAACATAAGTATGATGTGATGAGCATGACTTCAATCCTTGTTCAGTGGCTGAGCTCCAAAACCTAGCTTTATTCTGCCATTTGATGTGGAATATTTCACACAATTGTCATAAATATCTAGAAGTGTGAGGTGATGCCTACTGCCAGTCTAGGTCTCACAACCATACAAATTGGACAGCATAAGTGCTTTACAGCATTTTAGCTTGGTTTGAAGTTTAATATCATGATGATTCCAGACTCTGACTGATAGCCTGCCAAATGATGAACTGACTTTGTTGATTCAAGTTGTCAGCTCCTTGACTATAGTAGCATCATTTGACAATGTGCTGCCAAGATAGCAGAAGTCTGTAATAGTATTCAGCTGTATATTGCTGATGGTGACTTTGATTTCATGAAGGGTTTGTCTGGTGCAGGTTGATAAATGACTTCTGTCTTTTCCAAATAGATTGTCATCTCATACCCTTTTGCAGACACTGCAAATCTGTCTGTAGTCAATTAGATCTCTTCTTGTGTATGTGTCTCTGGTGCACAATCATTGGCATTTGGAAGCTCATGAAGAATTGCTTCAAAGATCTGTGGAAGATCACAGTCTCTTCAGGTTGAAGAGGCTCAAAAATATAAGGGGAAACCAAGACTTTTTGTAGCATCGTCAAACATTTCTATTTTGAAGAGATTGAAAAAGATTGGACCAACTATTCAGCCCTGCTTAATACCATTAGTGACAAGAAACAGGTTAAACAAAACACCATCTATACAGACTCATCAAAGCATTCCATTATGAAATACTCTTAAATTGGTGATTTTTTCCCCCGGGACAACGAAACTTACATAGTAGTTGACAATGATGCCAATGGTTTACTGATGCAGTTAAGCACTTTAGCCAGGTTGAAGAAATGTACAACAAACATGTGGATAATGTACATGAAGAAATGTACAACAAACATGCGGATAAGGGCCATCCAGTGGCTATAGTGGATAATGTCCCTCACTAAAGGCTCTTCAGCAAGGTAAACAGTCATGGGATAAGAAGGAACGGCCTCACAAGGATCAGTAACTGGTTAATAAAAGAGGAAAAAAGTGTGGGAATAAATGGTCATAATAGTCATTCCACAAGTGAGGAGACTGGACTAGATGCTTCTCAGGATCCCTTCCAGTCCTACAAATTCTTTGATTCCATGGTTTCTATCGTCAGTTGCCATAATCGAGACAGGTAAATAGTGGTATTCCCCAAGGATTTGTACTGGGATGTATGTTGTTCAACATATTCATAAATGATCTGGAAAAAGGAGATGGCAAAATTTACAGATGACACAAAATTACTGAAGATAGTAAAGTCCAGACTGTGAAGAATTACAAAAGGATCTCATAAAACTGGATGAAGGGACAACAAAATGGCAAATGAAATTCAAAATTGAGGCTATGTCTAGACTACAGGCTTCTTTCGGAAAATCTTTTTTCAGAAGAGACCTTCCGAAAAAACTTCTTCCAAAAAGAGAGCATCCACACACAAAAGTGCATTGAAAAAGCGATCTGCTTTTTCAAAACATAGCATCCACACTGAATGGACACTCTCTCACATTTAAGCTGTGATTACTATGGACGGAGTGGCCACCAGGGCACCTGTGCTTTTTCCTCTTTCCTCTTCTTTTGAAAGGACAACCTCTTCCCTGTCCACACACACCTTTTTCCACCAGCAAAACCCCTCTGTTCTTTCGATTTACTTTCAGAAGAATGCGATTGCAGTGTGGATGTAACTCAGGTTTTGTCGTAAAAATGGCCATTTTTCCAACAAAACTCTGTAGTGTAGACATATCCTGAGAAATGCAAACTAATGCACATTGGAAAATAATCTCAACTACACGTAAAAAATGATGGGGTCTAAATTAACTATTACTGCTCAAAGATATCTTGGAGTCTTTGTGGATAGTTCTTTGAAAACATCCACTTAATGCACAGCAGTAGTCAGAAAAGCAAAAGGAATGTTAGGAATCATTAAGAAAGAGATAGATAATGAGGCAGAAAATATAATACCATTATATAAATCTATGGTACTGCCACACTTTGGATACTGTGTGAAGTTCTGGTCATCTGATATGAAAAAAGGATATAATTGGCAAAAATACAGAGGAGGGCAACACAAATCATTAGGGAAATGGAAAAGTTTTCATATGAAGAGAGTTTAGAAAGATTGGGAAATTTGACAGAAATGCCCCCAAATGTCAAATATGCAAATGAAACCAGGCCAATTCAGTCATTTTCCTTAGTTTACCAACAGGAAATATCACAGCTATAGTCAGGGAGAGGCTAATTGACTAGTCTGATGCATTATGGCTGTTGATATGTTCCTATGTTCAGCTATAAGCCCACTCTCTGAAGAAGTTCAGAATTTAAAAAAAAAATCTTTTTTCACAAGGAGAGATTGTAGCTGTTTACTTCAGAGAGGAGATAAAAAAGAGTATCCTGATAAGACTAAGTATTTTAATTTCCTTTTTATTTTATGGTCTTTTGACTAGCTACATCATGTTATTAAGCCTTTTCCAAACTTTAGTGCAAAAGTCTTAGTTTTTGGCATTAATCCTCACTCTCGCTATCAAATTTGATTAATGTACTTATGTTGTCATCTGCAATATTAAGCATAATGAATGCTATTATGTGACAAACATTTAGAATCATAAAAAGATTCATTGTCTTCTAAAATTGAACAAGAAACTTTACTTGTATGACACCAGAGAGATCTTCTTTAAATCTACCCTCTCTCTCTCTCTCTGATTCAGTTATTCTCTTAAAAAAATTCTACCTCAGCCAACTACAGAATTATCCAGGAGGTTTCAAACTGTGGGTCACTTGTTTACCTGTGCCATTGTATTGGAGATTGCAGCTACCATTGGTCATAGATTGCTGTTCCTGGGCAATAGGAGCCGCAGTAAGCAGTATCTTGGTCCACACTGCTACCTGCAGTTTTCAATGGCTGGGAAAAATGATCCACAGCCAACAGGAGCTGCGATCACCCATACCTGCAGCGGCAGAGGTAAACAAAGAGTTTTGTGGCCAGCTAGTGACTTGCCCTTACAAACCGTGACCCAGAATTTGAAAATCGCTTTGCCTGGTTGGTTCTTTAGTATAGATTTAAGGAAACAGTACACATATGCTTAAAGTTCCTTCATCATTAATAGTCTGTTTTGGGTTCTATTTAAAAAAAGGAACAAAACAATGCAAACCAATGCCATGAAAATATGAAAATGAAAATGCACAACCCACTATTAATTTTACTAGAAAAGCCTATTTGTATTTAGTATGTAAATATATCATTGTTCATTTTACATTCATCTTGTTTCAGTGCAGATGTTCTTTCTGCTCATAAAAAAATCAGATCTAATTAATGTATAAGCCTTCAGGGCAAAATATTTCAGTTTGTGACACAATAACTGGAGTATTGCTTGCAAACTCAGTAAAAAAGATACTGTACATTAACTTTCCATTGTAGATAAGTTATGTTTATTTCATGAGTGCAGTACTTGCATCTATCCAAGGTCCTGTAAGTTAGCGGGAAGAAAAGGAAAGGAAAATCTCAATGGAAATGGACACTTGTTATTCACAGCATGATTGCAGGGCCATTCTAATTTCAACAGCACTTTCAGTGATTGTCCCTTTGGGTATAACATTTCAGGCTATACATTTACATTAAAAAATGGAATGTGATTTTTAAATGCCAGTTTAACAGGACACACTCACCTCTCAAGCACCCTTTTGGCCAAGTGCATGTGCCTGCACACTATACTCCTTGTTTTCTGTAGAGACACCAAGCTTTTGGAGCAGCTGATCAGAGCTCCTCATTGGGACCGGTAGGAGCAATACACCGAAGCAGTAATTGTATTTGGGAAGTGCTCCAAACTCTGCAAATCCAGATGAAAATAATCCAGTTTTTATGGATCTGGTAGTAACTCCAAATACAATAGAGGCAGCGCTCACATGGAAGTATGGAGGCAATGTCTTGTGGCTTTTGCCTCCTGATTGTTGCAGACTGTGTAATTTTTATTTAAATATAATGTGAGCAAATCATGTTGACAGCCTATTGGGCAATTATGAAATACAAATAGTTGGTGGGAGGACAGAAAGTGTTCATTGTTACCCACCATGCCCCCTTTTAGGTTGCTTCTGAAATCAACAGTATCAGTAGAGTAGTGATAAGATTCAATAATGGACCTTGGCACTGCAGAGAGAAAACACAGAGGCAATATACTTTAAAGAGCCAAAGGAATGGGCTGCAGGAGTCTGCACTGAAGGAATGCCACATGAATGTGAGGAGAGTCCAGTTACTCCAGAGCACCTGACATGCTGGCTACGTCTACACAGGCCCCCTTTTCCGGAAAAGGGATGCAAATGA
>CM057846.1:144340590-144356180 GCA_030068395.1 Apalone spinifera
AGTGTCCAAGTTATTAGAGCACAAACATACAAACATTCTCCTTTATATATTAGAAGACATATTTTGTATAAAGTATGCCTTGTGAGGTATCATTTGAAATCTCATAATCTGCTGAATATTATTATCCTGTTGAAATGTGCATCACAACATGGTTGTACACGGAGGCCTTGTGCTCGCCCCCGTGCTTGTCCTTGTGTCTGCGTTACTGTTCGCCCTGAAGGCAAGCAGCAGTCCTGACTCTGGACTCTCTGTGTCTGGGTGACCTTTTAACCCTTGTCTCCAGGCAGCCTCGCTGACGTCACCCACTGATCCCGCTGGCGGTCAGGGCGTCCTCTCGCCCTTGGCGTGCCCTGGCATTCGCCCGACACTGTGCGCTTGCCCCGTCCCCGCCCCCGCCCATCCGCTGTGCTGCTGCTGCTGAGTAACGGACACAGCTGATCAGTGCTCTCCGGCCGGTCCTGAAGAGCGCAAGAGCTACCGCGGGTTCAGTGCGGGGCGGATCGGCTTCGGCTGGGCAGAGACGTTACACCCTGTCACAATGGGCTATAAAGTTATAAGTTATTAATTGTAGGAGTGTGTGTCTGTCTCGTCCAGGGAGGCCATGCCCCCTCACTTTCATGCCCTTAGTAAGGCAAAGCTTACTGGGTTATAAGCAATTTCTAAGGCTTTGGCCTTTGAAGTAGGGTCAAGCAACACATAGTCCAGAGCTCTGGCCTTAGGCAGGACAGAGAAATATGCAGTCTGATATCCTGGCTCTGTCTAACTGTCCTATCCCAAACCTCTGATTCTGGTAGCATGGGTGCAGGTGTCATGTCTCCACTGACCATGATGGAGAGGAGTTCCTCACTGTCAGTACTGGAGGACGGTCATACCACTTTGCTATACTACCCTATGGTCGTTATTGAACTATGTTGTAATTCTGGGTAGCATCCACAACCCAGTTTCTTAGAGACAAAGATACACTGGCATAATTGTTCCCTCTAATCTTTTCCATCTGTGTGTGGATTTTTTCTATCCACGTGCAGAATAAATTTTGGTATTTGCACCAAAGCATGTACGAATTGCACCACCAAAAAACCCCACAAAATTCAGTCTGGGCATTCTGCTAATCAACTGGGTTGCAGTTGATTTCTTCTGAGTGGCTGCTCAAGAGCACAGCTTACAAGGAACACTGACTGGCATGTTAAAAAACTAGCAATTGCTTAAGTGGCTGTCCGCTAGCAAGGAAAAAGGTGTAAATAAGAAATTTACATTTAATTTCAGAGCTGTCTTAAATCTCACGTATGCAAGAGATTGTCTTTACTCCAGCAGGGGCTAATCCCCAATAAGGGAGAGGATTTCAGTATGGCTTCCACCTCTCCTGTCCTCTTCCCATCTCTGCTCATGACATCAATGAATACCTGAAGACTATTGCATGAGGGGAAGGGGCCCAGGCTGAAAGGAGACCCAGCCTGTAAAACTTTCTGCTGCTTATAGTGAAACAGAACTTGTTTTGTTTATGTCCTATTTCTTGTTTAGTTTCGGAATTAGTTTCCAATTTTATCTTTTTATTTCATTTTAAGCCAATTTTGACTGCTGTGCCTAATCACTTGTAATCACTTAAAATCTATCTTTCCGTAATTTGTTTTATTGTTTTATCTATATCAGTGTGAAGATGTATTGAAGTGTTTGGGAATTTCTACCCGGAAGTTACAAGGCTGGCAATCATTTTCCTTTGTTGAGACGATGGACTTAGTATGAGCTTCAGGAGAGTAGGGTGCAACACAACACACACATTTCTGCGTGTGCGGTAAGGCTGGGACTAAGAACACGAGGGGGTCACCCTGTAAATAATCTAAGAGTGGCTAGCTAGTAGCAGTTGATAGTGTGTAGGAGCAGGGAGCAAGTTACATGATGGAGTCTATGTGAGTAGAGCCTGGAAAAGTGGCTGTTAACCAGCAAACAGTGGAAGAGACATCCCAGGCTGGAGAGTTAAGGGGCCACAGCTGTTCAACAGTCCAGGCTGAACTTTGGGAAATGTCACAATATAATATTGTGCCATTCTGCAGATACTGAAGTTTAGAATTAACTCTTTATCTGATCTACTGGTTTTGTAAAAAACAATAAGGAAAGGGGAGGGATTAGTAGTTTACTACATCACCAACCCACATCAACTATTAAAAACACATACATGGTAGCACAGAATTCAGAATGGATTAACATGTTTGCCAAGAATATTGCTGACTCAATTAACATTTCCTCAGCAACTGCAGCATAGATTTCTTATATATTTGATTCAGGGAACAGAAGATACAGGGTGTGGTAAATAATCAAGATTATGAAACAGCACACTGCTCTGGACTACAGGGCATCCCTACTATAAATTACATTGGTATGCATCAATTCCTCATTAAAGTCGTTGAAGCTTGTAAGAACTGATGTGTTATAAGTCCTCTCATTCCCCCACCCTTAAGTCATGGGGGAAAAAAAAACCAATTTGCGCAAACGGAAGTCAGCCACGGGAAAAAAATTCCCCATTTTAAGTTGTTTCACAATAAGTCCAAGTTTTCTGGAACATACCTTGGACTTATAGTGAGGACGGCCTGTACACTGGTGGGTAGGGAAATTCAAAACATTGGGAAACACAGTTTGGAATTTGCAAGGGTGGAAGGTGCAAGGCCTGGGGCACCACATGAGATTAATAACTGCACAGTACAAATTATAGTTGTCATTCCCAGGAGGGCAGGGAGGCCTAAAGAATTGGTATGTGAATAGTATGGGTATTATTGAGAACATAACATACATACACTATCCTAGTGTCAAGATGGCCAGAAATGATGCACCCATGGGGGGGGGGAGGTTGCCCCAAAAGTCTGTACAAAGGGGGTCATGTGAAGTGTCACATGAAAGCTTATGTTCTACTGATTCTGTATATTCATGTACTTGTATAATAGCTGTATGTGGAGTTATAAAAATGTACTCTGTGTTGATGCTGGAAACTTTTCTGTCTGAGGCAGAGCAATGTGCCAGGAATGTTTGTTCAATGGCTATGCTACTTAGCGAGGCTCCAGGGACAATAGATCTCTAGGTGCCAAAGACACACCTGAGGAATGAATCTGGATGCCTGCAGATGAGTCAGAATAATGATTGCTGGTTTGGGACACAAGGATAGGTTCCTGGGCCATGTGCCCCACTCCAGCTTGGAATCGACCAGGGATGTATATAAAATGCCATGTGGCAGACTCCATTTTGTCTTGAGTTCAGCTACTGATCCCAGATGCAGCCTGGGACCATGGACCCATCCTGACATAAATGAACACAAGAGACTTTTAAGATAGCAGTTGTAACATCTCTGCTAAGAGCCTGCATTGAGAACTTGGTGATTTGATGCATGTAATGTATTCTCCTTAACAAACTTACTCTCATGCTTTTCTTTCTTTTATTAATAAACCTTTAGATTTTAGATTCTAAAGGACTGGCTCAGCATGATCTTGTGGTTAAGATCCGGAGTGTAAATTGACTGGGACCTGTGGCTGGTTTCTTGGGACCGGAAGAACCCGTTTGGGAAAGGTAAGATTGGGTTCTAAAACCCCTCACCTGGGTGTTAGGCATGGGGCTGTTTGGGGCATAGGAAGAGATGGAGTGTTAGAGGGGTTTTACACGTGAGGCTTCTGGCTGGCCAGATTGGCAGCTGACGTGCTCGGTGTGACTGGGTTTGTGGCCTATTTGGGAAGGTCTCCAGTCTGGGGCTGTAAGGAGCCCCAAGTCTGAGGAATTTGCCCTGAGCGGATGCTCTCGGCTATGCCCAGACCTGGCCCGGTCCATCACAGGATAACACAATGGGAAAAAAAGTAAGCAAAAAGAGAAAGAATAATAGAATCGTAGGACTGAATGTTACTTCTAGTCCAATTCCTTGCATTCTTGGCAAAACTAAATATTATTTCGACCTTCCTTGACAGGTGTTTGTCTATCCAGTTCCCATTTTGTATGTGTGCTATTGATTGCTCCTTCTTAAGTGGAATACTTTGCATTTGTCCTTATTGAATTTCATTTGACTTACTTCAGACTATTTCTTCAGTTTGTCCAGGTCATTCTGAGTTTTAGTCCTAACCTCCATAGCACTTGAAAATCATCCCAGCTTGGTTTCATCTGTAAACTTTATAAGAATACTCTTTATATGCCATTATCTAAACAATATATTGAACAGAACCAAGCCCAGGGCCAATGCCTCAAGGGCCTCACTCAATGTGCCCTTCCAGCTTGACTGTGAACACAGACAATTACTCTCTGGGAATGATTTTCCAAGTTACAAATTTTATTGTAGTTCCATCTAGGCTGTATTTGTCATATGAGATAGTATTAAAAAAATCTTGCTGAAATGAACAGAATCCACATCCACCTTTCCCCTCAATCTGCAAGACTTGTTATCCTACCAATGAAACTATTAGGTTGGTTACCCATATGGTTTTCCTTTAGAAATATAGCTTGAAAAAATTATAAGTATTTTATCAGCTATACTGAAATTAGATAAGGCTTGAGAGTTGATCATTTGCTTTTATTTGAATAGGAATTGGAATGATCATACCAAAAATCAGATTTCAAATCTTTAGCTCATTCTTTCATCTCTTTATGCACCAATTCCTTTACTAAAATTCTGAAAAAATAATAATTGTAGCTTTATTCTTTCCCCTGAATGGCTCTTTTTTGCCTTTTGCTTTTTATAAAACATGTCCCTCAGTGATAAACCACATTTGTTTAATTATAGTGGCTATGTCTACACTACGATGTTTGCCAGAAGAAGCAATGCAAATGAAGCATGGATTAGCATTTTCTTGCACTTCATTTGCATAATCTCTTCTGATCTGTTTTTGTGCAAGGGGTTTTTGTGCAAAAACAATCAGTATGGATGTTTCCTTTTTGTGCAAAACCCCCCTTTTGCACAAGATCGTTATACCTCCTTGAGGTATACCTCCTTGAGATATAACAATCTTGTGCAAAAGGGGGTTTTTGTGCAAAAAGGAAACATCCACCCTGCTTTTTTTTTTGAGCAAAAACCCCTTGCGCAAAAACAGATTGGAAAAGATTATGCAAATGAAGTGCGAGAAAATGCTAATCCGCTCTTCATTTGCATTGCCTCTTCTGGCAAACATCATAATGTAGACATAACCAAAGAGTTTTGGCTTCTTTTGCCTTTAAGAATCAGAGCCTAGAAGCTAGTAAACATTTTCATTTCCAAGATAAAGAGATAAATCCAACATGTCTCTCAATAGTTTTTGTTTTGTTTTTTAATGTTGTCCTTTTGTATCCCTCCAGAGAAACTGGCAGTATTGTTTCTCTCTGACCAACTTTTCTGCTCTACTGTGTTTCTTTTTAATTTCTCAGTTGAGTTGAATTGTCCACTAGAGATTTGGATTTCAACACATAACTGTCTTCAAATACCAAAGTCTCATCTTCAGCTTCAATTACTCTCTGTTACCAAATAAAATATACTAGATTTTATCCCAGTTAACATCTTCAGAAGTCTTCTGTAATGCATTTTTTAAAGAAGTTTTTAGTTGTTCCCTTGATCGGCTACAGATATTAAGTGAAAGCAAAAACAGCAAGAAGTTAAAGGACCAACAACAACTAAAGAAAAAGCAGGCACAGGTTAAAGAACAAATATACCAAATTAGAAATTAAAGACAAAGAGAGATCTTGGGTAATAATTTCAAAAGCACTTAAGTGACTTATGAGTGTAAGTCCCATAGAATTACAATAAAATTTAGACACCTAAGTGCCTAATTCACTATTGTAAATGGGATATAGGCTCCTAGGCCCAAATCCTCAAAGATTCTCTCTTAGGTGCCTCAATACATTTTAGGATCTGATACCTTAATAACTGAGTTGCTTTTGAAAATGTTACTATTTTTCTACAGACAAATTTTCACTGATTTAATTAACTGTAATTTAAAATCTGTTTAGTTAATACAGTACATCATTTTTGCGGACATTCTTAAATCAGTTTTTAGAAATGGTTTATATCAATTTAGCCCTATTTATGCTAAGCTAAGTCAATAGAGTCCAGGTTTAAATTAATTTCAACGTATCCACTCCAGGGCTTTGTACAAGTTTACATCTATTTTAACACCTATTTTAATTAAAGCTGTTTAACTAGGTGTGCAAATAAGACTTCAGGAAGAATAAAGGTGACTTTTCCTTTGTCTGTGGGCTGGATTAGACTCTGAGCAATGTGGGAGAGGGATTTTTCTTCTTGCTTGTTTATAAGGCATGTGTCACATCTTGGGGTGTAATAAATACTACTACTACTACTACTAATAAAGTGGCTCTCCTATAAGGTGACATTCTCATTCCTTCTTTTTCTATCCTTTCTGTACAGGTGTGTACTATGATTTGAGATACTTATTTGCCATCTGAGACTAAGCACCCATATCTTTCTTTGAACTGAAGGCACACAGCACCTGGCAGGGCAAAGTGCTTTGACTAGACAGTTGGGATTTTCATAAGCGTCTGAGTAACATAGGATTACAAGTCCCACTGGCTTTCAACAGACTCTGCTCTCTTTTATCACTTAACATCCCTCTCCAAGTTCCTTAGATCAGGAATTGTGTAACACTCACAATTTCTTTCCATTTTCCTTATCTTCTCTGCTTCTAGTTGCTCTCCCCTCTTCATTCTACGTTTTTTCCTGTGTGCAGAGCCTTGAGCTTTGGCTGGGTGGAGCTCATTAAGCAGCTATGGGGCTGTGTTACCACGCAGCTTAGAAGGAAACTTGATCATGAGCCATGTGACATGGAAAGTGTGACACTTTGAAAGCCCAAATCAGTTGACCCAAACTGTGAGACTTGTTGCCACTTGGTTGTTATTTTTCCAATGTAGACTTACCCTTCCAAACGTAAGGGTAAATCCCAAACATTTTGGGATAACTGCCTTCCTTTTCGATGTGTCCCTGGCAGCTGGGAGAGACTCACTGCTCTGTCCTCAGCAGGGGGTTGCTGCTGTAGCTGAGGGAGAAATGCCCCTTCCCCAGCCTTTTTTTGCAATATAGATGGACCCACAGATAGATGTTGTGCCTGTTTAAGCACTTATGTGCCCTTCATTACTGTTGTGCAATCATTTCAACTACTATTAAGAATAAAAGCCATGGATTTTATCTTCACAGCACACATTTGGCAAAGGGAAGTGTTATATTCATTTCATAGATAGGACAGAGAAATTGTAGGGTAGATTCACTACTTTGCCGTAGGTCACAGAGGAAGTCCATGTCTGAGCTTCAAATTAAACCCAAGTTGTCTGAACATATGTCTAATGTCCATTAAACCATCCTTCTAGCCTGGCATTTCCTAGAACACATCCTCTTTGGGATCCATTATATTCAAATCCTGAACCCCCCATGGTTAAAGATATTTAATTGACAATATCAGTAAGAATTAATGCAAATTGATAATTAAGTTATAGTGTTCATAGAAAGATTTCCAGATCAACTCTTCAGATACTAATTAGAAATTGTGCCAACCAAACCCATGAATTTAAACATCTGTGGACACTGGGGAAAATGTACAACTGTACCCAAATTCCAATGCTGAAACCTATCGCAATAATATAACAATATAACTCTTATTATCAGAAAACCTTTAAACTTTGGGGAAGTTTGGTTCTAGAGTCAAATCCTAGTTTTGTGGCTCTGGATTTTCTAGCTCTGTTAGTTACTGTAAACCTTAAATTAATGACAAAGCATTCCAAGGTCCATACCCATTTTAGTTGTCTGTACATGAACAGTAAAATCAATTAATTTCAGTAGAATTTTAGTCTCTGCATTTTAAATAATGCAAAATGCCAGATGTATGTTGTGCAGTATTCTTCATCAGCTGCAAGATTGATTTTTGCCTTTGAGTGTCATTCTTCCATAAACTACTCTTCTCTGAAATAGCTGCAAGTGAGTAGATATACAAAATAAACCACTATAGAAGATTTATGCAAATACAAAAAATGGAAAAATCATGAATTCCCAAGGTGGAAGCACTGATACCATTCATATTTAATAATACATGAACAGCAGAATAAAACTTCTCTCTCAATTTCTATTTAATCCTTTATAATACAATTAAAGTAAAAAGATTAGGTATGGATGAAATCACTGTGTATAAAGTAAGATCCAAGCTTAACTTTTAACACAAACCCTAACTGAATCAGAACGGAACCTTTCTGAGATTCAAAAATGCATAATTTTTAAAAGAATTTTTGCATTTTGATGAATATGCAGGGTCTACCTGGGACCAGAAGAAGATGTGGCACTTTACAGGGAAAGACTATTATCAGGAAATTTCCAGGTCAATTGCTGCAGTTCAAAAATACAGTTTGGATGGACATCTGGGGTCAAATTCTAATCTCAGTTATATCATCACACTACTGATGAAATCACTATGGTTCCACGAGTCTGACGGAAAAGAGAATTTGACCCTTTAACAGTTATCTAGGTAAATGTCCCACATTGGCTAAGTCTTTGTTATCTCCAGTTCTCTCTCTAAAACCTTAATGTTTTTGTTCAGGCATTATAAGTTGTATATTGTAGACAAATATCAAGAAGAATATTTATGAAGTAAGTTCAATATTGATGCCTGTCTTACTCAACTGTACTATAGCTATACTAACTAGATCTGAAATACACCAATAGTTTTTTCACATCACACTTATATATATGATATATGCCTTAGCAGTACTAGAATAGCAACTCTATAGGAAAGCTAAGTTAGATATTATGTTTATTAAAATAGGATAGATATCAAAACATAATCATGATGGATAATGAAATAAATATGCAAAGACAACCTATATTATACTTGTCAGTTTTGTGTACACTAAAGGCAATTGTGCATGAAAGTTGGATAGTTAGAATGCTAGATAGTTAGAATTCATAATGCGGAAGTTTGCATGGGATTAGGTTCTGAGGCTGAGTTGAAACATCATTGAAAATTTGGTCCATAAACTTAAATGTAAAATTCATGAGTTAACTTGACTAATCTGTTTCCCAGAACTGAATTTTCTGAAGGAATTTTGAGAAGGCAAATGAAATCTGTAGCTTCATTTGCATTTCCTTACTCCAAGAGTTTGCATAATTAGATTATTTCTTTTTTTTAAACACAATAATATTTTATTTCAACAATAGAAAAAATAAAAGAATTATCAGCAACATATGTACTTTAGAAAATCTACAGTAGCAAATTGAAAAAAGAATACTTAAAATTCTAATTTTACACAGGAGGTTCTGTCAGGGAGTTTGAGATGCATGAAGTCTGTGAAATATGATATGCTTCATAAACTGCTTACTTTAGAGCAGAGACATCCAAACTGTGAGGAACCTTTTGATCCCTTCCAGGAGTATTTTGTGCAAATCTGGGCTCATCTAAACAATGCTAGAATGTTGAAAGAGGATATGCAAATTCGGTGGGAATTTGCATATCTTCTTCCAATCTCACTTTCGAAAGCAGAACTTTCGAAAATGAAAGTAGTTTAGATGCGGGGTTTTTTTGGCAACCCCCTTTGTCAAAAAGCCACATAAACTTCATTTTTTGAGGAAGAGCAGCTTTTTGACAAAGGGGAGGAGGTTCGCCGAAAAAGCCGCGTCTAAACTACTTTCATTTTTGAAAGCTCTGCTTTCAAAAGTGAGATTGGAAGAATATCCTCTCTGTGTGTAGTGAGTCAGAATGGCTTCCTCCAGAAAAGAGGGGGGTTAACTACCCCAGGTAGGTGCCACCAACCCAGCCCTGTCATCTCACAACTAGTATGTATAAGAATAGGGCCTTGCAGCTCATCTCAGTTTTGGTTTGACAAGTGAAGGTGGAAGATTACTCTCTCCTAGGGAACTGAATCCTCAGCAGAGCCCACAACTGGCATTAAGGAGAAAAGGCAACCCCCTTCCTCACAAGATAGAAGACCCTCTAGGAAAGACTGGAAGAAGGTCCACTGAACTATGAGATAGAGAGCCAGGTCTAGTAGTGAAGGAACAGTGCCATCTGGAGCTGGTAAGAAGTAGCCCATGTAAAGAAGACTTTATTTTGGTAGGGCTGTTGGGATGCAAGGCAGCGACTATATGTTTCCCGACCAATCTAGTGATGGCACAATCCTGGTGGAGCAAGGTAGGTCATTTGTTTGGGACTAACATTTAGGCTAGATGGCCCGTGACATGAATTATTTAATTGTTGCTATTTGTCCCAGCCAGAAGGCTGAGGACCATGGTCTGTTTAATTATTACTGTTTCTGCCAGCTAGGATGGGAGGGCTATAAATTGTTTAATTGCTTCATAAATGACAAGGGGACCTTAACCCTCACCTATTCCAGCCATGAGGAGGAGGGCAATAGATTGTGAAGTGCTTTGCTCACACCCAGAAGGCTGGAGCCCAAGATTCCATTGCACAGCCAAGCCAGTAGAGCACCTAATGGACAGCTGATGAATATATCAACTCCCCAGTGCCACCAAAGGGAGTGCTGTGATCTTAAAAGGAAAGATGGTTACACTGCAGAAAACTGAAAAATATATATTTCTGTTTTTGAACTGTTTTGGAATAGACGGTCACATAGCTCAAAAACAGAGAATCAAGGGCATGGTTTTGCTCCTAAATATGCCACTAATTTCCTTCTGACTTTGGGTAAGTCATTTTAATTGCTTGGGTCCTCAGTTTCCCCAGCTGTGAAACATGGATGGCAAACAGTGGCAAAAGCCAATCCAAACTTATATAAGAACAGCTTGAAGGGAGAGGATCATGGCTCTGCCCCACCCTCCACACTGGCAAGCTGTTGTTACAGGAAGTAAAAGTTGCAGCCACTTCAAGGAATGGTAAAATGGCTGCGCTTCCCTGCGTGTTCCTGAAGTGAATTGACCTTTGGAGCTCCCAATGGGAAGGAGGAAGCGCTGTTCAAACCCATCAAAGTGTTCTGGGTTAATGCTACAGTTTAGCCCTTCGTTTTTAAACGTCTGAAGACCACTTTCATCCTAAACCTTACAATACAGTTGGATAAAAACAAAGAAAAAGAAACTTAATCTGAACAATTTGTTCTTTAGTTCTACATATTAAAGTGCATCTGCATTAAATCGTTCAGTGAGCTGACTCCCTGGTCTCTGAGGGATATTTTGATCCACACTACTAGCTTTTCTGAAAGGGCACATGTTCCTCTGGATATATGTTTCAAAACCTGCAGTGTGCTCTTTGGAAAGTGGACCGCATCATTGTTATGGGTATGTCTGTACTTCAATAAAACATACGCATGACACAGCCTCAGAGCCTGGGTCAACTGACTTGTCTCACTGGGCTCAAGCTGTGGGGCTATAAAATTGAAGCATAGAATTTGGGTACTCAGGGTGGAGCCTGGACTCTGAGACCCTTTCCCCCATCCCTAGCCTAAGTCAGCTTTCCAGGTCTAGCTGGAGCTGTGTCTTGCATCCTTTATTTTGGTGTAGACATACCCTATAAGGTTCGCAGAGCTGGAAAAATAATTGAAATGATGGAACTATTCTTTTAGCTAGTATCTGCCAGAAAAATTCAGTCAAGTGTTAGATTAGGCATAAGAAGTGCTGGATTCTATTCCTGGCTCTATCACAAACTCATTGTGTGACCCTGGGCAAATTATTCTTTTTGCCTCAGTTCCTTCATTTGTAATGTGTGCTAGGAGGCCAAATTAACACTTTTTCTTAAAGAACATGGAGATCCTGAAAAGGCAAGTTCTAAATGAATGCAAGGTGTTTTTAGGGGATAAGAAAGTAAGTTAAGGCCTGTAAAATGAATTGAACATATGAAGAGCCCTATAAAAGTTGTAAAGAACACTCTCATCCTGGCAGGTAGATGGAGAAAATAATCTGGTATGGAAGGATTCTTAGATTCTAAGGCAAGAAAGGATCATTAGATCACTTACTCAGACCTTCTGTCCATCACAGAAAAATTTCACCCAATTACCCCATATGGATAACTTGTGTTTGGCTAAATAATGTCTTCCATGAGGGTCTTGATTTCTCTTTATATTTCTTGATTTGCTGACATCAAGAAATGGCAAATCCACCACAACCCTTGATAGTTTCTTCCAGTGATTAATCACCCTTACTGTTACAAATTTGTGCCTAATTTCTGATTTGAATTTGTCTCTGTTCAGCAGCCAGCTACTGACTCTTGTTAATTTTTTTTCTACACTAGATTAAAGTGATCTCTAATACCCAGTAACAGTTTGCTTCAAGGTACACAAAGACCACTTCCCTTTGGTCATCCCTCATCCCCAAGAATCAGTTTCCCGTATCACAATTACAGCTCTCCCACAATGCTGCAACTAATCTCTCAGACACCCCCATAAAGCCCCACGTAGCAGAACAAGCACAACTGGCGTTCATACAGATAATTTTTTATGGTTGTTGTCTATTCTAGGGAGACAAAATTAAAGTTGTAAGGATATGTACTTTAATACTCCATTTCCTAGTTGTTCAGACTTACTTTTGAGTCTTGCAGAATTCAGTGTTCTGGGGGGTCATGAGATACCACTGGGAAACCTGCATTCTGTGTTAGCCAATTTTTTGTGGGTGTAAAAAGCATTAATATTAGATCATAGATCCAAGGAATTGAACATGGGATTTTAATAATAGTGCTCCAGGAAGAAAACTGAAATATAAAAAAATCAGATGATCTTATTTAAATGCCAGCATGATAATTAACATTTTGACATTATTTTCTCAAAAATGCTGTGGCATCAGCCAAAGCTTCAGGAAAGTGCATGAAAACCTTCAGGAGAGTAACAATGTCATAACTGGCAAATGACAGAAAGATAGTATTAATGTCATCTTATGGAAGGGTGATATTAGCAATTTATTTTAATATCTCTTGAAACCAAATAAGGAAAAATTGTTTTTACTCTGTTAACTGTGTGGCTTGTTCCTAGCCTTTGGAAATGCCACTCCATTACATTTTAAACAATACATGCTCTTAATAGAGAAAATTTTGACTTCCCTTTAGCTTTTTATGTCTTCATTGCGTTTGCACTTTTCAAGGCAAAAGTTTCATTACCGATTACAGACTGGACTGTGATACAGTGATGCTCTGCAAAGCAGTATGGATAGCTAAAATGAATTTAGAGGAGGGAAGGAAAATGAAGAAAAACAAAGTAACTCAACTGTCTATTATATTGCTTTCACTGAGAACTTGCAGGGGACAAGAGATTTACAGAATTTAAAAGACAGAAATAAGTTGAGGGAGAGGGAGGGCTTGCTGAGCTTCTGTGAAAATATTTCTAGGCAGAATTTCATATACAGACATCTTTGTGTTTCCTGATTTAAGGGCTCTTGAAACTGCTACTGTTTACAAAATCAAACCAGTTATGAAACTGCATGTAATGTACATCAGTCATGTGACATGAAAATGATTAACATTTGTTCACACTTACTAACAGATTTTTTTCCTAATCTTGGATCAGAACATAAGAAAGGCCATACTGGAGCAGACCATCAAGCTTAGTATCTTGTCCTCTAACAGTGGTCAATACTAAGGCTATGTCTATATTGGCAAGATTTTGTGCAAATACTCTTTAACGCAAGAGTTTTTGCGTTAGAGTATTTGAGTAAGAGAGCGTCTACACTGGCATGTGCCTTTGCGCAAAAGATGTGCTTTTGCACAAGAGTATCCGTGCCAGTGTAGACGCTCTCTTGAGCAAGAAAGCGCCGATGGCCATTTTAAACATCGGGCTTTCTTGCGTAAGAAATTGATGTTGCCTGTCTACACTGGCCTCTTGCGCAAGAACAGTTGTGCAAGAGGGCTTATCCCTGAGTGGGAGCGTCAGAGTATTTGTGCAAGAAGAACTGATTTTATACATTAGAACGTCAGTGTTATTGTGCAAGTACTCGCAGCCAGTGTAGACAGGTGGCAAGATTTTGCGCAAAAGCAAGTGCCAATGTAGATTTTGCGCAAAAGCAAGTGCCAAAATCTTACCAGTGTAGACGTAGCCTAAGTGTTTCAGGGGGAATGAAAACAACACCCACTCCCAGCTGCTGGCAAAGAGAGGCTAGGGATACTTCAGAGCATAGTTTTGCAACTTTGCTTATCCTGCTTAATGGCCAGTAACAGACTTATTCTTCATGAATTTATCTAATCTTTTTTTTAACTCTGTTACAGTCTTGGACTTCACAACATCCTCTGGCAAAGAGTTCTACAGGTTGACTATGTGTTGTATGAGGAAATACTTTCTTTTGTTTGTTTTAACGACCTTGCCTATTAATTCCATTTGGTGACTCCTAGTTCTTATGTTCTGAGAAGGATTTCAAAATTTCAACATTTTTCATGGGATAGAAATTCTGTTTTCATCACTTCTGCTCTCTCCCATTCAATCATAGTAAGTGTAAAGCAAAGGGATGGAATTGTGACTCAAGATATATCTACTTTGCAGTGTAAGCCCAGGGTTGGTAAGACTTGACTCAGCTGATGTATGTTAGGAAATCCTGGGCTTGAGCATCCACATTATTTGAGTTTGATGTCTAGTTGGCAGCGGGTAACAAGTGGAGGACCCCAGGGGTTGGGCCTGGGGCTGGTTGCATTCAACATCTTCCTTAATAATTTAGATGATGGGATGGATTGCACCCTCAGCAAGTTTGTGAATGACACTAAGTTGTGGGAGAGGTAAATATGCTGGAAGGTGGGGATAGTGTCCTAGATAAATTGGAAGATTGAGCCAAAAGAAATCTGACAAGGTTTAACAAAGACAAGTGCAGAGTCCTGCATTTAGGATGGAAGAATCCCAAGCACTGCTACAGGCTGGGAGCAACTGGCTAAGCAGCAGTTCCACAGAAAAGGACCTGGGTATTACATTGCACAAGAAGCTGGATATGAGTCAACAGTGTGCCCTTGTAGCCAAGGCTAATGGCATATTGGGATGCATTAGTAGGAGCATTGTTAGCATATCGAGGGAAGTGGTTGTTCTCCTCTATTTGGTACTGGTGAGGCCACGTCTGGAGTATTGTGCCCAATTTTGGGGTCCCCACTACAGAAAGGATGTAGACAAATTGGATAGAGTCTAGTGAAAGGCAATGTAATAACTAGGGAACTGGGGGTACATGACTTCTAAGCAGAAGTTGAGGGAACTGGGCTTATTTAGTTTTCTGAAGAGAAGAACGAGGGGAGATTTGATAGCAGCCTTCAACTACCTGATGGAGGGGAGGTGTTCCAAAGAAGATGGAGAGAGGCTGTTCTCAGTGGTGACAGATGACCGAACAAGAAGCAATGGTCTCAAATTGTGGTGGGGGAGGTCTAGGTTGGATATTAGGAAAAACTATTTCACTAGGAGGGTGGTGAAGCCCTGGAATGGGTTACCTTGGGAGGTAGTGAAATCTCTATCCCTAGAGGTTTTTAAGGCCAGGCTTGACAAAGTCCTGGCTGGGATTACTTGATTGGAGTGGGTCCTGTTTTGAGCAGGAGGTTGGACGAAATGACTTCCTGAGATCTCTTCCAACCCTAATCTGTGATTCTATCCTTGCATTTAAATCCTATATTAAGACTTTTCAAATTATTACTCAACCCTAGGGCTCTGGTGTTCATACTACAATGTACAGACCTGAGTCAAAGTACCTTATTCCAGTATCAGAGGGGTAGCCG
>CM057846.1:144356375-144386723 GCA_030068395.1 Apalone spinifera
GCCTCCCTGCCTCTGAAATGTATCTCTTTTAGCTCAAGGACCTTGGAGCACTGTGGGAAAACTCTAATGCCCACCATTAGGAAGTGGCTCACATTGCAAAGTCTGACTGGTTTGATCTCCATTGCAAACTGAGGATGCTGATAGTGTGCTTTCAGATCGGTGATCAGAACAGAATGGGTTAAAGCTAGCTTGAACTGCTGTGATTTGCCATAGGTCTGGGGGATGCATCTGTATTCACTGGAGTGGATTGTAGATTGTTGGGGTAGAGAGGACAGAGGAAGTTGTCCTATGGAACTGTGGAATACTTCCAGCTGACTCCTGATATACAATTTAAGTGGGGTTGTGGCTACACTGCAAACAGAGCGCAGATCCTGGGTCATAGCTTGACCCATATGTGGTCCTAGGACCCAGGGTCTAAGCCTTGGGTTAGCACAATTGTAGTGTAGAAACAAGGATGAGGTTTGCCTGGAGCCTGGCTCAAGTATGGCTTACAGTGCAGTGTATATATATATATATGCTCAGAGGGCTGACTTTCAGGAATAAAGCCTTTTGGAGCTGCTCTTGGACTGGTGAAATTTATGTACCATCCTTTCCTCAGAGCTATTCCTAAAAGCACTGTCTAGTTCAATGATTACAAAAGGCTATAGCATGCATTTCAGATAAGTATAAGTTTCTGTGGATGAAAGTTATTTTCCCAGTTATTCTCAAAGTAACACCACTATAATAAGATCTACTTTATTACAAAAAATAGTGGTTACTTAGCAACTGAGGGCCTGATTCTAGGCTCAATATGTGTACATCATAGCTGATTTCCCCAGATGTGCTGCAATATGTTTCAGGTCTCTGAGGTGAGAATTGGACTTTAAAATTGTATTCCCTCATAAGGCACTTCAATTCACTGCCATCCTACTGCCAAAACATAATAGAAACCACCTACCTAGCTCCTGTCATTCTCAAAGGGCTGTGTAGTACAAAACATATCAAAACTATCCTCTGTTTTTTAAATGGTCATTTTGGGGCTAATGAGCTGCCCACTGTTGCAATATTCTGGTGATCTGAATGGACTTTTTAAGCTAGATACTTAGCTGACATAAATAGGTGTGCTGACTTTGCTATCCTTAGTCACATCTGGAAGTATCATTCTCTGCAAACAGTTCCATTGAAATCAGAAGGACAAATCTCTAAGCCAAGTATTCTTCAGTGTGTAGAAGGGTGATGGAATCAGGATCTACATGAAAAGCAATACAAAATGTATCAATAATTGAAAGAAAACACACTTGATGAATGTTTTTCTATGTAACTGTCACCATAACATAATTGCCAGTTCATCATAAACTAGAGAAGTTGTGCACCAAAGAAATAAGGAAGGGTTGCAACAGAATTTAATGGATCTGTTTAATGCAAGAGTGTATGGAGATCCTGCATATATGTACATGAGTAGATAACAGTTATGTGTGTGTATAGATATATGCCTGCATCTACACACACTGCAGTTCTCCCTTTCTCTAGCTTGCATGAAGAATTCTGTCATGGAGTTGTTTTGAAAAGGAAAATTCAACAGCTAAAAAGGCAAGCTGATTCATAGCTTGGGCTGTATGTGTATAGCTGAGTAGAATTCTGCTAATAACTACAACTCACAAAATTCTTTATTTTGAAATGTGACTTCTTAGTTATTTTAAAAAATCTATTTTGAATCTTTATAAAATCATAGTATTTTCCGTTATTCTGCTCCGTCTTTTTTTATGTTGCATCAGTTTACCTAATGCGTTGAACTCTTTGTAGGACAAGTGGTATTTCTGTAATGGTGACAATGATAATTTCCACACAGGTTCATCAGCTGAGGTCATTCCTTATTTTTTTTTTCCTTGAAACAACAGATCATTTAAATGCCTGTATCAAAAATACTCTGCACCTTTTACTTATGCTCTATTGCCATCTGAACATTTAACCCTTAGTAGTACAGTGGCCACAAACAGTAGACATGAGCAGACAGTAAAGGATAGTAATATGAAGTAGAACAGTGCACGAGACCAATAGCTTATTTCTTTTACCAGCCAAAGCAGAGCCAATAAAAGTTACTTCCACATCCACCTTGTCTGATATTTTGAGATCAACATGGCTATGTCAGTACAGAAAACAGGACACAAGCAAATGGTGACACACTTCTGCTTTGAAACATGCCTTGTATGACTTCGTTGAATGAATTTCAGTGAAAATAAGCTCTATAATCACTGGAGAAATGTTACTGTCCACACAGTTAGCAAATCTCAGTCCTAATGCTTAATATCAGTAGACAAATACAGCAAAAGAGACTGAGCAGTTTTTCATTTGGAATGGAGTTCATATTTTATCTTTTTTTAATTTCAAATTGCTTAATGAATTCTTGTTGTACCGTAGAATATTTTATCTCTACAAGAAACCTCCCCCCCTCCAAATTCAAGCAATGTAACATAAACATGCAAAAATTCAGAAGACTAGTAAAATACTTTCCTTTGCTTACCGTATGAACTCACAGCAGGGATTGCATGGGTTGGATTGGTCTTATTTCCCACACATTGTATCTTTTAGTAGTCTTTAGAAAATGGATCTAAGTTTTCCTGACTTATTCTGTGACCTTGGCCAAGTCACTTATCTTATTGCATCTCAGTGCACTCATCTATAAACATCTCAAAGGATATTGTGCAGTTTTATTGATGACTATACAGAACTTTCATATTCTCTAGTGAAAAAACAAGTGCACAGTAATATTTTTACCGCAATACTTTAAAATTCAGCCAATGCTTATTAAATGTATTTCTGAATCAAAGCTGAATTTTTCTCCATCTTTAAGAGATTAATATATTTTAAGGGCAGAAGGAGCTATCAGATTATCTATTTTGATCTCCTGCATAACACGGGCCATAGAATTTCATACAGCTACTTCTGTACTGAATCCAGTAACTTGTGTTTCACTAATGTATTTCTTCCATAAAAGCATCCCATCTTGATTTGAAGAACAAGAGATGGAAAATCTGCCACTTTCCTTAGTATCCTGTTCCAATAGTTCATGGCCTTTACTGTTAAAAATCTGTGACTGATTTCTGATTTGATTTTTCCTGTTTTAACTGGGTTATTGTTATGCCACTCTCTTCTAGATTTACAAGCCTTTTAGTATGATGTTGTCCTCCTGTGAAGGGTATGATATACTTTAACTGAGTCACCTCTTGATCTCCTTCCTCATGAAATAATCTAATCTAATAATAAAACATGGACTACATCGTTGGCATGCGCTGAGATTGAGCTTTTGTTGGTATGAGTTTGGGATGGTGACCCAAGAGTAGCTAAGCCATAACCGAGTTATGCAGACCATCCCAAATAAGACTTTGTAGTTTGTTTGTTGGTCTCTGTGCTTGGCTGGGCAGAAGACCAGACCCCCTGGCTCCACCCCCTCCTGAGGCATCTCAGTACAGGGACTCAATGAGGAGTCATTAGGCTCTAGCCTGTGGGAGTGGCTGAGCTGCAGAGAATCTCTCTGTCTGCCAATCTCAATTAGGGTGGGGCAGCCAATAGCCATTGGGGTCCCACTGGCAATCAGTCCAGCTAATTAATCAGTCTTCCTGCCCAAGTCTCCAGCAGGTAGCAGACCTATCCAGATTGCCTATCCTATCAGCAGGGTAGTTGGGGGGAAGGGCGGGGGATGCTGGCCTTCCCACTCTATTGCTTCCCAGCCTAGAACTCTATCAGTGGTGGGTTAGTCCGCCATTAGGCCAATAGGGATATGCGCATGACACGCTGGTCAATTTAAAATCAGTCCACACCCAAACTCTATTTGGCTTCCCTGGGCTCTTTCCTATCTTGGAATCTCGGGTAGCTGGGTTATGGGGTTGTCTTCAGTCTCACTTGGGTAGAATGCAAATGGCAGCCCTAGAAGCTTGTTTGGGTTGCTGGTGTCCAGCAGCTCTGGCAATCCTGCTGGGTATCTGGCATGGCAGCAGTTTCTGGACTTTGCTAGTTCTAGCACCTGGGGAGAGATGTCCTGTTCATCTGGCAGGTCTCAGTCAGCTCCAGGCTACAGCAGTGGAAGAGAAACAACTTGCTCTTGTGGCAACTCTTCCCCAACTGAGCTAGAGGGCTGGCGTTCTTCCTGTCCTGGTTCTTTGCTTGCAACAGGGCAGCTACGGGTGCTCCGGTTCTGCCCACTAGGAGACTGTTGTGGGTTTCTCTCTGTCTGTCCAGTTGGGAGACCACACCTCCTAGCCTCTGACATGTTGAAATGTTTATATGAGCATATGCAGAATATATATAAATATATATATTACTTTACAACTATTTCAGAGAGGATTTTTTTTTACATTTTAAAATCTAATTGACATTTTATTCCTCTGTAACAGCTTGAGACTCATTACTGTGGCGTCTCCTGTTGATCACTCTGGGAAGTAGTTCAGTCCTTCCTCAGAGCACCTTCTTAACGTCTTGACTGCTGCTACATTTATATCAGTTCTCCACCACTCCTCAGAACCTGTGTCCCTCACAGATCATGGCACCCTTCCCTCAGAGTACCGCCCCATAACCATGTCCCCACACTCTCTGGTCTTCCCCTCTCAGGGAACCCCAACTCCCTCTACCTGCCTTGCCTCAGTGATCCATTGCCATTCGTCATCTAGCCCCTGCCTCAGGGGCAAACTGCAGTCTGAAATGACCACTCATCAGCAAGGGGATGTGGACCTGCTGCCTTCTCCTGCCCTGGCTGCTCCTCTGCAGCCTTAGTACCTGGGCCTCAGCCTGGGACTTATTCAGACATGAGCTCTCCCAACTCACACTGCCTTCCCATAGCACTGGTTTGTCCAAGAAACCCAATGCTAGCAGGCAGCTAGGTCCCTCTCCCTCCAGAGCTGGAGCAAGAGTGAGCTCTTCCTGGCCACCAGTCTTTTTTATATAGCTCTGCTATTTTAACTCTTTATACTCCAGTGCAAGGTAACTGCCTCATCACATCCTCCACCTGAAAAATCAAGTGCCTTGGAGCCAGGATTTCACCCCTGATACCTTTACAATTAACAGCAAAACTCCCCTGGCTTTCACTGGACACATATTTTCATCTTATAAGTTCAACTGCATGCAGTTCAGAGGAATAAGGATCAACTTCCCCCTTTGCCCACCCTTTCGATTGGCTTGGGTATGTGACCCTATAATTCTGCACATAGGTGTGGAAACTGTATATCCAACTGGTATGGCATCGAGGTTGTACTGAACTGTAGATCTCTGAAGTTCCCTTCCTTGGTTTATACACCTTTTTCAATGCAAGGCTATTGCTATCTTAAAAGTCCTGACAACTTTTCAGTAGGAAAGAAAAAGAAATAGCAGTGTGTCTAAAGAATGTTCTATATTTATGGAGCTAAATACTGGAAAGTATATGAAATATATCTTCTCTCCTTCCAAAATAAGATAGACAACTCAGAAAGATGTTTAAATGATAAGCAGAAGGAACAGGATTTCTTGAAGTTTTGTTTGGCAAACTTTCCATTCCATTCCAGAAACAATCCAGAACACAGCATGATCAAGGCACTAAGCCCTCTATATTGTTTTCAGCTGGAGAAGTGAGAAGAATCAAATCTAGTCTCTTTGAAAAAATCAATTTTTTACAAGTGTGTGAAATGCAGACAAGGTCAGCAGGAAACACAGCATGCTTCTAAGATACAGAAGATAAAACTCCTTTATAAATTTTGTACCTAGGACTATCAATCTTTGTAAAGAATTGGAAGGGAGGGAGAAAGTAAAAAAGCTATTTTATGAAATATTAGAGTTCGATTCAAGGGATTTTTTTAATATTGCCTGCAAGATATAGCACGCTAGTTCTAAATGTGTGTATGTGAGTGAAAAGAGAAGGGGAGAGAAAGGTACAGAGAAATCATCCATATAAATATCCTGTCCTCTACCACTCATAGGCACTCTTCCCCATTCCCCACTATTTCAACTACCATGCACCAGAGCCATAACTTTGCTTCTTCAACCTACCCAATTATTCATCCATCCTCTCCTAACATTATAAGTTTAGGATATTTAGTGTGGTTTGGTGAGTTGGGAAGGGTACAGACTATGGCTATGTCTAGACTACATCCCTCTTTTGAAAGAGGGATGTAAATTAGACATATCGAAATTGGAGATGAAGCCAGGATTTGAATTTCCCATGCTTCTTTTGCATACTTGCATCATGGCGTTTTTTTTGAAAAACGCTATTTTGAAAGTGAAACAGTGGTCTAGACACAGTTCTTTCAAAAAGAAAAGCCTTTTTCAAAAGATCCAGTACTCCTCAAAAAATGAGGTTTACAGGATCTTTCAAAAAGGCTTTTCTTTTCGAAAGAACTTCATCTAGACCGCAGTTTTACTTTTGAAATAGAGTTTTTTGAAAGACCCCCGAGATGCGATTATGCAAATGAAGCTCAGGAAATTCAAATCCCGGCTTCATTTGCAATGTTGATATGTCTAATTTACTTTCGAAAGAGGGATGTAGTTTAGAAGTACCCTCTGATTAGACATTTTCTTTCAATTTTTTTGCAGTGTTCTCTATTACCCTACTACAGTCGTCTGCAGCTGGTGTATTTAATGTGCATAAGTTACTTTGTACCATTACACTGTTCTTTTTACACATCCTTTCTTAACCCTAGTAATTTTGCCTTAGCCCTTAGAAGAATAAAGGGACTGTACTGTTTGTGTTGTTTTACTACTTACCCAAAGGATGATAGAATACCTGACTGTGTGATAAGGCACCCACCACATATATCAGGGCATAATGTTAGCTTTATAGATTCTGAATCCTGCCCATGAGTTTGAGGGATTGTGTGTTCAGAGATTGCCTGGATCTTTCTGTGGTTCTGTAGTACGATTCTGTGTTGTTTTTTCCCCCTCCTTGCACACCCAACAGAAGGGAAGCCACAGAGAGCTCCTCAGTTTTCACACTGCATAATCAAGCTACAGGTTTTTTTGCATCAGGCTGCTCAGAGGACTGGATTATCCCTGGGAAGTTTATCTACCTTAAAAGATCAAAGATTTAATTCCAGACTAACTCAGTTCAAGTGTGATCAGTAACATTGGACCATCTTCTGCATTTACTTACATCTTCTGGCCTCCACTCAGAGGGGTAGTTGGATTATACTTTATCATGATTGGAATTATACTGTAATAGTGCCTTTTGGGTGACGAAAACCACTCATCTGTATTTCTGGATGATTAAATACATGACTATACTATTAATTATTGGTGCAATTGTGCCCAAAATCACTAAGGAAGTCTGAGGTAAATAAAACTGAAGCCAGTCTCCTGAGTTCCCAGATAGCTTGCAAACCCCAGGACCATCCTCTCTCTCTCATATTACAATAGATAACATAAATCAACATCATTGAGTTATTCACATACAGTATCAAAAATATGCTCTTTGGGAAGATTCTACAGAGCAGTCCCTGTCTTTAAAATAGCTCATTCTATTAGAATTGGTACAGTCTTTCAAATTTATGGAACTTTTTAAGGGCACCCACTGTATTTCCACCAAAACTATGGTTATGTCACATTTCATGAAGAGGAATATTTCACTAGATTTTTTTGGAATAAACAATGCACTGGAATACTTTCAGATGCATAGTCAATAGGGAGCTATTTGTGATTTTATACATCACAAATCTCACTCCGAAAACTAAATGCAAAATCAAGCACTCAAGAACATTGTGGGGATTTGTGATATTCTCTGGAGGCTTGTGGGCCAATAAATCAGCAAATGGATCACACACATATATATTGAACCATCCTCTTCTAACAGTATGTATTGGTGAGTTGGAAAGAGTACAGACGATGAATAGACATTTTCTTTCCACCTTTTTTCAGTGCTCTCTATTGAGTAGTAATCTGCAGTTGATATATCTATCTATCTATCTATCTATAAATATATGATATATCTATCTATAGATAGGTATATAATTCATTAAATCAGTTCTCCATTTTATTAAACTGCTTCATGACATTTGCGCATGAAGAGGGAATGGGATGATCATATGGTAAACATATGTTGGAAGGAATATGAAGCAAACAAACACATTGTGGCTGATAAAGGCAAAGAAATGTGAACAGTATGAAAAAGGAACAGACTAAAGATGAATGCAAAAGGGAAGACAAACAGGGAAAATATATACTAAACAAGGCTAAGGAGCAAGTAAATTAGCAGATAGATTCTTCAGGAAAGAGGAAACAAAGTTAAAAGGAAAGAAATAAAAGGGGCAGCTGCTAAAAATACCAGACAGAAAGATGAGAAGAGCAGAGCCCAAACAGCAATTAATGTATCCAACTATTTTTGGGCCAAGTGTTCAACACTCTTGATAATATCATTTCCAGTATGGACATCACAACTAAGCAGGGTACTTGTCAGTCTGGCACACTCTTGATAAAAATATCTGCAGAAAGGAGCGAGACATATATTGCAAAGATAACATTGCTTATTTGTGACATTGGCAAACATCACAGCTGCCTAAAATTTCAACATGTACAGTGAACTGCCATTGTGTGCAGTTCAGCTTCTTAAAACATCTTCCTTTATTCTTACCTAGTGAACTTTACAGTTTATATAAGCATCCTGCTTTTTTTTCTTCTGGCTGCAACTTCTTCGCCCTGAACTTCTTGCTGTGCTTTACCTTTGAGACCTAGCCAGCCAAGCACAACTATTTTCAATAATTTCAATATATATTCACTTTCAGATGTGTCTGTTTTTACTCTCATTTGTAGATAAAAGTGAAAACAAGATGTGCATGATGTTTATTTTCTCAGCCAGAATCCACTTACTTCATTACAATGGGAAGCTACTCAGCCTTCACTCTCACCATTTATCCACTTAAGAGCTGACTGAGTTGTTTTCAGACAGGAAAGTAAGAACCAGGTTTAGTGCAGTGCTGTATAAAACTACTCTGTTTTGAAAACTTCATCAAATGTAAGACAAGGTCAGAAGATAATAGCATGAATAGCATGATTTTGAGTTATGCTGTATAAGATAAAATATCCTTCCTGACTTCTTCCCTTTGGACAATCCCCCCTTATGGAGAATTACAAAGGAGGGGGATAGTAGAAGGAGGCAGGAAGGGAAGAATGTAAAAATTTGTGCTTCCGAATATTTGAGAAGCAGAAATGAAGGATTTTATTTTATACTGCCTGCATGATGTGCTTCTTTGCTTATTAGTGTATAATGTTATTGCCTCATAAAACAGTGTCCCCATCCTATTACTTTTGAATAGTTGGAATGCTCACTTGTTCACTTATGCTAATTGGAAGGGTTTAAACCATGCCAGAATAAACAGTACTTCTTGGCTGAAAAAAATGAAAGTTTATGATGTTGATTTCCATACTATTTTAGATTTTATGGTAATAATATGCTAAATCTAACAATGATACGTTAATATAACAGCTAAACTCCGCTGTCTATGAATTACTAAAATGTTATACAGAGTAATTACTGAAATGGTGGAAAATTGCCAATTTACTCTAGTTTTTCCAAACTTTTCCTAAAGGCATATTCACTAATGGAAATAAAGGGTTGACATTGGCAAGCAAATCTCAATGACAAAACTTCTATCATCATTTTCAGTCTGTACTAAGCATTCAATTGCTGGCTTATTTACTCTAAACCCTCATTTAAAGTGCTACCAATAGACATGGTCAAAATAACAGAAACAGACTGCAGATTCCTTTGGGGCCATATTCTAATACTTTTGTGGTAATGAATATGACTGTTCATAAAGTGAACCATTACTTCATATGAATAATCCCATTAATAGTGACTATCAAAATCTGGCTCCACACTATATTTATGATTAATTATTGTTTGAACACATTTTTTATTAAGGAACATTTTTTTCACACCATTTTTCAACCAGCTCTAATTATTCATTATATATCAGTGGGACCTAGATACCTCTAATGGAAATTGGGGCTCCACTGATTTGACATTGTATAAAAATACAAAATGAGAGGCAGTCTTTGACTGAGTCTTAGCCTTTGTCTACCCTGCAACATTTTGCTGATATAGCCGTGTTGGCTGGGAAGAATCTACCTGGTAGCTGACACAGCTATGCTTACAAAAAATAATGTAGATGTAGGAGTTGGTGCGGGTATAATTATACTGGTAAAATCTTTTCAGTGTAGATTAATCTTAAGGCTTAAATACGTGCCTAGTGTTAAACATGTGATTAGTTCCTTTGAACTCTTGTGTTCAGCTCAGGAACATAGTGGTGATAAGGAGGTGACGGGGCCTCTGCCCCACACTGGCCCTTTAAGGGTAAAACCAAGCTCTGGGAGAAGGCTGAGAGAACAAAGCCTCATAGCTGAGGTAGATACTGTCACTTAGGGCCAAGCTAGGGCTATATAAATAAGGGCTCTTGGAGGGAGAGAGGAGGACTTACTCCTGCTCTAGCTAGAGAACAGGAGGGGACCTGGTTGCTAGGGAAGCTGGAGGATTTGTGAGCTGGGGCTGTGCTGGGGAGCTCTGGCTTGGCCTCTCTCCCAGGCAGCAGGGCCTGAGGCAAGGCCTGTATATACTAGGGCTGCAAGGGAGGCAGCCAGACTAGAAAGAGGCAGCAGGTCCATACCATCTTGCCTATGGTGAGTGGCCATTTCAGACTGCAGTTAGCCCCAATGTAAGGGGCTAGATGATGACTTGCAGTGGGTCACTGAGGTAAGATGGGTATAGAGGAAAGGGGTTTTTCCCTCAGAGGGGAGGAGCACAGAGTGCAGAGACACAGAACTGCTGATAAGCCTCTGAAAAGGGATCAACGTAGGGTTGCCAGATGGTTTAACCAAAAATACAGAACACGCCCCCCCCCACACACAAAAAACACTGGGGAAAATTCTGTTGGGGGGAGGAGAAGGGGGAGACCAAAGTTGTAGAGCAAAAAAAAAAAAAAAAAAAAGGACTCCGAGAGTTATTAAGCAAACAAACAAACAAAAAAAATCATGGCCCTTTCAGTGCATGCAGAGTCAGAATAGGGATAAGAAGAGGGGAGCAGTTGAGCACTAAGACCCAGGGACAGCATTGCTTCTCTTTGGTCTTTAGGCTTTTTGCTGGTAGCCATTTTGTTTTCTTGATCAAGCCAGAACGCAGCTTTTCTGCAGAACCAGGTAAGCTGGGGGTAGGGGGTGTCAAGGGCCTGGGGAGGGAGGAAGGGAGAGGCCAGGGGCTGGGTCCAGTTGCCGAGTGTGTCGTACGGTTGCCAGGTGTCTGGTATTTTTGCCTCCTGGCTGGGAAAAAAAACCCAGAAAATACCGGACATTTTAGGTGTCCGGTATTTTCTGATTTTTTTTTTACCAGGCAGGAGGTGAAAATACCGGACACCTGGCAACTCTAGATGAGGGAAAACTAGAGTGGGCACTGCTGGAGGGCAGTGTTCTGAAGAGGACACCGTGGTCGGGGAGCGACACAGGTCCAGACTGAGAGACTGTGGACAGAGCAGAGTGAAGGGGGAAACACCACCAAGAGGGAGGCACCCTGCTGATGAGTTAATTCCCTGTGCTACTGGCAAGGGATGCTGTGACGGTGAGTTCCCACCCTGTGACAAAGAGGCAACTGTGGTTTTAAAATCACCTTTATGTTTGCCATATTCATGAGATGTTCAGAAGCTTGCCTGACTTCTGGTGTGAATAGGCATCTTCAACACTATGTTATTTTATCTTTCAGCTGTCACAGATGCTAATGGGCAATCCACCAGCTGAGAATAACTGGAGTGTGGTGCTTTCCAGCCATAGCCTGTACCTGCATTCAGGAAGAGGGGACAAGCATAGAATCATTCCAACAATTGTATATTATATGGGGAATCCCTTAAGCAAGGATGTTCCTGGGAGCCATTTCTTCCTGGTTTAAGCCCCCCCCCCCCATTTAAGCTATCAGAGGCACAAATGTGCCTTATGAAGCCTTGAATCAGGTCCTTAAATTATGTATTTTGTATATATAGACTCTACAGAGGAATGTCTCTGAATTGGGCCCTTAGCCTCAAACTTCTGTTATTTCTTAACTGGTAGATTTTCAAATCTGTAGGGCTTAAGGCAGTTGTAATAGTATTGGGTGATTTTGATTTGCTTGGAATTGAATAGATATTGATTAAAGAAACCTAGTTTGTGTAGGTGATGTAATTGACTTGAACATATTGAGGTTGTCTAGAAAATAAGGTAAGCCACTCATTACAGAAGCTGTCCCACTGCTTTAAGGTATACATAAGTTCATTAACCATCTTTCAGTAACAGTAAATTTCGTGTTTTAAAAATCAATGGTTCTTTTGTCTTCTTTAGCATAAGTCCTAGTTGGGAAAGGTGCAGTCAGACCTAAATAATATCACTGACATCATTGTTTGAGGAATATTCTGATATTGATCTCCACTGCAGAAAAAGATGTTTATCTTTGGTCAAAACCTGAAATGGCCAATTAACATAGATGTGTGTGCAAGATTATGTCAAGAAGAAACACCAGGAGCTACAGATAAAACAAGCTGAGCTGCAGTACGGTACATTCCTATACTCAAGGGGTCAGGTAAATTGTATAATTTGGTGAGGCAGGAAATCATTACAAACCTTGCCATGAGCCAAGTAGTGTAGTGTTATATACAAGCAAACCCTTTTCTAGAGCTTTTAGGGAATCAGGAATACATGCCTATGAACTACAGATTATTAAATCCTACACATGCAAAGTTTTTGGCAACTAATCTCTCTGCCAAATGGAGCCTGGAGGATTTCAGAAAACCCATTTGCATAAATGGGAGATTTCTTATAGTTTCTGTTTTGCCCCGTGTGACTGTGGTGCCTGGAGAGGCAACATTAAGAATGCTTATTCAGGGCAAACTGCAAAGAACAGGGAAAACAACCCCCAACCTGTTGTTTTTTTTCTATATTTAGATTCACCAAGCCAGTAACCCAAACAGCTTCTGTAATATCTTACTGATTACTAGAAGCTAAAATAAAGTCCTCCTTAAGCAGTTCAGCCTTTGGCTTGACTCCCACCCAAATGACCTTGTCTCACAAAGTGAGGGTTAATAAAAACTTTATTCGCCATATTTAAGTTCTATCAATCAAACAAGAAATCAGACACATTATCAGTCAGGTTAATGAATATTTCTGGTTGTACCAAAATACATGCTTACAGCCAATTTTTATTAACTAAATCAAAGATTTATTAATAAAAAGGAAAAAGAGTTGCTATAGTTAAAAGATCAATATATGTACTGATATGAATAAAATCCTTAGGTCATTTTCCTGGCAGAAATGGTGGAGCTGCTGATTTGTAAAATTTCTTTGGGAAGCAATGTAAAAAGTTATAGTCCAATAGGCAGTCCATGTATAGGCAGTCCATGTATTCAGCTTCTTCTATGAGAATTGTATTGTTAATCCAGAGTAGATCTAGAGACCTCAGTCTTGTGGTCTTAAACTTTCCCTGTCAATGTTTAAACAGGTCTAAAATGGAAAATATCAGTCCCCAAACTTTTTTTTTTTACTATGTAGAGTTACAAATATCAAAGAGAAATTAAGACATTAATATTTATTATATAACAAGTCACATCTAAATAATAAAATCCTTGGCACATCCTCTAATGTGATAAATGCCATGAAGTGCCACAATGCCTCTCAGCCATGTATATTGGCCAACCTCTTTACACTAAAAGATAAATGGACACAAATCAGAAATGGTAACACTCAGAAACCTGTAGAGGGACATTTTAACCTGCCTGGTCACTCAATCATGGATTTTAAAGTCGCCATTTTTCTGCAAAGGAATTTCATTAACCAATTACAGTAAAACTCCAATAGTCCGGCATCCAATTGTACGGCACTCCCGATAATCCGGCATCAAAATGGCAAGAGCCTAGTGAGTGAGCTTCGGCAAAAAACGAGTCACAAGGCAGCAGCGACAGCAGCTGAACTGAGTGAAACTGGATGGGACCAAGTCAGTCTGCCACTGGCATTGTGTGACGCTGGACAGTGCTTGTGCTACAATAAAAAGGGTTAAAATACTTTATATACAGTATATACTGTATATATAATATCACCATCTTATATTACCTCCTGATAGTCCAGCATATCCGATAATCTGGCACCACCAAGGTCCCAAAGGTACCAGATTATCGGAAATCTACTGTACAGAGAGAGTCTGCAGAACTGGAATTTATCTACAGATTTGACACTGTTACCCTGGGCATAAACAAAGACATTAACTGGTTGGCCCATTATAAAACCAATTTCTCCTGCCAATAACATCTGTATTTTCACATCAAAGGCTATGTATGAGTCACATCAAGCCCACTTAACTATCCTTATTAACACTGGTCCTACAATTGATAGATGCTTCTGCTGTTAAATGTATTTCTTAGTTTCTGTTACTTCCACTCAAATTCATCTGATGAAGTGAGTTTTGCCCAGGAAAGCTTATGATTCTATATATTTTGGTTAGTCTCTAAGGAGCCACAAGGCCTCTCATTGTTTTTAAAGTTAGACTAATATGGCTACCCCTCGGAGATTTTAAAATTCCCTGTTGACCCCTGAATCAATAGATTACCATAATGAATCATTAAAAACAAGAGCAAAATTTTTGCATCTACAAGCTAATTATATCACAATTGTTAAATTTCTAACAAGATATAAGTAAACATACCCAAATTTAATTAGTATCTACTTTTGATCCTCTAATACTTGTCTATATATCAAGGATACTAGTCTATTTAATGTGGCTTTGATGAATATCTGCAAGAAATGGCCCTCTTTACGATTTCAGTTCTCTACTAAAATGTTTTAAGGGTTGTTTTTAGGTCACTTCAGCCTGCTGGTTGCTTAACTCTCCCTGGTTCAGCCCTAGTTCTCTGTCAATAAGGGAAGACAGTGCTCCATTGGTCTCATGTAGAAAGGACAGATCTTGTAGGAGTGTCTGTCCATCTCTCACCATCCGTCTCAGAGGGAGTCTATGCCCCCTCACTCTTGAGTCCCTTTTACGGCCAAGGTTATTGGGGAATTAGCAATATTTAAGGATGAATGGTCATGGCTGTTCTGGTATGACCCATCAGGGCAGCCGCTCCTAGAATCATAGGGCTGGAAGAGACTTCAAGAGGTCATCGAGTCCAGCCCCCTGCCCAAAGCAGGACCAACCCTAACTAAATCATCCCAGCCAGGGCTTTGTCAAGTCAGGACTTAAAAACCTCTCCATCAGTCTTAGAGAGAGGTCATGCCCCCTCACTTCAAGCCTTTTTCTGTTTCTAATTTAAATCCTGCTATCCCTGTTGGGCATGGGATGTCTTTCCTCTCCCAGCTGCACCAGAAATATTAATATTCCTTCACGCCTACTCCTCCAAAATGTAAGTGTCTTTTTTAATAAGAGAAGGTGAAATATTAAGAGCAGATTGATGGCCAAGCAATGCCTAAATGATAAGAGTGTTATTTTCGTGTCACTTTTTTTCAGCATTCTGTTATTTAAAGATATTAGATAGGTAATAAGGTTTTTAGTTACACTATCTTTAAACACACAATTTGACCCACATTAATGTTTTGCTGGGAGACCAGGTGAGATATTACAAAAAGAAGAGCCCAAAAAGAAGGTTTTATGACATGTACAAAGCAGCAGCCTATAATTTATTTAATATGTTAGAGATGAAAGTGCCACAATGTACAATCTTCCCCACGCCAACATATTGTGAATTCACAACACAAAATGTAACCAACTGTCTGGCTCTACAGATAATTTTAAAGAGCTGAATGTTGAAAATCTCATTGGGCATTTCAATCCATGGCCTCATGCAGAAATCAGAAGCTTCTCACTTCTCATTCAAGTCTGACACTTATTATCCCAGACCAAACAGATATGCCAAGGACATCAAAGGGAAAACTGTGGCTGGCTGGCTGGCTGATTTATTATTTTATACAGTACTAGAAGGCTTACTGGTGTTTTTACTTGCCATCACACAGGACCTGGCCCAATATGCACTGAAATCAATAGAACTACTTCTATTACCATTAGCGAGCTTTTGATCAGGTCCAAGTGAGCTATTGTCAAGCTGCCGTGATAGCCCTGGTCCTGTAATCAGCCCCACTGAAGTCACAGTCAGTGTGGAACTCATTCCAGGACTGAGGCCACCTAGAAGAATCTAATTGCTATTTCAGTCAAAGGGTACATCTACACTAGCCCCCTAGATCAATCTAGGGAGGCTAATGAGGGTGACCAGAATTGCAAATCAAGCCCAGGATTTAAATATCCCGCGCTTGATTTGCATGTTCCCAGCTGGTCGCCATTTTAGAAATTGACTAGCCCGAAGTAACTGCCTGTGTCTACACGCGGCAGCGAAACGGGATTCTGATTTAAAGCCCTAACTCGAATTAGCTGGTATTCCTCCTGCAATGAGGCTTACCACCTAACTCAAATTAGGGGCTTTAAATCGGAATCCCATTTCACTGCCGGGTGTAGACGCGGGCAGTTATTTCGGGCTAGTCAATTTCTAAAAATGGCAACCAGCCGGGAACATTCAAATCAAGCGCGGGATATTGATTTGCAATTCTGGTCACCCTCATTAGCCTCTCTAGATCGATCTAGGGGGCTAGTGTAGACGTACCCAAATGGAGTCTTCCCATTGACTTTATTGGTCAGTGACTCCAGCCCCAGGTTTGGATTAAATAAGCAAATAGCCTTCTGAAATCCCATTGTGGTCTTTTGTTACTTCTTGATTTGCCTAAACATGTATCTTAATATAATCACTAACTCAGAATTTAAAATAATCCTATAACTTTCAATTTCAATTTCTTTGGAACTTTTCATTTATTGGGATTTGTCATTTTGAACGTTATTTTGGTATAATGTAGTTTTCTTCTTAAACGTGTTGTTGTGATGTGCCTTGTATACAGACCTATAGACCTGCATGTTCTATGCCCTGTTTTTCCTTTTAATATTCCTCCGCAGGATGAACCTTCCTTGTTAACCAGCTGTATTACTGTTTATTACACACAGTCATAGCAAATGTATTTATTTATTAAAAGAAATCTTACTAGTCACCTTCATTCAGTATTTAATTTTTATACCATAGTCACAACATAATGAAAAGTCTACTAGAAGAAACGAAACAAGTGTTAATGTTTTAATAAAAATATCCAAAACATTTGAATAAATGTTTAATAGAAATAAATCTAATGGTTTTCATAACCAAGAGATATTCACCTGCTATCCTGGCTAAAAAATGTCACTAGAACCAGTCTTTGGGAGTACCTGATTCAGCTGTTTGATCATTATTGCTCTGAGGTTGTGTCTAGACTACACAGTTTTTCTGGAAAAAATATGCGTATTGCAAACTGCAATTTGCATCTTTTTCTGCTTCTTTTTTCAGAAGAGGTTTTTCCAACATTTGGCCTGCCATTAGTTGGATCTCCTCCAGCACTCGCTTGGGATTTGGCTAGACTCTGTACTTTCCCATCCTCAAAGTCCTCAGTATCCATGGGATAGGTAGCACCAGTCCAGTCCTCCAGCTAAGTTTCACAGGAATTTTCCCATCCAACTCTAATAAGGATCCAAACAAAGGAAAAAAAGAAAACTAACACAAGCCCCCCTACAGGCATCTCTTCCTTCAAAGGGCCTCTGGTAGGCCTAAAATAGAGGCATAAGGATCTTGTGCAAAAAGGATCGGACGAGACTATGCAAATGAAGTGAAAAAATGAGTGATTCATTTGCATTGCCTCTTCTGCAAAAAAAAGTAGTGTAGACATAGCCCAAGATCTCTCCCTTACATAGTTATAGCTAAATTAGTCCCCCTCATTTTGTACATATAGTTGGGATTTTTTCAAATGTGCATTACTTTGCATTTATCAACATTAAAATTCATTTGCCATTTTGTTGCCCAATTACCTAGTTTGTGAGATCCTTTTGAAGCTCTTCAGTCTACTTTGATCTTAACTATCTTGAGCAGTTTAGTATCATCTGCAAATTTTGCCATCTCACTGTTTACCCCTTTCTCCAGATCATTTATAAATAAATTAAAAGGGATTGCTCCCTATATGGACAATTGGGGGATACCACTAATTACCTCTCTCCATTCTGAAAACTGACCATTTATTCCTACCCTTTGTTTCCTGTCTTTTAACCAGTTATTGGTCCAAGAGTGGACCTTTCCTCTTATCCCATGATAACTAATTTTAATTAAGAGCCTTTGATGAGGGACTTATCAAAGGCTTTCTAGAAATCAAAATATACTATATCCACTGGATCCACCTAGTCCACATGTTCGTTGACTACCTTAAAGAACTCTAGTAGATTAGTAAGACATGATTTCCCTTTACAGAAACCATGTTGACTTTGCCCCAACAAATTATATTCATCTATATGTCTGACAATTATATTTTTAACTATAGTTTCAACTAACTTGCCTGGTACTGATGCTAGATTGACTGGTCTGTAATTGCCAGAATCACCTCTAGAGCTCTTTTTAAATATTGGCATCACATTAGCTATCTTCCAATCACTAGGTACAGAAGCTGATTTGAAGGATAGATTACAAACCACATTTGAGTTTTTTCAGACCTCTTGTGTGAATGCCATCTGGTCCCAGTACTTGTTACTGTTAAGTTTATCAATTTGTTCCAAAACCTCCTCTAATGACAACTCAATCTGGGACAATTCCTCAGATTGTCACTTAAAGAGAATGGGTCAGGTTTGGAAATCTCCCTAACATCCTCATTCATGAAGACCAAAGCAAAGAATTCATTTAGTTTCTCTGCAATGACCTTAGTTTTTGAATGCTCCTGTAGTATCTCAATTGTACAGTGGCACCACTGGTTGTTTAGTAGACTTCCTGTTTCTGATGTACTTACAAACTATTTTGTTATTAATTTTTTCAGTTCTTGGCCAGATGTTCTTCAAACTCCTTTTTGGCTTCCGTTGTTATAGTTTTACACTTAATTTGACAGAATTTATATTCCTTTCTATTTTCCTCACTAGGATTTAACTTCCACTTTTTAAACAATGCCTTTTTCTCTATCCTGCTTCTTTTACTTTGTTGTTAAGCTATGGTGACACTTTTTGGCTCTCTTACTGGTTTTTTTAAAATTTGGGATATACATTTAAATTAGGCCTCTTTTATGCTGTCTTTGAAAAGTCTCCATGCAGTTTGCAGAGATTTTACTTTGGAACTGTACCTTTTCATTTCTGTTTAACTAACTTCATTTTTGAGTAGTTCCCCTTTCTGAAATTCAATGCCACAGTGTTTTCCCACCACAGAGATGTTAAATTTTATTACGTTATGGTCACTATTTTCAAGCAGTCCAGTTATATTTACCTCTTGGATCAAATCCTGTGCTCCTCTTAGGACTAAATCAAGAATTGACTCTCTCCTGGTGGGTTCCAGAACCAGCTCTAAGAAGCAGTCATTTAAGGTATCAATTTTATCTCTGCTTCCTGTCCTGAGGTAAAGTTTACCCCACAGTCAGTATGGGGATAGCTGAAATCCCCACTATTATTGAGTTTTTTATTTTTACAGCCTCTCTAATCTCTCTTAGTATTTCATAGTCACTATCACTATCCTTGTCAGGTGGTCGGTAATATATCCCTATTGCTATATTCTTATTATCGGAGCACAGAATTACTACCCATGGAGATTCTATAGAACTTTTTGGTTCATTTAAGATTTTTACTTCATTTGATTCTACTTTTTCTTTCACATATAGTGCCATTCCCCCAACAGCACAATCTGTTCTCTCTTTCTGATATATTTTGTACCCTGGTATGACTGTGTTTCATTGATTGTCCTCATCCCACCAAATTTCTGTGATGCCTATTATATCAATATCCTCCTTCAATACAAGGCACTCTAGTTCACCCATCTTATTTTTTTAGATTCTAGCGTTTGTGTATTAGCACTTTAAAAATTTGTCACTATTTTGCTATCTGACATTTCCTGATGTGTTAGATTCATTTTCATTTGACTGTTTCTCCTCTGAGCTTACCCATATTTTATCATCTTGCATCTTCTCCTCATTACTAGAACATAGAGATCTCTATTAATAGACACTCCCCTAAGAGTTGGCTCTGTCCGATACACGTGCTACTTCCCATCCATCGTCTTTCCCCCAGCCCTTACTTTAAAAAACTGATCTACGACCTTTTTAATCTTAAATGCCAGAAATCTGGTTCCATTTTGGTTTAGGTGGAGCCCATCCTTCCTGTTTAGGCTCACTCTTTCCCAAAAGTTTCCCCAGTTCCTAATAAATCTAACCCCCTACACCAACGTCTCATCCACTCATTGAGATCCTGCAGTTCTGCCTGCCTACCTGGCCCTAGGCATGGAACTGGAAGCATTTCAGAGACCATTGAAGGCCTGGATTTCAATCTGTTTCCTAGCAGCCTAAATTTGGCCCTCAGGACCTCTCTCTTATCCTTCCCTATGTCATTGGTACTTGCATGTGCCACAACCACCAGCTCCTCTCCAGAACTACACATAAATATATTTAGATGTCTCGAGAGATCCACAACCTTCACACCAGGCAGACATGTCATCATATAGTTCTCCCAATCATTACAAACCCAGCTGTCTGTTTCTAATGATCAAATCCTCCATTACTAACACCTGACTTTTCCTAATGGACTTCCCTTCCTGAAAGAGGTATCCTAAGTGCTAGAGGATACCACATCATCATCGGGAAGGAGGGTCCCAACTATGGGATCATTTCCCTCTGCTCCAGTTGAATGTTTTCCTTTCCAGAGCCTTTCACCCTACTCAACAGCATAGGTGCTGTCTGATCAGAGGTGGGACAGTTCTACAGTGTCCCGGAAAGTCTCATCTATGTACCTCTCTGCCTCCCTCAGCTCCTCTAATTCAACCACCCTGGCCTCCAAATGCAGTCTGAGGGCCAGGAGCTCCTTGCACCAAAATACATACATACATACATACACCACCCATCCATAGGTGGTGCAATAAACAGGATAGCCCCCACTCTGCTGCTGGGCTTCTGCCTGCATTCTCTTCTACAGATAGTTAGATACTTGATAGGGTTTTTATTTAAATAAGGTAGTTTGGATTTAGTTCAGTTTAAAAGAAGTTTTAAAGAATGCCAAGTGTACCTAGCCCTCTTCCAACTCCCCCTTTACACACCCTCACAAAACTCTCTGTTAGCTGCTCTGATTGCTAGGGTTCCTGGTTGCTTACTAGCTGGCTTTATATAGCGCTGGCCTTCTGATAGCTCTTCCCCCTGGTTAAGGCTTGAACAAAAGTTTGTTTCAAACCCTCATGAAGAAACTCAGGGCTTCCAACTGCCAGCCTCAGCACACAGTCCTTCAAACAAAGAGCTCACTTCATGGACCTCCAAACAAAGTGACAAGATCAGCACACAATATCTTTCAGGCAACCAAGTATCCCCCAAACACAAACACACTTTGCATTATTTCTGCAAAGCTTGTCTCTCCTTCCCCACCACCATCTGCCTAAAATGCATTTCGTGCATCTAGGACTTTTTTGGAGAGCAGAACAGAGCAATCTTTTGCTCATTCCCTGCTTTATTTACCCTAGCGGCTTTCATATTCAGCTCAAATTGCTGTTTGAACAGTTTCCAGGCACCTTCAACACTTGTCATGATTCTCATGCCTTGGGGAGGAATTACTCTTAGGTGCACAGAATCTATATCCACCATTGGATTGTGATCTCTCACTCACAAAAATGTCCAGACAGCCTCTTATCCCAAGGGTCCTGTAATCACTCCTTCACCTGGAGAACACCCTCATGTAACCCGGTTAGCTACTCCTGTTTGTTAAGTTCCCTGGTTGCTTACTAGCAGGCTTTCTACTGTTCTATGTCATACATCCTCTTAATGATACATGTGTAGGTTCAGGACTGGTTGCTTACCTCTGTGTAAACTACCACAAAATGTTTTATTCATTTCCCTTTGTACTTAACTGTCAGTGTGTAGTTTCCCAACACTGGAATTGTACCTTCATTACAGCTTTAATGGGTTCTTTTGACTCATCCAGTTCTATGGGCACTTAACATTTTGCTTTTTCAATTTGTGTTATTACATGTATTTGTGCCCTAGTATCTATCTGGTATGTCATATGCTTTTTGTGAACATTTTAATTTGCTGAACACTTGAGTATTCAGGCTTCTTTGTTATTATTTTTAAGAACATCTCCACGTATTCCCCAGGGAAATACATTTTTTCACTTTACACATGCACTTTACTGCTTTCTCTGCAAATTTTAGTGTCTCAGCTTCCCACATTTTGTCTGAATGCTGGACATTTTCCATAATCATGTTGGTTGCCACATTGCTGACTTTGTTTCCTGCATTCCATTTTTCAGTTTCCTTTCAATTTCATTTCTGTGGCATTTTTCCCTTGGTGGTTCAGCTATGGTTCTCTCAGTCATATGCTTTCTGCCGTTCCCTTGGATTTTTATTTGTATTTCTGATCTGCTGCTTGGCATATACATATTGCCCTTTCTAGTGTCAAATCCATCTCCCTTAATAAAAAAATCTGTTAACAGTTCCTGTTACATCTCAGGATGACCTATCTTTAATGAAAGAATCTTTTAATATTCCATATTCACAGGTCTGACTTTTAAGTTGAAGTCAATGAAAAACTCCCTTTTCCCCCTTACCCTTCATTCTATGTTCACACCCTGAATATATAGCTTGCAAAAGTAAACATTTTTTTCTAGGGACACAGTGATCCTCCAGCAGTCATTATTTCTGCAAAGCTTGTCTCTCTTTCCCCACCACCATCTGCGTAAAATGCATTTCATGCATCTAGGACTTTTTTGGAGAGCAGAACAGAGCAATCTTTTGCTCATTCTCTGCTTTATTTACCCTAGTGGCTTTCATATTCAGCTCAAATTGCTGTTTGAACAGTTTCCAGGCACCTTAAACACTTGTCATGATTCTCATGCCTTGGGGAGGAATTACTCTTAGGTGCACAGAATCTGCATCTGTGAGATCACAATCTCTCACTCACAAAAATGTCCAGTCACTTATATCCTTTGTGTTGGGGTGCAGATTTAAACTGTGGCTGTCTAGAACAGTAGCATCTACCACCAATGAAAATGAATTTGGCCGAGGGTGAGAGAAAAGAAAATCCATCCCCTTATCTGGGAATAAAGTATTTTCTACCTACCCTGTGAGGATTGAGGATAGAGGCTGGTGTCTGCCATATGGTTTCAGATGGTTCCATAATAGTTTTGTCAATTGGTAAGGCTATTTTGGAAGAGGTGGTGGGCTGTAAAAAGTTCTTCAATTTATGCTGTTTCTCTTATACTTCCTTCAGTATGTAGTCTTGGGAGTGAGCTATCCTTTTGAAATTGTTTGAGGTCATCTTCAGGGGGAGAGGAAGAAGGATAAAACAGCCTCATCCAGGGATGAAGAAGACTGGGGACCTGGAGAGTGGCTGTCGGAATCTGATTGTGGTAAGTTGTCATCCTCCTCTGTGGAATATACTTGAATAGTCACTGAAAGTGATTGTGGAGGGTGGCTCAGTGATGATTGTGTAGTGGTAGGAGATTGCATTGTTGTGCATGCTGGGGTCACTGCTGTTGACACTTGTGATTGGTGCCAATGGGAGGAGTGGGTACATTACTGGTTCCACAGTTCCCAAGGTGGCCATTGGGTTGGTATTGCTGCAGTAGATAAGGCCATGGATGGTTAAGTACCAGGGGTACTGTTGGTGCCTAGTTGAATGCCACGATGCCTTTGAACTGGTTGGTGACGAGTGTTGGGAGGAGAACCTGCACCTGTGACTGGTACTGGGTCCGGTGCCCAGAGAAAATAGTGTAGGTGAAAAAGGGAGGTTCTCAGAAGAGCATCGGTGTGGACTAGACATCACAATTATGGGAGAGTGGGGAGGTCAATGTCTATCAACACTGGTGGTGATGGTGCCGGTGGTTGTGGTGTTCGGTGCCGCATCTCTGTCTTCTTCTGGGAGCTCACCTTTGAACTCTCTGGTGCTAATGTGTGCTTAGGTGCTGCCACACAGTAGGAATCAGAAGAGCATGCTAGTGCTGTTATATCCACCAGCACTGGTCGCAGCAGCATATCCACTTTGGTCAGTGTCGGGTGAGAAGCCATGCTGGATGTTGCGGAGAACCTGTTTTTCCTCTCTGGCTCCAACTCTGCCCTTTTCATTAGTGCCACTTTTTTGGTATTGGAGGGAGACAGCACTGGTGAATGTGTGACATGGGATGTTGATGGTACAGCCAGCAAGGACTGTAAGGGAGAAGCCCATGCATGACCTATGGAGTTCCATGAAGGAATTGAATTGGTTCTTTTTCATGGTGCAGTATAAAACAGCACCACATTTCAATCTATTCATGCTTAATAGCACATTAGTCTACAACAATCACATCACCAAGTAGATGGAGAAAGTTGGGGTCACTGAGCTGGACAAAATAAATAAGAACAAGCTTATCCACATCCAAAGTCTTTAATCCCATTTCCCTATAAAGGTCTCATACTTCTCAGGCAATTCCAGATTCCTGGGGAGGCAGGACACATCCTGTGCCCAACTCTCCCCAAATTCACTATCTTTTCCCCAAGATTATTTTCTCTCCCCCTTCTCCTTTCTAGAGCTTTGATTCCCATTACCATTCATTTAACCTCCAATCATCTTGGGTATTGTCTCTGTTCCTTTGTCTCTGGAATGAGGTTGGTGTAGTTTAGTTAGTCGCTCATACTTCTTTCACTTGTAGCAGCCTCTGACAAGAGTGGTTAATTGGAATCTGTACGCAGCTTATATTTTATCCTCCCTATATGATGGGTCACGTACTGGAGGATTCACGTCTCCCGTGAAAACAGCTTAATTTAACGTAACTAATGCTCAGAATGAACTGATCACCAACAAGCTACAGAGCAAAGATTTCACACTGAAATGATTATGAACAATGAGCAAATTCAAGAACTTGATGTTTATAACAACTGACAAACAAAAACAGAGGTGAAATTCATTGAATCAATTATTTGCTACAAAGCATTCACCCAGCTTTGCTCCTGTGGTGAATGCCATGATTCACATTTTATTTAATAGCTCACAATATGGAGGACAACAGCTATACTTTAATTATCAATGTAATTGCTCATAATTGGCAGGAAAAACATTACCCATGCATTTCTCCTCCCCCAGCAATCATAGTACATAGTTCAACAGTTGATAAAGGTAAAATAAACCAAGGCTTTGCTTGGTTTCCAGATGAAGTGTGCTCCATGGTGAGGAACTCTTAAGTGATCCAATCTAGCCTCCAGTCCACAAACATAGAACTCATATGTGACCTTATTAGTTATAATCCCATGATTTCTAAAGAGAATATTACTATAGTGAACATGGATATGACACATGAAACACAGCCCCTCCCTCCAGGTTCCAAGCCATGGGGATCTTGCTGATGTGTTATATTGTATGTAGTTGGAAACATGCTGCCCTTGCCTTAATATGACAAACACATGATTCCAGGAGTGGATGGATCTGAGAACAACCCGGAAGAACTTTCACTGCAGTTCCAGATGTGTGAACTGCACATAGACTCCAGGTCTGGCTGGGTAAATGGACTGAAACGTAATTCTCCCAGAATATGGCTGAGACACATTAGTTGAGCAGAATGGGCAAGCTGAACTTGCTTGGTACAGAACTACTAGATATCATGACTGGCAATCTGGCACTTTCATTGAGCATAAAACCCTGTTCACAAAGGGGAAAAAAACAGTAAAATAAGCAATAATACAGGGTCAGATTCTCAGCTGATATAAATTGGTGTAATGCCATTCATTTCTGATTCATGCCAGCTGAGGATCTGGGCCAAAGAATCTGGGGGGTTTGTGCACACTACAGAGTGATTGGGACTCTCCATATGGACTGTTAGTGATAGGGAAATGCGTTTTACCTAATTCTGGAGCCCTTTGAACGCATTATGAGTTCAAATGTTTGACGCAAAGCTCCAATATCATTTGTGTTGGAGCACTTAGAACAATCTGTGGAAAAAGAAGGTTAGTGGTGGAATAGCGTGAAAAACTCTGGTGAATGAAATGGGAAAGTGAAACAACAAGCATGCAGAGTAAAAAATCAATACAGATTGGTAAAAAGGGAACAGAAAAGGAGTGAAAGGAAACTTCTGCTAAAAAAATAGGTATAGTCTATGAACAGTGTACAGAACACTACTTGAACCAGGGAGCTTCTTTGGGCCCTAATACCCCATTGGACATTTTCTATTAGGTAGAAAATCATTGTTAGTACATTACCAAGGAAAATTCCATTTATTTTTAAAACCATTGGCCAGATCATTAACTGTTATAAATCAGTCAGGCTCCATTTAAATAAATCCATTCAGGAAGGGTCTAGCCCACATCACTTAATTTGTAGGAGTTGAGAGATTTTTAAATTCGACTAATTGTGCAAATTGAGAAATAATTCATGTTTTACAATTTCTTAAACTATATAAGGTTGAAAATTCCTGTGACTTGATTCTATCATTAAATGAGATAGAATTTTGCTGTTTATTTACTTATGTTGTTTTGATGTCTGCCTGTGATTGGAATACTTTTCTCTAAAGAAAAAAATTAATTAGTATGTTGTTGTTCTTTAGCCAGGGAAAACTATGGGTCAGATCATTAGAAAGAGTTGAACATCTGACTTACATACAAATATATGTGCAAATGCCAAAATAAAACCAGTGAATAATCAATGACTTGACTGGAAATTTGTCTGAGTAATTCTGTATTTCTCTGCCAATCCCTATCTATTTTTCCTTATCTCTATTAATTCCATTCTAACTCTGTCTATGTATCCTTGTAACTCTCGCTAATCTCTACTGTCTAACCTCCATCCCTATCCCTTTCTATCAAATATCTTATCTTTCTGCTTTTAATCTCTAATCTCTGTCAATCTCTATATCACAATCTCTCTATTGTTTCCTATGTTGGCTTTAACCAACTCTTACCCTCAACTAAATTTGGCTTTAATAATCATGAAGTTTTGGCAAATCTAGCAATCCAACCATTTTTCTGACATAGAACTTGATTTTGTAGCTAATATAATACACAGTCAAGGGAGGGATCAGTTTTCTTTTCTGTGTGATATTGTACCCTGACTGCATCATAATAATGTCTCCTCAAAGGAAAAAAAATGTTGTTTCTGTGCTATAAACAAACAGAACAGAACATGCAGGTTTTGTCATTATAAATAATGAAATAATCCATGTAAACAGTATCTCCATCAATAGGAAATGATGTACGTTATCTTAGTGCTAAATTGTTGTACTGTTTGGTCTTATATTATTGCATCTGATCAAGGGATGGGAAAGCTGATAGGAAGTTTTATTCCTGCCTGTGTGTGCTGGAATTGTTACTTGTAGTGTTCCAATAAGTCCTTGAATTTCTAAAAAGAATGTTACTATAGTGAACATGGACATGACACTTTACACCAAGAAACATAAAATATAGCCCCTCCCTCGAGGTACTTAAATTTTTGCCCATTATTAAAGGTCTGTTTTTAATAGGGTAAATGTATTTTAAGTGATCCCATCTGATTTGATTACCCATTTCTGAATTCTAGCTATTATATTACATACAGAAATCATTTATATCTACAGATGAAAAGTGCTGTATAAGAGCGAAGTATGATTAATTGGATGATTGAAGCATTTTAAAGAGGAGAATAATGAATGATGAATAGCAAATTTAATAGCAAATAATGCATTCTTAGTATTCATGAACATTTTCATGCTCATCTATCATACAAATACTTGTGACCATATAGTAGTACAGATTGAACCTCTCTAGTCTGGAACTCTCTCATCTGGAAACTTTCATCATCCAGAATGATTGTAGTTAGTCAGATGTCCACTTTTCATGGGTGTGGCCAAGTTTCCCGCAGTCCCATGAAGTTTGTTTACAGCCACCAGTCCTGGCTCTTTATGTTCTGTGCTGCTGTTTAGCTTTAATTTACCCCTAAATGTCTTCTCATAACCCAGTAAGCAGTGGAAGTGTGGGTAATGCTGCTAGACAATGTTGATTTCCCATGGTCCAGAAATTTCTCTCGTTTGGAATCGGTCAGTTCCCAAGGGTGCTGGACTAGAGAGGTTCAACCTGTAATATGTCATGGATAGCAGCAGTATGAGAAATTTGTCCTGTATTGGTGTACACTTTTTTTTAAATTCAACCAGTTTGAACTATATATGCAGGGTTGATCTTTAGTGCTAAAGTATACTTGAAAGTATCTTTAGTAGTTTCAGGATAATCCTGATTCTGTTTATGAAGTAGGTTTATACATTCAGTAGACCTAATGCTGTTTTACAGGTTTGAGGAACAAGATAACACTGGCCTTTTAAAAGAACTTGAGATAACATGAAACATTATTTTGTTATGAATCCAGGCATGTCAAGGAAAACCCACAAGTGTGTGGGGGCTAATATTAAAATATACTGTATTATAAATCTTTTAAAAAAATCAGTGTTAGTTTAAAGTTAAAATGCATAGTAAACAATATCCCCATAAGCAAACTTAAATCAGCCTCTGTATTGGATTAGTCGAGGATAGGTAATATAATGCTGACTTTTTAAAAAAAGGCTCAAAGGTCAATCCTAGCAATTGAAGCCAAGAAAGCTCAACTTCATACCAGGAATATTGGTTCAAATTATAGTCAAAATCAAAATGATTCGATACATAAATGAACACACTATGCTGTGGACAAGTCAGCACAGGGAAATCATGCCTCAAAAATCTATTAGAATTATTTGAAAATGTTAACAAGTATGTTTACAAGGATAATCCAATGTAGATAGTGTACAAGGACTTTCAGAAAATCTTTCATAAGGTCCCCCCTCACCAAACGCTCTTAAGCATAGTAAGCAGTCATTGGATATGAAGGTAGATGCTCTCATAGAACAGTAACTGTTTAAAAGATAGGAAACAAAGGGTAGGAATAAATGATCATTTTTCACAATGCAAAGTAGTAAATGGCAAGACCCCTCCGAGGATCTTAAAGGGACCAGTACCGTTCTATTCATATATTAATAAATCATCTGGAAAAGGGGGTAAACAGAGCGGTCGCAAATGCTGCCAGTGATGTTAAATTATTCCATAAGTACAAAAATGACTGTAAAGAGTTACAAAAGACTCTCACAAAACTAGATGACTGGGCAACAAAATGGCAGATGAAGTTCAGTATTGATAAGTGCAAAGTAATGCATATTGGAAAAGATAATCCCTACTATACACACAAAACGATGCACTCTAAATTAGCTGGTACCACTCAGGAATGATCACTGCATCATTATGGATAACTCTGTAGAATTATTTAGAGTCATCAATAGCTATTAGTAAGATGGTCACGAATTCAATCTGAAGGTCTTGAGTGTGTGTAACCACTGACTACAAGAAGCTAGGATGGGCTGACACGGATGGATCACTCAATAATTACCTTGTTCTGTTCATTCTGTCAGGCACTGGCTACTGCCAGAAGACGGGATATTTGGCTAGATCTGACCCAGCATGGCTGCTTTTATGTAAATATGAGCTAACATTATAATTTTTATTGAGTGACCACTTGTTCCGTTTTGAATTCCTGTGAAACATTTAGGCTCCTCAGTGAATGGACCATTACAGTAGTTGTATTTTATAGAGCGTTATAGTTCATGTGCAATCTAATTTTAGATTTCTGTTTAGCAAAATTATTGCTGCTATAAATGTTATAGATGCTCCTGGGACAACTTCTGATAAGGGTGAAGTCAGTCACACTTTGGGTTTTTTTTTTTATTTTGAGAGGATTTTGATACAATTTACCATAAATTGTTGTGACAGTGAGAGGATGGCAAAGCTTTCAGTACAAAAACTGTAACCTGCTTTGGCAAATAAGATCCTTTGGGAGCAAAAAAGCTATTCTATTAGTTTACTTTCAAAGGCTGATGCAAGCTGTTTGCTTTCAGATGACAGTTGGGGAGAATGCTGACTAGTTAACAGTACATTCTAAAGAGGGACACGTAGCCTATTGCAATTCTCTTATGTCCTCAGCTATAGGCAGAAATGCTTCCTTCCCCCCAATCGCACCGTCAGATCACTAAGGGTGTATCTAGACTGCAGTGCTATTTCGGGATACCAGAGCTATTCCTTGTCTTTTGAACCAGCCTGTTATTTCAAAATATATTTCAAAATAACAGGCTCGCTATTCTGACATCCCTGTAACCCTTGTTCCATGGGTTAAGGGATGTTTTGGAATAGTGGTTTCTTTCAATATTTGGAGCTGTGTAGAGAGCGCCAAATTTCAAAATAAGTTATTTTGAAATGAGATCAAAATAAGATATGCAATATGCATAGCTCAAATTGTGTATCTTATTTTAACCTATGGATGCAGTGTAGATGCACCCTAAAAACTACTGAT
>CM057846.1:144407079-144426958 GCA_030068395.1 Apalone spinifera
GGTTTGGGGAGGATGCCCCCAACGTCCATGATCTCTGCACTAGACAGAGGAACGTGACTGTCTATGGCAGGATAGCTGCCAGCCTGGCCACCAAAGGCCACATGTGAGCCCAAGTTGGTCCGGCGAGACCCCCAACCCTGAGCTTCCCCTCCCCTTTCTTCCCCTTGCTTCCCCCTTCCAGTTCCCTCCTCCCAGGTTTCTCCCTCCCCTCTCCCACCCTTTCTTCTCCCCTCTCCCACCTCCTTTCCCCAGTCTCACCAGAGTTTCATTCCCTCCCCCGCAGTTTTGTTAAATAAAGAGAGTTTGTGTTCATGAAAATACATGTATTTTATTTGACATCAGGAAGGGGGTTTAGGGAGGAGTAAGTGGAAGGACATGAGGGAGGAACAAGGCACAAGCCCCCAGTGGGGCAGACCAGTGAGGCTCTTAGTGCTCCTCAGGGTGGAAGCTTTCCCACAGGGCCTCCTGGATACTGACAGCCTCCCGAGGGACTTCCCGGATGGCAGCCTGCAGAAAGTGCAGCCAGGGTCACAGCAACGTGTCCACGAAAAGCACCAGAGTGCCCAGTGGCAGTTCTGGCTCCATGTTGCCGAGTGCTGTGGTGTGCCGAGTGAGGGCAACCAGAGCACACAGAGACAAACTACTTTGTTGTCCCTCGTTGAGGTAGGCAAGCAAGCAGGGAAACTTGAGAACAGACTGTCCGGGGGGTCCCTTTAAGCACAGGCCTCAGATAGCCTCAGGCAACAGCCACACAAAGTAATCCTGACCTGATGCCCTGCCAGACCTGGTTCCAGACAGCCTTAAATGCGATTCAGTGTCCACTCAGTTTGGACGTGCTATTTCAAAATAGCAAAACACTATTTCAAAATGCATTTTGTGTGTAGACGCGTTGTTTCGAAATGACGCTGTAGTGTAGGACCATGGACCCTCTAGGACCATGTTGCTTGGTCACATGGTCTTCTTTATCCCCTACTCCCTTGCATCTAATTCAAGTTGGTTGTGTTTCTTTCTCTCTTGAGGATTCCTTCTCAACTACTGGAAACTTTAGTCCTAACATTAGCATCATTTAATGTGGGACAGGTTTTGTCTCCTTTCTTCCTATAGATGGAACAATAGTCTCTAGTAGATGCATCTATACAGCACTTTCCCTCTCCTGGCTGTTTTCACATACAATAGGGCTCCTCTTTTCAGTGAATATCCTAGAATCTAGACACCTGTAGAAACAAGTAGTAGAGCTAGCACCAGGTAGCCAGATAGTTTATCAGGTTTTGTTTCCATTTGCCCTTTGGGCCACAGTTTGGAAGGCACAATCTAGTTCTATGAGTATCTGGCTTTTTGGGTAGCTCATGGATTATATGAACTACAAAAAAATTAATTAAACTGGTGTATCTTAGTCCCATATTGGTGAGCATGTGGCAGTTAGAACTGATCAGGCACTATATCCAATCATATATCAACTAATATAGTTTATGATTAATGTATCACTCATCAAATATATTGTCTGCCCAGTAGTATTGGATTAGTATTGGATCAGCTGGAGAGCTAGCTGAATAGTGCAAAAATATCAACAGCCACTTGATAGTTGCCTAAAGTATAGGATAGAAGCTCTATCCACAATTTTATTTAAATTTCTGTGGGTTTTTATTATTTTTTAAAGGTGCATGAATATGGCTTCAAGCTGTCAAACTTGTTCTTTTAGATTTGCTTATTTTTCATCCTGTCTGAAGATCATCTTATAAGAAATGCTTGAAATATTGCAAATCCACAAGGCTTTCTTGTGCTTAAGTAAGAGAAATACATTATTTTTATTTTGTTTTATTTCTGGAAATTCCTTAAGCTTAAGGAAAAACAAAAGGAGTTCATGTTCAACTTATTGTAAAATATCAGATCACAAGCTGGAAGTGCAAGTTGCTCCCTTAAAACATGCTGACATTAGCAATCTTTGATTTTTATGAATGTGTGCACTCTCTAAAGGAGGATCAAAATATCATACAAAATTTGGATGAACTTGAAAACTGTAGTAGAAAAATGGGATGAAAAATAATAATGCAAAGTGCAAAGTCATGCTATTGGACACTAAAATAAGACATACCAGTTGGAAATGACAAAAAATAAGAAAGACCTACGTGTGCTGGTTGATCAAAGGATGACTATGAGTCATCAGTGTGATGTGGCCATGAAAAAAGACGTCTCCAGTTTTAGGATTCATCAGGTGAAGTGTTTCCAGTAAGGATGTTAAGTTGTATGTAATTCACTAATTGAATAATCAATGCATTTTTGCAGCATGTATTCGATTAGTCAATAGGGCAGCACTGTCCCTTTGAAACGCTGCTACAAGATTTCAAAGGGGCAGCGCCTCACAGCTGATCTCCGGCTCTGTGTAGTACTGCCCCTTTGAAACGCTGCTGTGGCATTTCAAAGCGGCAGTGCTGTACAACTGACCCTGGATTCCATGCGGCGCTGCCCCTTTGAAACATGTGATGAGTCCTTAACATTCTGGGTTTCCAGTATAAAAAGTGTGACTACCATTATAGAAGGCACTGGTGAGATCTCTTCTAAAATACAGTGTGAAGTTTTGCTCTCCATTATTTAAGAAAGATTAACTCAAAGTATAACTGGTGGAGAGAAGGACTACTAGGATGGTTCAAGGAATGGAAAAACCTACGTGATGATAGGAGACTCACAGAGCTTGGCTTGTTCATGCTAATCAAACAGAGGGTGAGAGGGATATAGCAGAGGGCTAATTATCAGGGAGGTAGAGTAGTTATTTAAGTTAATGACAAAAGTTGGTACAAGAACAAATTAAATTAACTGGTCATCGACAAGTTTAGGCCTGAAATTAGATTAAGGTTTCTAGGCATCAGAGGCGTGAAATTCTGGAGCAGCCTTCCAAGGAGAGCAGAGGGAGGCCAAAAAGCTTAATTGGCATCAAGACTAAGCTTGATAATTTTATGAAGGGGATACTATGATGCGACTGCCTACAAAGGCATATGGCCCATCTATGATTGGTAATAGCAAATATTTCCAACAGCTGGAGATGAGATTCTAGGCTGGGAGGGCTCTGTGTCACTAAACAGAATTCTTTGTCAGTTGTCTGGCTTGTGGGTCTCACTAACTTAGGTTATGTCTACACAACAGTGTTATTCCAGAATAACATAGTCCACATATACACACAAGCAGTTATTTTAACATAATGTCAAAATAATGTTGAGCTGGAGGACTTCTTACTCCAACTCCCGTAACCCTCATTTTACAAGGAGCAAGGAAAGTCAGAGGAAGAGTGCTCTTCCTTGGACTTTCTGCTGTGTAGACAGCACCAAAAGCTGAAATAAGCTGTTTCAACTTAAGCTATGCAATTGATGTAGCTCAAGTTCTGTAGCTTATTTTGGCTTTAGCCATGCTGAGTAGACATGCCTTTATGGTCTAACTGATCAGCATATTTGGGATTGGGAAGAAATTCCCATCCAGTCAGATTGGGAGAGTCCCTGGAGGCTTTTCATCTTTCTCTGCAGCATGAGATATAGAATACTTGTTTGTCTGAACTAGAGTAAATGTTGGACTCTCTATAATCTGAAGTTTTTAAATTGTGATTTGAGGACTTCAGCAGAAACAAGAAATGAAGCCAGAAACTGTGGGTCTATTTACAGTAGGCAGATTGTAAGGTTCTGAAGCTGGTAATGTGTAGGAGACAGAAATATTGCTAGTGAGCATTTATGGCACTCTGTATCTCCATGCTCATTTGTTTTACAAATCATAATGAATTTTGTAAACAGTATGCTTTAATAACTTTATGGCATCTTGAATCCAAGCTGAATTTGGTCTTATGTGATCAGATAAAAAGCACAGAATTCTTCATTTTTGATCCTCCCAAAGTAAATGATGAACTATTATCATGCAAGACTAAATTTACAATTGGGTATTAGTAAAATTTTCATATTGATGTTGCTCACGAAATCTTCAGCTAGTGTAAATTAGAAAAAATGCAGATATTTGATGCATAAGTAATTTATGCAATAATTTTTGTTGTATCATTTTTGCATATTAGGGTGAAACATTACAAATTTGGTGTTGAAAATCAAATTTATTTTGGAGTTTTCATGTGAATGATCTAGGCAATAAAATTATTTGAGACTGAATGGTATTTGAAACCACTTTACAGCATGAAAAAGGAACATTTCTGTCTTGGCAATTATCTACAATGACATTGTGACAGTAAAAACATATGTGATTACAATCTTTTAAGTATAGACACAGCTGAATATGGGATTAGACATCAGCTACCAAACGAAAGATTTGTTAAAGTGATGAAGAAAGTACATATGGAACTTTGTTTCCTGTCTGTAATGTTTCATTACTATGATCTATTGATCCATCACTCAAAAGGGAATATGAACATTTAGCTTAACTTGTGGTGTCTTTCAAGTTTGTAGTAAACTACCTCTGAATGGCTTGAATGATTAATTGTCTTAAGCTAGTCAAATTGGTGTATAGCTAGGAAATAGGGATTTAATTCAAAGCAACAATGTGCATTACCTATTTCTTCAACCAAAAAATGCCTGCTGTGGTCAAGAGGCAAAGCAGATGAGCTTCAGCTATAAAGGAAACTTGAAACCTGATCCTGTTTTATGTCAAATCTGCTTAAACTTTGTCAGAAGACTGAGGTCTCAAGGTGCACTCTGGACTATCCTTGTAAATTCTTATAAAAGAAACCCAGCCCCTGGACTACTTTAGTTATCCTTTGATGTTCACTAGTGGGTTTTTAACTGACTGAGAAGTTCAATTCGTGCCAGATAGATAGATAGATAGATAGATAGATTCATTCCTTCGTTCTTTCCCCTTCCTTTCCTTCCTCTCTCCTTTGAAGTCCTGTCCAATCTCTTGGTATAGTTATAACTCTCTCTATATTGTGAGTAAGCTTTTAAAGAGGCCTCATTAAATAGACATGGCTATCTGGATGGGAGCCAAAGATTGAAATGCTTAAAGGAAATGACATTTTATTGGTAACCAGTAAAATCCAAATAAACCATCGGTTTTTGGGAACTGTTTGCCCTATCCTTTGCTGTTTGCCCTGATTGAGCATTCTCAATGTCGCCCTTCTAGGGGCTACAATCACAATAGGTAAGTATATTTTGTGCCTAGATGGGTAAATGTTCATTACTGTCTTGTGAGATAGCTGTATATTAATACAAAAAAAATGTGTGCTATTGAATAGTTTGGTTCCTTCAGGTCAAATGCACTCAGTGAATGTAGCTGAATCTACTGATTATACACGTTATGCTGGTCTTAATAGAATCCAGATAGAATACAGCAGCATGGTATGTGCAATGCAAAATCAACAGAAGAAGACTGAGATCCAATTGTTCTAGGGTTCTATCATACATTTGTGGTGAATGTTGTAGGCGTGTTGTGTCTATTTTCCAGGATTTATGTGCACACCTCGGTAAGGGGTCAAATAAAGTCAGAATTGCCCGTGACAAAGTTTAGTTGTTAATTTAGCAGTAGGTAGAATATGTAAAATATATTCTGATTATCAGGCTATAATGCATACTCCTTTGCCTTTCCTTAAGAAGCTGTAATCCTGAAAGACACATTTGAATAAGGTCTAGGCAGACGGCCCCTGACCACATGTGGAAGAACCCAGGAACATATTAAAGACACTCTCAACTAGATGTTGAAGCCCTACTGAATAAATGCTGACAGGTTAAAATGTGCAGGAGATTAATGGGTTGGCTGGGCTAGTGTCACATAGACAAGGTATTTGACAAACTTGTATCTTATCTATTTAATTACCAGGTTGACACCATTGCATACTTATTTGGTACATACTCTTCTAAAAATAACTTGACTAAATGACCTAGTCCTTTAACTGTGACAGAGTATGCACACCCCATCAGTCATTCAGGGAACAGTCTTAATTTTAAGGTATGCATTTTCAGAATTAATGAATATTTTAAGACTAAACATGAAGAGATTCTCAGAGAGACATTGTCCATTTCCCCCTGTTTAGCAGGGCTAGCCAGTGTAAAAGAAGTCACTTGTTCTGAAAAACTGTAATGCCATTAAAAGCATTACTTTTTAACACGTTGTATGACAAATTGGCATAAGTTTCTTGTCCCATGATTAAGTATATTTCATTCCCTTTTGCTTATTTTCTTTGATGCTCTCTGTAATAACTGACAGTCACTTGGGTCTCTCAGCGATCATCTGCACAAATAAAACCTGACATCACTTTCATAAAATAATGTCAATAATATATCAAATTCACCCAACGAAGTCCCCACACAGCTGCACCAAGTGACAGAAACAAAAAACACCTTCAAACATAATTTATAAAATCACAAATGGAGTGAAATGTTCTCCCTTTTAAAAGCAGAACCTAGCTATCTTGTAAACAAGATGATAAATCACAGTGAGTTGGGTTAGGGTTTTTTTCCAGATGGGAAGGTCATTGGAAATGTTGTTTTCATGTGGTATCTTTCTACAAATTGCAGAGACACATAAAAAGCAGGAGTAATTAGTGAAAAGTAAAACAAAAATGATTTGTTATGATATGAAAGTAAAGAACAAAGGACACATGAAGAATGTTACGGGTGTAAAGGGAGATCACAGTTACAATCCTATGCTTCTGTGCTGGCCCAAACCTCACTTCAGCTACAACAGCTCTAAGGCGTTGCACTGGCATAAGGTCTCTGATTGTTTTTATACCAGTGGAAGACTTGAATGGCAGAGCAGAGCTCTGCATTGACTCCTTTACCCAGCACAATTGCTATTTTGGAAGGAAGGTGGGTCAGTTAATGCAAGAACTGACTCTGCCACTTTTATGCCTTCAGGGAGAAGTGTCTTATGGACATTTTAGGACCAGAATCTGGTTGTTCTGTGCAAAATGGCCTGATTATACCAGAGAATCTAGTCCAGTATCTTTTCTGTCTTAAAGAATGTACCAGTGGTTTTCAAACTTTTTTCCTCCTGACCCAGTTGAAGAAAATGTTGATGACCACGACCCAACATAATTTGACTAGAGTGTGGGTTCCGGAGTGGGGATGAGGGCACTGGAGGGGGCCCAGATTTGGAGGTGTCAGGGGTCAGGCAGGAGGAATTTACCTTGAGCAGCTACCGGTCAACGGTGCAGCTACCTGTCTGTCTAGGGATGCTAAGGCAGACTTCCTGCCTCTCCTGGGAGTGCAGCCCCAGAAACAGCCAGCATCAGGGTCTCAGGAGTGTGGAGCTAGTGCTCAGGGCAAGGGCAGTGTGCAGAACCCTGTGCGCTCACACCCTCCCTCCTCATCTAGGAGCCAGGCTGGTTGCTGGATGCTTCTGGAGTATAGTCCAGTCTGCAGTGCCAGGACAGACAGGTAGCCTGCCTTAGCACCCCCACTGGTCACCTGACCACCTTGCAGCAATGAGACATAGAGCCTGACATTGAAAACTACTGGTACATAGTGCTTTATTGAAATAAAAAGGTAAATTGCTACAATTGCTTACATCATTTAAGAATATCTCCACATAGGCTACTAATTACCATTAGCATGTATTCTGTTAACATAAATTAAATAGTGCAAGAGCTTGTCTAGTAAGATAACAGTTTATGACATCTGAGAAAGACTTTTCCATATATAATCTAAGCCTATTTTCAGTGAAGAATAATTCATCTAAGTATTATAACTTCAAGATCTAGAACACTTGTCAGTGCCTTGACACCAGCTCTGCAGTAAAATAATGCAACATGGCTTATGCAACATATGTTACTGTGTGAGCTAATGTGGGCACATTACTCACAGTTACTGCAGAGGTTTATCTCAGGTATCACAGCGTTACTATATGCTTAGACTGGGGAATGATTGAGTCATTTATGATGCTGTTGTATAATTAATGTGTAACTGAACTGAAGGGACGCACTATGGCATTTTAAAATATGTCACTTCCACCAGATAAAGTCAATTTTGTGAAAGATATTACCTCAACTACCTTGTTTCTCTCATATCCTGAAACAAACTCGACTATAACAACACTGCAAACAAAGGGGTAAATGGTCATTTTTAACATAAGAATGATACTGGATCAGACCAATGGTCCACCTAGCTCCAATATTTTGTCTTCCAGTTGTGGTCAATGCCAGGCACTTCAGAAGGAATGAACAGAAGAAGTCTTCATTAAGTGATCTATCCCTTGTTGCCCATTTCTAGGTTTCAGCAAACAGAAACTAAGGACATACAGATCATGGTTTTGCACCCCTCCCCTAGTTAATAAAGCCTAGTTAATAGCCATTGATGAACCTATCTTCCATGAATTTATCTAGTTCTTTTTTGATTGTCAACCACTGTAGATGCTCAAGACTCCAGCAAAGAATATAGAGTGAAAGTCATTCAATACCAGACATGTGTGTATACTTGTCTTGTAAGAAGTAGGTAGTATAACTGTCAAATAAATCCAACTAGTCTTAATATTCATTTCTTAGGGATTGTCTATACAAAGTTAATGCATGGCAAGCTGGTGTGTAAAACCATCTCACAGTAACTTATTTCTTACTAACTATCCATAGACCTCCCGCTGCCATTTATTCACAAGTCCCTAGCACGCTTTGATCTGTGCTGCTTTGAAATGGGAGAAGATCAAAGCAAACCACAGAACTGTTAGTGCATGGCAGCAGGATCCACAGGGGCAGTTCATGGATGACAGGCTTGTGCAAGTTAGATTTACACCCTAGCATGCTGTGTGCTAATTGTTCATTGTGACAAGCTTTCAGACTGCAAACCCTTTAAGGGCAGAGACATTGCCTTTATATGCATTTGTTGAACAGGTGATAGATTGCGGACTGATGCTGACTGGGATGTGTAGCTATTTTTGTAATATAAATACACAGAGAATACTCCCTGCCAGTTTCCCCTATGAGCTAGACACCCTGAAGAGGAAGGAAAGGGGGCAGGACAATTGCTCCCCTTGTCCTCTGCACTAGCTAGTAAAGATAGCCAAATGCTTTTGATATCATGTACCATGCCCATCTAAGGACTAGTGCAGCAGCATATTCCTAGTACCTCCTGGTACTCCTTTGATGTTGGGCAGCTCTGAACTGGCCCCTCTGCCCCGTTGTCTATCTAACGCAGTGGATCCCTGATCACAGCTGCAGCCTCTATACACCTTTGCTATATAAATACTAAGAATGACTTGCAACTTGTTCAATGGCACTCAGCCTTCAAAATTTGCTAATGGTCCTACCCAGTGGCATAGATGACATCATCAAAAATCTTGTATTTGATTTGTCAGACATGACATTTACATCATTGTGGACCAGGTACATAGGCACTGCCATGATCCAATATTTACACACAACTGAATGCAAGTGACTACAAAGTGTACTTGTTACTACAAGTGTCAGGTAAAGGCCCACCAAGAATTCACATGCTGCAGAGGAATTTAGAAGTAGCAATAAGGACACACTGATTAACTGGCTAGTCCTGAGGAGTCAATTCATGCAGGAAGTTCTTCTGAACAAGATCAAAGGGCATGCATGATCTCACAAACAATCATTTGTGAAGAAGTCTTTACTGTCCAGCTCTCCTCGTCTTGACCTTCCCATTCTGAGATGGGACCTGAATGGAGACTGCAAGTAGCTTATTTTCAAATGTATGTTATTTTTCAGTCTTCTTCCTCAATGAAAATCTGTTGGTATAATTGCAACTTGCCCGGGGCTAAACTGCACTTTTAGGTCCAGCCATCAGTAAGGGGCAGTATGTGGTTGGCATCTCCTGCAAATTCTAGGTACACAAATGCAGTTAGCAAAACTACCCTATTCTGGGAGACTGTCTTGGTTACGACAATCTTGTGACCCACTGAGATAAAAGAGGGCCATTTAAGTGGCCCACTCACTAGGTCACCCTTCACTGATCTAGCCCCTAATGACTTTGAAGGCAATATAAGACAGTGATTCAGGGAGATAGGGCAACACACTTCAAGTTAAGAGGGCAAAAGCCTATTTTTATAAAGCCTGTAATTTAGAGCTAGAAGCCATAAATTGTGTTCCAATTTTTTTCTCTCTGAGGCACAATTCCTTCCATACTTCTTGCACTAATCTAGACGTATAGTAATGTATGCAGTACATGAACAGCTAGTTACAATAGCCCTCCACTGAGTCAGCTGTGCTGATAGAAAATTTGAAGGGTGTGGGGTACAGCCTTACCTGCTTTGAGGATCAGGGCCATAAGCAGGCATGCTCTTAGACATGTTTTGTAAACTATACAGATACATATGAGTCTGTATATGCTACTCCTCTTACTTCCCTGCACATGTAGTATAACCCAATCATTACCTTACACTCAGCATTTTCCCTATACTTGTAATAAGAACAAAGTTGTTTGTGTTTTTAATAATGATCACTGCAGTGTAACACTTCCTGAGGAACGCAGTAATAGGTCCCATAAAGAATTAGAACAAGGAGATCCAGAGATAAAAAGATGAAAGACTGAAGCATAGGTCAAGTTAAATTACCAGAGTCCTGCTACAGATGATTCATAAAACTGAGATGAAATTTTAAAATGGAGGGGGGTGAATTTGGAGCAGTGCAAACTTGTAAGTTAGACAGCAGCCAGTGTATAAATGTAGATTAAACCAGTGACATTTCTATGATAAATTTTCCTGACTGTACCAGGAAAGGACTAGTTGAATGTAAAGTCAATTTCAGTAAAATTGCAAACTTAACTCTCAGAACGCTTTTGAACAGAGACTTCCTGTGCTGCCAATTAGCATTTAAGTTGTAATTCTGTCGCACTCACATTACCATTTGAACTCGCTGACCGGTTTTAAAAGATTTTTTTTTGATAAATTATTTCATCATTGGGATTATTACATTTCATTGTAGGGCTGGAAGGAAAGGCTGTATATAATTCCATGGTGCTGCTTTGACTGTTACTTTCATTCAGTTTTGACTCTATAAATAGTAACATACAGTCTGACTTCCAAAGACTGAATGATACTTGCACACATTAAATGACCCATAACTTCAGCTGAGGGTTCAGCACCTCACAGGATATGTCTCTTGCTTACTAATGAATATAATATAATATAATATAATATAATATAATATAATATAATATAATATATTTAGGAAATGTCAGACTAATTGTACCAAAACAATCTGCTTTCCTATTCCTTATTTCATTGGCTAGTGTTCAGCCCCAGACATGCTTCTGTGTTAGAGGTTTTGTATTTTTTATTAGCCCTTCTGCAATTCTTCATTCCTGCTCCGTTTTTCTTCCTTATTACAAACAACTACTGGGGCCTGAAAAGCATGAGCTAGCCACCTCAGGTGGAGCTTTTCAATCTACTCAATTACTGAGATCCACTGTTCCCAGATGAATTCCCTCATCTTGCACCCTTTACATAACTTTTTTTTGTTTTTGTTTCAGCCTCACTCAAAGTATTACTATTCATATTTTCTTTTTCAAACCTTAATATCTCTGTTTAAATATAAGTGAAATCTGAGAGGCCAATAGGACACTTAAGATCTGCCACTAATGTAAACTAGAATTATCTTGATATATTTTGTTATACATTAATTTAAATTATTAGCTAGTCATGGGTTTCCCCCCAGATCTACATTTATTATATGGAGTTATTTCATATAATTGCTACTATTAACGAAATATTATTTCTGAACAAGATATTGCTAATAAAACAAAAATGATGTTAAAGGACCATGATTAAAGTCACAACTACAAGCACTCAAAAGTTGGGAAATACCAGAAGTACAGTCTTAATTTGTCTTATTTTAGATGTTTCTATATGGCTCCCATTACATGATCATAGAATCAGAACTAGAAGGAACCTTGAAAGGTCATCAAGTCCAGTCCCCTGTTTTTAAAAATCTCTAGTGATGGAGGTTCTACAACCTCCCTAGCAATTTATTCCAGTGCTTATCCATTCTGAGAGTTAGAAAGTTTTTCCTAATGCCCATCCTAAAACTCCCTTGCTGCAGTTTTATTCCATTGCTTCTGGCCCTACCATCAGGAGTTAGGGCAAATAATTTTCTCACTCTGCTTCATAACAAACTTTTAGGGATTTGAAAGCTGTTATCATGTCTCTTCTCAGTCTTCTCTTTCCCAGATTAAACAAACCCAATTCTTTCAATCTTCCCTCATAGGTGATGTTTTATTAGACTACTAATAATTTTTATTTCTCTTCTCTGGACCTTCTTCAATTTCTCCACATCTTTCCTGTAATGTGGCACCCAGACCTGAAAACGATACTCCATCTGACACCTAATCAACAGAGGTGAAGAATTTTGTCTCTGTGTCTTGCTCACAACACTCCTGTTAATGCATCCCAGAATGATGTTTGTTTGTTTGTTTTTGAAATAGTGTCACACTGATGACTCATATTTAACTTGTGGTCCACTATTACCATGAGATCCCTTTCTTTTGCACTCCTTCCTGACAGTCACTTCCCATATTGTATGCATGAAACCGATTGTTCCTTCCTTAGTGGGGTACTTTGAATTTGTCCTAGTTGTATTGTATTCTATTTACCTCAGACAATTTATCCAGTTTGTCCAGATGATTTTGAATTATTAACCCAGCCTCCAATGCTCTTGTAATTCCTGCCAGCTTGTATCATCCACAAACTTCGTAAGTGTACTAGCTATTTTTTTCCACTTGTAAGTACTTTCTTCCCAGTCTCCCCCTTGGGCTTAATATTCAAGTTCCAATCTCCACTCAACACCTAGCATTTCTACCTTCCCATATCTTGCCCAGCAACTCCTAGTTATCTCCTTCCAATCTGCCTCTCTCTCCCCACTTGCCAGGTTCCAGTCTCAGTCTCTCCCCACCTCTTCTTTGTTCCTTCCCCACATTCTATGTTCAGGCTCCCAGATCTTCCTCACCTCCCAATTTACTGTCAGATCTGTGTCTCCTCCCCATACCTTCCCTGCAATTGGCTGTCAGTTCCAGTCTCCCCACATGCTGATAACTGTTTGTCCAGTCCCAGTGGTCTCCCCGGGGTCCTTCCTCACTGGGGCTACGTCTAGACCACATCCCTCTGTCGACGGAGGGATGCAAATCAAGCACGTTGAAAAAAATGAGGTTTACAGGATCTGTCGAAAAAAAGGTTTATTTTTGACAGATCTGCATCTAGACTGCCTTTTTAAAAAAAACCCTCTGTTTCGAAAAAAAGCGGTGGCCATGTTTATGCTAATGAAGCACAGGATATTTAAATCCTGGCTTCATTAGCAATTTCAATGTGCCTAATTTACATCTCTCTGTTGACAGAGAGGTGTAGTCTAGACACAACCTGCGTCCCAAACTCCCACCCATGTCTCTGACTCCCCAGCCTTCTGACCCAATCATTCTGAGCCTTCCCTCTCCTCCACCCAAGCTCCACATTTCTCCCACCCACTTTTTGTCACATTTTTCAGTTAAATTGACAATTTTCAGTTAGTTAAAATTTAAGTTTGGCAAAGTTATGTGCCACTGAAAACTGGATCTTTTAATGGGAAGTATTGGGCAAGCTTACTAGCAGGCAGCAGTAATTGGTCCCACCTACAATACATACAGCTGCATATTATCTTCATATGCCATTTAAGATTTCCTTGTACTCCACAGGGAAACATAAGCTCTATTTTGCCTATGCCCAGTTTAAATTTAGAAATCACCCCACTAATAGAAAAGTGACACTGAAATGGCACTTGACTTTAAGGAAGGGGTCCAATCATAGATGGAATTCATGACAGTTATATGAAAAGGTTTGGTGCATAGTTCAGTGCATAAAACTATCATCTATTCACCAGATTATATATCAATACTTTTGTCAGGTGGTGAGGTTTAATTGTTGTGGATCTGTAGTTAACTTTCTCTAAGTAATTTCCTCTACTAAGGAACAGAAAAGACTCAAGAATATCAACCCATAGGGCTCTGATACCAAAGTTTGTAGATGTGCAGGAACTCTGCAAGGACTGACACTTTCATGAATAAAGGAGATGTGAATTTTAAAGTACTTTTTTCTGAGGTTAGAAGCAATTGATACTGGAAAAACTATGCATCATGGTTTATCTTACCCTAGACTTCCAGAAAAGGAGAAGTACACTGGAGAATATAATTTCTTCATCAAAGGGTGGAATCTCAGAAGATTTGGTAAAGCTTTGATAATGATTATGCTTATTAGTGGTACTATTTAAGGGCATAGCCATGCGGCTGATTGCAGGAGGAGCACGGGTACACTATTTCCCTCACCATTGTTGCTCTTAGCCTAATCTTTGAGGGAGACTGGTAGAAATAGAACAAAGCTATAGCTTAGTATTCAAACCAGACACAAATTGGTCAGTTATACACTTATCATCAAAGCAAGATCTGGAAACAAGAAAGCCAGAATTTCTGTTTTGCAGGAAATTTTGACACTCCAAACTGGAACCAAAACAAAATGGAAACAGAAATTTGGAAGTTTCTGATTCTGGAAAAAAAAAATTTGGATGGTAAAATTTTGTTCAGAATTTCAAATTTTCATTTAGATTTTTATTTTAGTTTGCTTCTGATATTATTTATATTTTTACATTATTTTATGATGTGTTGGTAATTGAGCATCACTGCTAAGTATGCACAATCACTACTACTCTTTGTGCTAGTGATTCATAATGTGAATAGCATAATAGTTAAATAGTCTATTATTGATGACAATTTCAACACAACACAAATAGGAGCATTTTTATCTAGAAAAGATCCTATTTTTCAATTACTATTAAGAAGTAGTTGCCATCAATGATTTTAAAATAAATAAATGTTTCAACTGTTATTTCATGCCATATTATAACATGCCATAAGTATGAAATAATTTAACCTCATAATAATATAATAAACATAAATAAAATAAAAATGAAAAAAGACTAACATTGTAAATGAAATTTCCTAACATAATTTTTCCTAAATGAAAAAAACTTGTTTTGAAAAATGTTTTCTTTTGTGAGAAATTTCTTCAAAATTGATATGACTTCATGAAAAGAAAATCAGTTCTGTCAAAACAGCTTTTTCCAATTATTTTTTTCTGACCAACTATAATCTATGAACTATAATATCTAATCTATAAATCAGTTAAGCAATAATTTAAAGAAATATCTATTCTTTCTTTTAATCTGGACAAAACAAAACTCTTACCTTAGAAATCTTTCCCTCATGCACTCTCAGACAAGGTTTGCTAAGGAAGATAGAATCTATTAAAATCTTGGAGATAACGATTTATAAAGACAAAAATATTGTTGAGTGTTTACCAATGAATTTGCATCTATCTCTGCCAGAAAGAAAACAGGAATTCTCCCACTAAGCTATATTGCCTCATTTATTAACTGGGAAAGTCAATAAAATTATGATGGTAAGTTTGCCCCACCTTACATATCCAGAAGACACACATACAATTTTTCTTCCAGTCTTAGCATTATTCCCAATATCTACCATGAGGCATGCCATGAAAACAAATATACTATTGCTATTTCTTTTCTTTGGGCAAGTGCATGAATCAGAGTCTTTGAAAATTATGATTTTCTTCAGATAAAGGCTGACCCACTGTCTCAAAACTTTAATTATTACCTGGTATTCTAGAGTCAGTTTAATGCATTTTAGTTCTAATTATATTGATACTTTGCCAAAATCACTGGATCACTGACATTAATATGCTCAGTGAGTGTGAATCTTCTAGTGAGCCAGATATTGCTGATTACCTAATTGAGTCACTGAATACCTCTAGAAGGGAACAATGGGAGGATATGACTGCGAATCAAGGTGACAACTTAGACTGAAGATGCAAATGCTATAATTTGATTAATCATTTCTGCCCAGCTTAACAAAGACCAGCACTAAGCTGACCACCTGTCACACCAAATCAAACTGCCAGCCATCTGCTGAATGTGTCAAAGGCCCCAAAGAAAAGCGTGTTAGAGGACAAATCCATGAAAAATCATGTCTATTCCACCAGAGATACCCCAGTCAGCAACTCATAGAGCTGTTCAGAGCCAAGGTTAGACAAAATTCAGAGTGATATTATGAGCAGAATTGCATTTGGTTATAACAGCATATTGTTAGAGTTGTTAAAGCTCTTTGGAACTCATAGTTGCCAGAGGCTAGTGCAGTACTTCATGTGTGTGCGCAATGAAGATTCGGAGACTATCAAAACATCATTGCCTTTATCCCCAATTGGAGTAACACTGACCACCATCCTCTCCAGAAAAACAGAAAAGCAGCTACATGGGGCCCCTTTCTTCTCACCATGAGTACCAACAAGGTCCTCCTCTCCCAAGTTCCAGAGAGACAAATGTGACAGCAAGGGGGGCCCCCAGTACTGACTAGCAAACAGAATTTATATGCTAGGGTCAATGGCCAAACTCCTGCCATGTGACAACTCTTTTGAAAAGCATGGCCAAAGACTGTCTTAGCAAATTCAGATTTAGATGTCTTCGCACCAGATATAGGAGAATCATTGCAACATGGTGGATGATGAACTACTTTCTGAATTCTTCAAGTGCCCAAGGAAATCTGAGCTCCTACAAGACCTTATTTGTGCCAATACCAATAGGGGTCATTGCACAATCAACCATGTCTGTCATTCAGAACACGTACACACAACTGTACAACATGCCAAGGCGATGAAGACTGTGGTAACTCTCACAGAGATCATAATGATGAATACAATGATGATAATAATGTGGACTACAAAAATGATCCCAGTTCACTTACATTTCAATGATATCCATACAAATTCATTAGTATATTTTGTTTGTATTGTTGTGATGCTTTGAGGTCACAAAGAAATCTGATTTTGTGTCTTGGAATACTACATAATTTAATGACTAGCAGAAACAAATGCAAATATTTCAAAAGTAGTCATTTTAACATGTTGACAGTGTGATTGCTTATCCCTGTTTCTATGGTAAGAGCACCACTTGAGAGCTCTACATCATATCTCATCTTAGTAGACATAATAAGCTTTCAAATGAAGTATGATGTGCATCTGTCTAAAGACAGTATATTAAGTCAACCAAATCAGTGACATCTGCTGCTTGCTGAATAACAATCAGAGTTTTATTGAACCTACTAACTCAGAGACAATGCTACCTAATCATATGAACCATTTTCAAGGCATTCTTTCAAATGCTCTAGCTACATGTATATGGCTTTTTTATGGAGCACTCTGGGTGTACCTACACAGCACCCTTAGCTTGAAATAAGCTATGTAATTTGCATAGCTTATCTAGATTGTATTTCGAAATAGCTTATTTTGTAATTTGGCGCTGTCTACACAGTGCCAAATTTCAAAATAAACCTCTATTCCAAAATGTCCATTAGCCCTTGTGGAAGGAGGTTTACCAGGACGTCGGAATAAGCTGCCTGTTATTTTGAAATCTATTTTTAAATAACAGGCTCCTTTAATAGATACAGAATAGCTATTTTGGGATACTTCCAGTATCCTGAAATAGCTCCGCAATATAGATGCATCCTTTGAGAACAGTAGTAAGGGTCCACTTCCCTGCTCCTCTTCTGCTACCATCGCAAATAGTTAAAACATCACATATTTTTAAACGTAACACTGGATTGGTTTAGACTAAAAATAAAACAAGTTTACTTTATCTAAAAAGAAAGTTTAACTCAGTACTAGTACAAAGTATTACATTTAGAAATGGTTATGAGAGAAATAAAGGTAACATGCTTTCTAATCACTAACATTTAATGAGGTATGCCAAATCCTTACTATATGATCACAGCAAGAGGGCTGACCAATTCTCAGGTCAGAATCTCCTCACAAAGTCAAAGGATTGGTTAGAGAGAGCTTAGAGAGAGGTCAGAGGTTAGAGAGAACCTAGAATGGTTGTGTCCTCACTTTCATAATCCAATCATCCTTTGAAATGCATTTACCTGTGGGTTACCTATAGCTAAAATTAATTCCAACAGTGAATAAGGAGACATGGAGTCTAGTGGTGAAAGAGGTTCCCTGCTATTGACTACTAAAAAAGCAGACTGATCTGTCCCCACTTCCCTTCATTGTCAAAGAAGAGACACTTGACTGGTAATTGCCAATCGGCTTTGATGACATCTAGCTAAAGACTTCAGCTTGTCCTTTATTTTTCAGAAACTGGTTTCTCCCCTCCCCAAACTTGTTTGGTAAACAAATTGCAGTCAGAATGTCAGCCTATGTAAATAACTCTTCACATGCATTCGGGGGGAGGGGATAGAATTGCTGGGATGCTGGACAAGGTAGGAGGACATTAGGTGGAAGGGGTGGAGCTGTGGGCAGCCAGCCCTTGGTATTGCCTGGACATGGCACACTGCACTCCGTCAGCCAGCTTAGCACCACCAGAGTGTGCTGTGTGGGGCTCTGTCGACACTTTACAGGGCCCATGGCTCTGGACACTGCTGCTGCCGCAGTAGCAGCAAGGGCATCCAGGAACCCAGAGCCCTTTGGAGTCACCAGGGAAATTGCCCCCTTTACCCTGCCTCCCCATTGGTGGCCCTGTATGCATTTAATACAGACATTTCACAAGAATGTTGATGATCTCTGCATTATTAACTTTAAATGATGCCTCACACAGCATATTTTGCACAAGTGTGTGTAGGGTGTGAATATAGGAGTGTTTTCAGTCATATTCCCCACTCTCTCAGAGACATGTAAATTCCCACCATAAGATTAATTCACCATAATTCCCACCATAAGATTAATTAACTAGACAAATTCCTGTGTGAATTTGTCGCTCTCCAAATTGGTGCAACCTATCAGGTGAAGAGAATATTCATCCACTGAATATCAGACCTCTTTATAGTGGCTCACATTGGGCATCCAAAATCTGAGGCACTCAAAATCACTGATCATTTGGAAAATGTTGGTTATTTTAATTAATTCATGTCCCATTTAAGCTGCCCTGATCACATGTTTTCAACAGACTATCCAAAGACATTCCTAACAAGTCTGATCTCCCTGGAGAGCGACTGTGCATGGAATCAGTATGTCCTGGCTAAGCCCAGGCAGTGGGGATTAGCACATAGGTGTCTCTGGCTGGGGAATTCTGAGCATCACAGGCAGATCAGACTCACTTCAGCCTCTAGGAGCCTCCTTCCACTGCAGGAGCCTCTGTGACTTTTGTCTTCAGGGGTGGGCTCTCAGGGCAGCACAAAAGCGAGAGTGGATCCTCTATTAGGATGGGAACCCCTCCAAGGTTAGAACACCATAAAATTTCAGATGTAAACCTTTGAAATTGTGTGAAGTTGACCAATTTTAAAGCTGTAAATCTGACCAAAATGAGCTATGAATTTCATAGGGCCCAACTCATATAGTATGTTGAGGTCTTGTTCATTTTATAAGCCTCTTGGTCATTACAGTAATTCCTCATTTAACACGGTAGATGCGTTTCAGAAAATGATCATGCTAGGCGAAAAAGTGCTAAGTGGGATCAATTTTTCCATTGAAAATGATGGAAAAGGTAGGGGTTGCATTTCTAGCAGTGGTGTCAATGTCAATTTTCTGTTGGTGCTGAGTTGTCAACGTCAACATTAGATGATGTAGATGGAACAGAGCTATCTTGTTCATCAGATGATTTTTTTTTTAGGTTGAACATGAAAAAAATTTTTTGATAGAGAGCTGCTTTGCTGCTTTTTGTTTTTCACTGTAAAGTTGCTGGTAGCAAGATATGGCACTTTCTAAGCTTTTTGCTACTTTTGAGCTCCATTTGCGATCAGGATCATTCTCATCAAAAATGTTTATTGCATCGCTTACAAGCTTAAATGCTTCAGCCATAACTTTCATTGATAATGTTTGAATAACTGGTTCAGCATGTTCAGGCTCATTTTCCAGCCACTGCTCATCCAGCAGCTTCAACTTGTCGATAGACAACTCCTCCCCATGAGAGTCGAGCAACTCTTGC
>CM057846.1:144427058-144441658 GCA_030068395.1 Apalone spinifera
GATGATCCTTTGAATACCCAGCTAAAGCTCTAGGGTTGGTGGAATGATACACTACTTGCAATCCCCGTTGGTATTGGTGCATAGAATCACAGTCATACAATCTTCTGCAGCCTTAAAATCAGGTGCATAAGCCTCATCGTGAGAGATATATGTGAGTGCTGGCATGCACTTCCAGTAGAGTCCTGTTTCATCCAGGTTAAATACCTGCTTAGACAAATAGCCACATTCCTTTACAATAGCTTCAAATATCGCTGGGAATGATTCAGCAGCCTCCATGTCAGCAGCAGCAGCAGCCTCTCCAGTTATTTTTATAGTATGTAAGTTTGAATGCTTTTTAAAGCATTTGAACCAACCATGACTTGCATTAAATGGCTTGGCATCAGTTTCATTCAATTCTATTTTAACAGCATCATACAAATCTTTGGCTTTTTCCTGAACAACAGTCAAACTCACTGGCATCTTTCATTGTGTTTGGTCTTCAATCCACATAGACAATCGCCTCTCCATATTTTCCATTAGGTTAGATCGTGTACGAACAACCTTCTTCACTCTGACTGGTGTTGCATTTTTGCAACTTTCCTTAATTTTCTCATCCTGGGCACAGATTGTGCGCACACTAGACTCATGCATAGTCAAAGCACAGAAGATATCACAATTGCGTTCACCTTTTTCAATTCACTTAATCACTTCAAGTTTCTCTTCTAATGTAAACAATTTTCTATGCTTCTTGCTTGCAGAAGCAGATGTATCACTTTCCTTACGCTTTTCACTAATGATAAGGGATACAGTATTACACAGCAAGATACAGTATCTAGCAATGCAAGTCGCTTTTGTTAACACAGGATAAACATGAGTGAGTGGAGGAGCGCTATGATCATGTACAGTATTCATCTGCTGATGCGTATAGTACAGTATTACCGCTATTTTCACAACTTATACCGCCACATGAAGTAGTCCGCCACTTGATTTTTTTTCGTGTTATTTCGGGGACAGTTGTGTTATTCAAAAAATGGTCCCTAAAAAAAATTGTGCTATTGCAAAAACGTGTTAAGTGGGCACGTGTTAAACGAATAATTACTGTAATTCCTAAATTGGAGTGTTGTGACGAGAATTAGGAAGTAGGAAAAATAATAATTTGACACCCAATTAACATATAAACTTCAGATTATTAGTATTAGCCACAAACACTCCAGAATATTCCACTGAGAAATATCTAATTTGGCTCTTTTCCACTCTTCTTCAGCACTGTATTTTGTAAAAAAAATTAATCTCCATTAACTAAAAGTAAAAATCGCTGCTATTTACTATTCTTAATATCCAGAAATGCAGCCAATTGCCTTAGCCCAGACCTTAATATGAGAGTACTGAAGAATACAGAATGGAAGAGAACTGTACTCAGAGAAGATGGACAAGGCGATCTAATGTAACTTTTCCTTCTACATTTATTATGAGAACTTAAATCAAAACCTTAAGAGGAAGTGCTGATTAACCGAAACTTTGCAATCTGTAGCTACTTTTATAATTTGGCTCATTCATGTCTCCCTGATTTGTCATCCCTCTGTTGAGAAGAACTGGAAATACCATATTGAGAACTGGGATGTTTAGAACATTATCTGGTACTATTGGAAAGCAATCTGAGGCTCTGTAAGACTTCCATAACAATGATGAATGTGCAGTTTGTCATACTGAGTAACAAGAAATCAAAATTCTCAGGATAGACCTTGGTTAGGTGTATAAGTAGTCTGCTCATTTGGAGTCCGGGTAATAGCCAGTTCACACTGAGTCTACTAAATGGATTAATATAGGCATATCCGTTACTTGTTATCTTTCCTTACCCTGTTTAGATTCACTGCTGAAATCACATCAGTGTAAATCAGGAAAAACTCCACTGAATTTAATAGAATTAATCTGATATAAATGCAGTGTAAAATACAGGGCATTTGTCTGCAAATTGGACTCAGTTTCCAAAATGTCTTCGTTACTTGATGCACTTAGACTGAACCCCTAGACACGTGGTTCGTGGATAAAAGCTAACATGCAGAAATAATGCCCAAAAGATTTATATCCTACTTCTGTTCTCTGTCTGTTCTTATATATCACTGATTAAAGTAACATATGTGGGGCTGGCACCACTCTGTTGAGAGAGCTCCTCTGATCTCTATTTCCTTGTCCTGATTTTTTTCTGTATCTCTTCCACATATGTCACTTTACTACAAATATAGCTATTTCTATATTACTAATGCAACACCATATTGCACAGAATTGCAGATGACCTTTGGGTTTTTTCCCCTGTCATATCACAGTAAAAAATGCTGACATGAGAAATTGAGTTGGCATAAATGATATTCAGTTATACTGATGTAGTTACATAGGATTCCTGCAATGGCAGTATATTATAAGCAACAGTATTTTAATGATCATAAAGTGTCTGAACAAGTCAATTGAACTATACTGATTATATTTTTAATTCAATGCACTAATGCTAAAAATATATTAAGTTCCTGAGAAACATGCACAAAAGCAAGGCAATCAAGAGCTAACAACATATTGGTTCTTTTTCACAAAAGATTCAAAATAGGGGTATAGGACCATTTCAGAGTATTGGGTAAATATATACGCTTATATGCAAATATATGTTGATGTTAGAAAAGACTGCATCATTAACTGATGAGACAAAAAAAAAGTTTCTCTTAATAAATTATTCAGCAAAACCTAGCAAAATTCAACTTTTTGGAATGCCAGAAAAATGTATTTCTTGCATAAATTATTTGATGAAAAGTAAAACTATTAATCAAATACAGGTTGTACCTCCCTAAACTGGGACTTTCTGGGCCAGTAACATCCATCGTCTGGCAGGAACATGGATGTTCCTAGACCAGAAAGACCTGGAGCTGGGAGCCCTGCCAGGGCCTGCAGCAGTAGGTCTGGCGTCTGGCAGTGGGACTTGAGCAGGAGCTGGTGGCAGTGGGGCTGAGGCCAATATCCAACAGTTCCACTACCAGAGCTGATGGCAGCATGGCTGGGGCTAGTATCCTGTGGTGAGGCTGAGGATGGTGCTGATGACAGTGGGAATGGTGTCCAGCAGCCCGACAGTAGATGGGCTACAGGTCAACCCGGGCTCATGGTAGGGGGGTCAACTACACTTGATCAGGGGTGCCAGCCAGGCCAGAAGCAGAGCCCGTGGCAGGGAAAGGTGATAGACTGGGGGGGACAGTAGCAAAGTACCTCTCCTATTCTGGCAAATTCCCTCATCTAGGACCAGTTAGGTCCTGAGGGTTCTGGATCAGGGAGGTCCACCCTGTAATGAATTTGTACAATAGTATACAATCAGCTTTTATATATAATATATATTTCACCATTTTAAATGGTGTGGTCACCTAGGGGAATAAAAGGGAAAAGAAGAAGTCATTTAAACTGGTTTTTAATTTGTGAAGAGTAGGTACTCCATTAGAAAGAACAATATGTCCTTGTCTGAAAGAACCTCAGAATCAACAGATAATATACACAAATCCCAGAGGCCAGAAAGTCCAAAAAAATATAACAAAGGAGAGCAGTTAAGAGTTTCCCGATGCTTCTTAATTGAAAATGTCTAGCTTTAATACAGTATCATGAAAACAGGAACTTTAACCAAATGGAGTGCAATCTTCATATTCATAATAACCATTAGCATACTTTACATTAATTCTGCCTATGTTCATACAAACGGAAACACGATGGAACTGAATTTTGCTGCATACACAGATATTATGGATGAAATCCTGGCCTCAGTGAAGTCAGCAGGAGCTTAGATTTCAACTGCAATGGAACCGAACTTTCATCCAAAGACTACAAGTACGTGCCTTTGTCATTGTCATTGTTCAGTCATTACTTCTTCTAGAATGGGATCAGGGCTTTTTTACATTCCCAAAAGAATGAGAATCTACTGCAACATTCTGCTCTTAGGAATCATAGAGTCATAGACTGGATGGGACCACGAGAGGTCTTCTATTCTAGTCCTCTGCTCTCAAGGTATGACTGAGTATTATCTAGACCATACCTGACAGGTGTTTGTCTCACCTGCCCCTAAAAATGTCCAATGAGAGAGATTCCATAACATGCCTCGGCAATTTATTCCTAAATTGATCTATTTCACTAGATTTTAAAGTTTTCTTGGCTACATTGGTGTCTCATCTTGACCCAGGGTTATTCATACCATTGTTATCTCAAAGTACAGAGGTTGCTATATATTCTTTCTGAAGTTCCCCAGAAGGGTACTAGGAATCTTTGTATGCTACAGTATCCTGTTGTCAGTATTTTGAATAGGGCATGTACATCACATAAATGTAACATTCTGCACTGATTGCCAGTTCATTTACAAGTGACTAGTTATTAGGGTGAAGAGGTCCACAATTCAGAATTCTGAAGACAATGAGAATGGCGGTGGAGGAACCTCTAACAAGGATATTTAGAAGCTCATTAGAATTAGCACAAATATCTAACTTGGGCTGGAGAAAGAGAGCATCCATATTCAAAAAGTCACATTATAGACCAGAACAGAGAAACAAGAAAACCACTGGTGTTATTTTAAGGTGAAATGCTGGTCCCACTAAGACCAATGAGAGTATTGCCATTGACTTCAATGGCTCTAGGATTTCACCCTTAATATATACAGGGCTCAGACTGAAGGGAGCTAGAAGGAATGCTCTTTTTCTGCTAAAATAACTTGTTTAACACATAAAGGAATGGGATGGAAAGCTTTGCAATTGCTAAATATTTACTTCTTGGGTAACAGATTACAAATGAGACACTGATCAGACAGAGTTAGAGAAACAGATGGAGGAGACAATGCACTTTTGATTAAAGGCAATAGGCCAGACCCTCAGATGCTTTAAATTCTTGTAGCTTCATTATAATCATGAGATATATGGAGCCTCATTAATTTATGCCAGTTCAAGACCCGGTCTAAAAAAGCATAAATTTCCAAATGGACAATATACCAGACAAATGTATTACTTGTACTGAATTTTGGGAGAAGTGTTCCCAAAAATGAAGGAAAGGTTTTATAGCATTTATTCATTATATTTCACACATGTTCTAAGAATATTACAGCTTGAATTGGATGAACTAATAAACTTGAAAATAAACACAGTAATAATATCAATCTGAACCTTAAACATTTTTTAAATTGAATAACAGGTACATTGTGCTAGAAGCAGACTATGGATTATTCATGACTGGAACGGTCTGATGTCATAGTGTGTATGTGCATGAGTGCATGATTTTTTTAAAAAAAAACAAAATTTAAAAAAACTATTTTGCAGAAGATAAAAGCAGTGTCATAAAACCAAATAAACAAGTAAACTCCCACAAACAGAAAAAAATCCAACCCTGCAAGGACTCAATCCAAGGAATGGGGGAATTCAAAAGGAGCAAAGAATTTCCTATGGTCACTAAGAAAGGGCTTTGAACATCCATCAAACCTTGATCTCTTAGCAATGCCTAATACAGTATCATGTTGGACAGTACACCCTTTATGCTTTCCAGGCCTTCCAATTCTTCTTTCCCCTTTTCTCTTGTCAGCCTACTAAGCTCCCCACCCTGCCTCTCTTTCATGAGATAGCCTAGTCAATAATTTGACCTATGAGATCAAGCAGACCTATGAAATTTGGATCTGGAATTGTCCCCCCTTTCAAATTTCTTAATCAAAGGTTCTCTGCACACTCTTTTGTAGCTGAGTAAAACCCTAAAACATGTAATTCCTCCATGGTATTAGGTCTATGGACATGAAATGGAGAAGTCTGAAAACCAACTTCACAGGATAGGGGAAAAGGAAATTTCCAGCATAATGGAGGGTCGGGGGAAACTCACGGATCTGCTGGAATCTCTCAGTAGCAGATGTGTTGGAAGAAGTAGAGGAGGAGAGGGAATTAGAAGACAAATAGGTAGTCACTACATTGCTGAAAACTGTGAATAAGAAAGAGAAGTAGGAAAGGCAAGGAAGGAAAGGATGAAAGGTAGATAAATCCTCAACTTTTAAACTTTTGAGTAGTATCTGCTTGCACAATTGAAATAAACTAGTCTTTTCACCATTAACTATTTACAGAAGGATGTTGTGAGGATTAATAAGGTACAATTTGTACACTTGTTTGAAAATCAAAGTAGTAATTACTTACATAAGTTTAAAAAGTCTGCAGTGAATGGTACAGCAGATAAGCTCCATCAATGGAGGAAAAACAGGCCAGGAGAGTGGATTCCAGAGAAAAAGTGTGCTTGTGAGCAAAAACCATGAGTTGGTAGATAAGTGAAAGGTGGAGAAGCACATGTTGAAAGTAATTTAATTTGCTTATGATACTACTATGAATATGATACAATGTAAATAAATCTTTGAACATAAAATTGAAAGATTTTGAGGAAAACAGTAAGTCTTTTAATAAAGCCCACATAGCATTCTAAAAACAAAACTAGGGGAATGGAGTCTAGATTAAATTATTATAAGGTGGGTGCACCAATGGTTGAAAGACCATACTCAACAAGTAAGTAGTTATCAATGATGTCAAACAGGGAGGACATATATTGTGGGGTTCCACAAGGGTCAGTGCTGGGTGTCATACTAGTCGATATTTTCCTTAATGACTTGGCCAATGGAGTGAAGAATATGGTTATAAAATCTGCAGATACCACGCATCCGGGAAGGATTGCAAGCAGTTTGGAGGAAGGAATAAGAATTCAAAATGACCTTGTCCAATTGATCTGAAATCAACAAGATGAAATTCCACACAAATACATGCAAAGAACATATTTATGAACAAATAACATACTGTAGAGACACAAAATGTGGAATAACTGACAAGGTGGTGGTAATACAGATAAAAAGGATCCCAGGATTATCACAATTTGAACATGAATCAACAATGCAATGCAGTTGTGAACAAGGCTACACATCCCAGGATGTACTAATAGGAGTGTACGTAAGGAGCAGGAGATAATTGTCCCTGTGCTATATAACAATGATGAGACCTCACATGGAGTCCGTGTCCAAGTCTAGATGCCACATTTTAGGAAAGATGTGAACATATTGGAAAGAGTCCAAAGAAGAACCATAAAATGATAAAAATGGTTTAGAAAACCTGAACAGGTTAAAAAAAATCCCTGGTCATGTTAAGTCATGAGAAAAGAAGACTGGCGGGGAACTCATAATAGTCTTCAAATATATTAAAGGTTGTTATAAAGAGGACTGTGATCAATTGTCCTCCACTGAAGTTAGAACAAGAAATAATGGGCATAATTTGGGGCGAGTGAAATGTAGGTCAGATATTAGGGAAAGCTTTCTAACTGTAAGGATAGTTGAACTCTTGAATAGGTGTCCAAAAAAGGTTGTGGGATACTCATCATAAGAGTATTTATACACAGGCTGGACAAACACCTGAGAGGGATGGTCTAGATTTACTTGGTCCTGCCTCAACTCAGGGGGCTGGACTTAATGAACTATTGAGGCCCTACATTTCTATGATCCTGTAAATCTATAAGGCAAAAAAAAATCATTTAAAAAAATGTTCCCATTGAAAAATATCTCGATAGAAAATTTTGTTCGCCTTCCCTATGACTACAAATGTGATGCAATGTACAACTAAGAGGATCAAGAAGAATCAACAGAAAGAATTCAGAAAGAGTCAGACTGGAACCTCTGAGAGGAATAAGCTGCTTATGCAATTCATTGTATGAAAAGGAAAGTAATACATCTGGAGACAATTAAAATAAATACACATGGAAATCATAGCCATAAATCATGCAACAGGCTAAGGATTACAGGATTAGAGTGGTAAGAATCAAAATCAGCACAATGCTTAAAAGCAGTAAAACAAGACAAACATAATTCTGGAAGTTATAAAGATAAGCACTGAACACAAGTTACAGGAAATTTTTCTGACACTAAATGAGGAAGGTAATGAAGCCACATTTGAAATATTAAGCTGATTCCAAGCTGCTTTATTATACTGGAGATAAATATGACTTTATGGAGAAATAGAAGGCTCAGCAGATGGCAACTGCAATTATTTAAGGATTCCCTTAATGTGGTTATGGTAAAATACTAGGGAAAGTAGGACTGTATTCTTTGGAAAAGATGAGACCAACAAATAATATGGTGCCATTGAAGTGTATTCTCATTAGAACAAAAAAAAGTTAGAGAACTGTTATAGCTCAGTGGTGCATTATACACCTGCAATATCACACGTCTCATCATGGATACTTTTAAGCTTACATCTGCACTTCTCACAGAGTGAAATCCTGCAATTTACACCACTTTTGCCTGGACCACCAGGCTACAGTCATCTACTGTTCCCCAACTGTACTAATCTCCTGCAGATTCTTTCAGTCAGTATGTATCTCATATATAGATAGATAGATAGATAGATATAGATATAAATAACTTTACGCTTTGCCAACCAACAAAAACAAAGTGATGTAAAGTGACTTGTCAAACAGGTAGCACTGATAAGCAAAATTCTGAAATTTAGTTTCTGAAAGGTATGTCTAAAGGTATAACTAAAATAGGTTTGATGGATATGGAAGAGAATTCTGACTGTAAAAAAATGGAAGAATAAAAAAGAAAAACATATAATGTGTGCCCAAGATTGGAAAAATAAAATAAAATAAAATAAAATAAAACCTCTTTGGCGAGGTCAAGTTTTAGGTTCCCTTTTGAAGTTAGAAGACTTTTTTTCTTCAAACTTAGTACTGATAAACGCAGGTGTTCTTTTTCACATAGGGTAAAATCCATCCCTTCTTCAAACTTATGCTTTATTTTAGAGCTTAAGTTATTCTTAAGGCCTTTGTGGGCTCACAATATAGAGGTGAATTTTACCCATAGTCTGCAAGCAGATAAATGCAGGCCACAGTTACAAAAATAGTGACTTGTAATGTTTATTAGGACCATTGAATGAATAAGATAATTGACTATATCAACTAAGTATTAGTCATATTGATACTGTAGATAACAACAACTCTGTTGAAAGACCTTTAATGTAAAAGGTTGTCTTTCTTCGGCAGTAAAGATTTAAAATGTTGGTAGGGATACTTTGCAGCTTAATTTATTAGTCCTTATCAACAGGTTTTGTAGCCCCAATTGGAAGGCACCATATAAATGTAAAATATTATGATTACAAGTCACACATATACATGTTTAAGACTAGAAATTAAACCAGCTGTATATGATGTTTATCCTGAAAATTAAAACCACCACCTGACTCTTTTTCACTATCAAAAACATTGCAGAAATAGAAATCCCACAGAATATGTAACAGATTCATTTTTACTGCCTCTGAGTTTACCATCTGGTGTTCTTTATTTCATTAAGCTGTGGCTTAAAGGCAGATGATTAATGTAAGGCAATTCCAGTAAAATGTATTGTTTCTGATTTGTCAGCTAGATAGTGAACTCCACCAATAATATGCCAAGAGAAAATACCCTTTCTGTCCAGAATAACATGCCAGCTTCTTCAGAGCTATTCCACAGACCAAATTACACTAACACAATTGCTATTGAATGGTTAGCCCATATAAAATGGAATAGAAAATGCTTGCATCATAACCAGGCCTTTCTCCCTTCAGTATCAGCCTTGAAGTCCCCTGATAATTTCCTCTCTTGGACCACCAATATGATCACTTTCTTTCATTCTCCTAATTCTTTTTCATGATCCAGAAGATGCTATCAGGACAATATATATACTCCCAATAGATCCTGTAAGACTCTGCTGCCTCATAAGCCCTCTGTGACCCCCAACAGATTGTTAGATTTGCTACTATCAAATGATCAGGAGCATTGTAGATAGATGTTTGCGATACTAAAAACTCAACCATATGCCAGAGTACTTCTCTGTTCAGAAATATCATAGAATGCTTCCACCCTCCTTCTCCATTCCTGCACCAGGGAAAAGCCCAGTTATGTTATTTATCCTCCTGCAGCCCAGTAGGCAGTCGAAACTCAGAGCTCACTCAACTCCTTGCAAAATAATAAGCCTGTTAAGCAGAGTGGAGAAAGGCGTGAGTCTACTTAACATTTTAGATTCAGTTGTTTCAAGTTTTGGTTGGTTCTGGTTGGTTCTCATTGCATTCTGAACAGGCTCATCCTTCATGGCTTCAACATTTGAGATATAAGATACATGACAGATACCTATAGATATTTAGACTAGCTCTTTCTTTTACAGACTTTTACAATATTAGTGCACATTCTCTAAGCCAAGCACATCACCATGTCTGTTCTTCCAAGTGATGCAAATTAGTCATGAAATGCCAGAATGACTAATTTTTCTGCACAACCACTCCAGCCAGAGTACAACAAGCTAATGCTTTTTTAATACGCTATTGCTGTTATTAAAACGCAAGCCAGTCATTAACTGTCTGTAACAATTTGTGTGGATTTATTGCTTAATTAGATTTTTACCTTCATTTGACAGGGGTTATTGAATATATCTTACATTCTTCCTATAAAGTCACAGTAAAAGTCTAAGTAAGCTTTTATATGAGCTTGTATTAAAATGCAATACAGTGATATATTAACTTACTTCATGGAGTTTTAATAGGGCCCATTTTAACACAAAGCTATTTACATATTTGCTTAATTTTCCTGGTCATTTTGCTGATTACCAAAGATGTTTGTAAGGTTTAATAAGGATTTTTCTCCCTTGCAGCCCATCTGCTCTTCCTTTGTGATCCTGCAATTAAGTTATAATGCTGGATTTGAAGAATTGTGGAAACTTCCAGAGTAAAAGACGGCAGGTGTCTAGCACAGAGGCCTCTTACTTCCATGCTCAGTCACATGTCTTCAGTACTTAATCATAAGGATGGGAGGAAAATCAAATGTTTCTTTAAAAACTCATGGATATTAATGTTACCTTGTGGAGTATATTTCCAAAGTAGAGCAAATTTATTCCCTAATTTAACTACATGCTTTGCTAAGTAGAATTTTAAAATAGCTTCATTTTGATAATTGCACTCAAAGCCAAATTCTGGTTATCTTAATCATTTCATGTAGCACCATTAAAAAATGGAAAGCAGATATTGTCCTGTGTGTTCACATTTCTCCATTCAGCCCTCTTTGCCATCTTCTGTGTTCATTGCTTTTCATGCTATTCCTGACCTTGCATGGCCAAATGTACAGTAGTGTAGACCCACCACTGGCTGAAAGTTGAGGCTCTTGGCCTCCAGGAGCCCTTCTGCACTTCCCCACTCTGACTACTGTGGCCAACACTTGTGCCTCTACCACTCTCCCGTGGAAATCACAATGGCATTTTTCATGTGGCCAGAGTTGTGAGCCCATTCTGAGCAAGCAGCACACTGTGCCACATGTGGGGATGACTTCAAACATTCCAATGGACACTGCAATGACTTCCAATACTTCTGCTCCACCAGGCACCAGTTCCCAGGTGCAGAAGAGTGCCAGCATGGAGAATCCAGGAGAACTTGGACCTCATCGATGCATGGGGAGATGAGTCCATCCTCTTAATGCTCCAAACCAGCAAGAAGAATGTTGAAATATACAGCAGCATCGTAAGCTGCCTGGTGACTAAAGGATATTCCAGGGATGCCCAGCAGTGCTGAGTCAAGATCAAAGAGCTCAGGCAGTTCTACCACAAGGTGAAAGAGGTGAGTGGATGCTCTGGGGCAGCACCTCACACAAGCAGCTGGTCATGATTGCAGGGGGAGGGAAGCCAACTCCCTCAGTGTGGTTGTGGAGTCTTCCCAAAACATGCTCAGCATTTGTGTATAGAACTGCACGGTGGCAGAGGGTGTGGAGGAAGAGAATAACTAGCCGCCGATCCATGAGAGTCAGGAGGTAGTCATGATGCTGGAGTTGGTCCCCTCCTCCCAGGATGTCTTCCAGCCCAGCACCAATCCTGGAGAAGGCACATCTGGTGAGTTCACAAACTTTTTCTAACTATAAGTGAGTTAAAGAAATAGGGTGTGATATGCAGTGCTCTTTTTGCCTACAAAGCATGTAGGGGCATGGGGTGTGGAACAGCTTGTTAAAGTGCCTGCAGATGGAGTGGAGTCTTGCTGCTCAGGTCCATGAAGCTCGCACATAGGAACTCTTTGATCCTTCTGACAAGGTTTTTGGGGAGGCCTGCCTTATGCCCTCCTCCCTGATAGGATACCTTCCCATGCCAAGACACCAGTAAGTGGTCTGGCATCATTGACCCACAAATCATTGCAGCACAAGTCCCAAGGTTTATGGCCACATTCAGTCAACATATGCTCCCAATTACTCGGTATGATTTGGAGAAGATAGATGTCTCCCATGGCAACCTGGAGGGAGGAGGAGGGGGACCTATTTGCACTCTGCCCGGGAGGCCGTATGTGCTGGACACATATCACCCCTTCCACCACACAGGCAGGAAAAGAAGCAGTTCCCTGGGAGGCCAAGCATGTCAGACACAGTGGGAAGCTGTCCTACCCTGTCTCCCCCCTCCTCTCCTCACCTTTGGGCCTGCAGGCTCCTGTAGGCAGGAAAAGTAACACCGTCCTGTAAAGCCGTGTGTGCCAGAACTGGTATGTGCCAGACAGCGCAGGAAGCTGCCCTCTCCCATCCCCTCACCCCATCTGCAGGCTCTTGCTGTGGCTGGCCCCTTACCATGCTTGCCTACCTCTGGACTGAGTGTGTCCCGATGCACCCGTGAGAAGTCTGGGCACCTGCTGTAAAGTGCCCATTTTAAAGCAACATTTGGCCTTGCATGGAACACATCTCCATTGTCTTTACAGAGCCCTTTGGTATAAACTAACAGATTAGGATTAGGTTTAACACAATGTATCTCCTATAATATCTGCCCTTGTAACTTTTCTTTGCAGCTGGAACAGCAGCCCATTTGGCAAGAACTCTCCTTCTCCACAGGTGAAAGTGGACAAGGGAGGAAATGTTCCATGAACAGATGGAATGCATGCACTCCCTCATAGAGGCAATGTAAACCAAGCACCTGCACTGGATCGCTGAGCACCAGGAGAGGTGAGCCACCAAGGAGCAGCTGGCCAAACAGGATGAAACCATGTTTGCCTGCCTGACCACTGTTAGGGAGCATCTAGAGGCATTCATGGAGTGGGCCACCTCCCAGAACCCTGCTCGCTCTGATGTCAATCCCGGTCCCTCCTCCTCCAGCCCCATGGCTGCCACTCCCAGGGTCCCCAGAGGCTGCCAGTTCTCCAGGACATGGGGGGGGGGGAGAGAGAGAGGGGGGGACGGGTCCTCAAGGGCAGCTGGACCATCCAGGGCCTCTGGAGCCAGAAAGCAGTCCCACCCGCATTCCTGAGTTCCCCTCCCTCCTTTGATTTCCCAGTTCATTCTTTGAACAGTCTTTTTATTACTCGTACTGCAGGAGTGGGGTGGAGGATTAAAGGTAAACACAGGAAATGAAGGGGCACCTTCTGAAGAGCCACCGGACAGAGTCTCAAAAGAGGCTTTGCATAAAACTGTCCTTCATGGCATCTCTGATTGCACTGCCCCTTGCTGTGCCTTCTTTATGGCCCTGGTGTCTGGCTGCTCAGACTCTTTGGGTAGGTGCTCTGCTTCATCTCCCCCATCCTTTCAGAAAAGTCTCTCCCTTATTCTCACACAGATTATGGGGCACAAAACAGACTGATACCACAATGAGAATGTTGCATCTGCAGGTATCTGACCAAGTCAGGAGACTCCAGAACTCATCCTTTAAATGTCCAAATGCACATTCCCCCACCATTCTGCACTTCAAGCTCAGGATGTGGTGGTGATAGCATATATGCATCACCTCTAGCTGCTTCATGTTTGCCTGCAAGAGGAATTAGGTTTCTGAGCCATATACCAATTTAGGCAGCATACAGATTTGATAGATCCTGAACTCTGTCTCAGATCAAATACTTTTTTTTTTGTTTCCATTAGTGAGATATAGACTTAATGCAGGAGTCAGCAAGACTCTTCATTGAAGAACATCCAGTTTGCTGCATCCATTTGAACTCTACTTGCATCCTAAGTTGAGAATCTGTCAACATTCTCTGAGGTCTTTGGCTCCCATGGAGGCATCGGGAGTTCTGATAGTCAAGCTCCAAACATTGGTCTTCTTTCATGAGATGTTCAATCCAACAGTGGATTAAAATTCAGCTTGAGAATTTCATGCAAACTCTTTTGGTGAGTTGAAACACATTGGATTGCTATGAAGAAGTTATAAAGGAAGGTTATCTAGAGTCGCACTCCAGCTGGATTCCCCAACAAGAAGGCATGGACTTAGGAGTCCTCTTCAATAGAATGAAAATATAACAGAGATGCAATAAAAATGGTGCATAGGAAATGCATAAAGACCAGGTACAAAAACTAAGAAGAAGATAACTATTTGCTGCAATTTTGCCCTTCTAGTTTTCATTCAAGAAAATTAGCACTGGACAATGTTCATATTAGTTTAGCTTGATTTTTAGTTATTTGCAGCACCGAAAAAAAAATAAGTGAATAATTTACTGAACTAATTTAACATTTTTTCTGCTCATGGAATGTCCATGAGTATCATATTTTCTAGCGATGTACTTATTGGAAAATACTTGTCATATTTTTGCAAATATGTCTTTAATCTATGGATTATAAACAGTTCAATGGGAATAAGTTGATAA
>CM057846.1:144452918-144472091 GCA_030068395.1 Apalone spinifera
CCGGAAGCTCAGGAGAGAAGACCGACGTGGAGGAAAGACCTGAAAATCCCGTCTGATGACAGGCTAATTGGCTAGTATTTAAATAATTGACTTTTATATGTGTGGACAATGCCTTGGAAGGAGTTCACGAAAAGCTTGTCGAGTGAGAACGGGATAGCTGAACAAGGTCAGTGCTTGTCTACACTTGAAAGGCCACAGCAGCATGGCTTCTGCTGTATTGCTGTAGCACTTCAGTGTAGATCCTTACTACAGTGACAGGAGAGGGTCTTCTTCTCTCAGCACAGTTAATCCACTTCCCCAAGACGCAGTAGCTAGGTTGGAGGAAAAATTATTTAGTCAATCCAGCACTGTCTACATTGGGAGTTAGGCTGGCTTAACAACATCGCTCATGGAGGGGAGGTGGGGATTTTTCACTCCAATGAGCAACATAGCTGAGTAACTTTCAGGAAGAGGAACTGGAGAGTAGAGGAGCTTGTAAAAAGCAGTGCAGCTGAGAACCTTGATTTTGGCACCAACAGAGATGCACATACTGGAATATGAGATTCTAAACTGTTGCTCTTCTTTTTTCTAGATCCCTGTTAGAAAAACTTTACATATAAAATAAATTCAGCTGCAAAAAAGTGATATTTCCCCCCAAACTAAAAGGACTCAAAAGGCAGGAGAAATAGGTGTGTGTAAATAACCTAAAGAAATGCAAAGTAAACACCAGGAGATAAACACAGGTATTGTGCAGGGTATGCAGAAATAGTGCTTAGCTTCAGCAACCAAACCGCTGCTTAAAATAATCATTTTAAGGATAGGTTATTTACCTGTGAGGCTGGATTTAACTTGGCCACAAAAATGTTGGTTCTCATGGGCTTCAACAATCACCAAGATTAAGTTTTTACAAAAATGGAAGGGTAGGCTAATGCTAGAATAGTGCAATGGTATTTGGACATGTCTGATATAACAGCCAAAGGAGGAATTACTGTAGAGAGAAAATATCTGAATTAAAAGAAATGTAGACTGAATTTCTAGATACATTGTGATTTAAAAAAAAAAGTTGTGATGGCTTAAAGAATGCCAGACCTCCATTGTGTTGAACCCCTTCTTTTTCCCCTCCCTCACACTCCCTATTTATGCAGGTCTTCTATGTTATTACTATTCCTTCTTCCTCTCTTCCCCCCACACACAATACATTGTGTCCATGTAGTATTGGCTGTCTGTGTATGGTCTGGCTTGCAGCTTTGATGTACTGGTAAATTGCATAATTCTGTGAGTGATCCTGAGAAGCAATTGGAATTTAAAAATATGGGCAAACTGCAAGTCATTTAACTTTATGCATTTTCATTGCCTGTTTCTTTATAAAAATCAATAAAAATATTTTAAAAGAAATGCCACCACAAAGATATGGCATTGCACTGCATCCTCCAAAAATGCACTGAATGCAAATGCAATCACACCAATACTCACTGCTATCCCAATACAAATACTGAGTAAGTAAAAGAAAAGATGCAGAGACATTTAAGTGTGATTCATCGGATTAAGAATGGACACTAAATCTTGTGCTACTACAGAAAACAACTGACTGAAAACAGCTCAGGACAGCAGTGAGTGACACTTACTACCTTTTCATGGAAGTTTGATGGCCAGCATGAAATACACAGGTGGTCTCAGCACAGTTTCCAGTAGTCAAGTATCCATATGATAAAAATTACCACTGTAATCATCACCTTATTAGACACCCGAGGGAGAAAGACCAAAGAAATAGTAGGTTTGAATACTGAACAAACCATCCATCAACTCTGGCCATAGACTGAGGCACATTGACAGGACAGCAGAGAAGCATCACTGCTGAGGTCCTTACTATAACTGATCTGTAATTAAAGAGGATTTCCATTTCCACAACTCTCAAATAGGCATTGCCTGAGAGCACTGAAGTGAGAAAATGGTATAAAAATGAAAACTAGTGTAATAGCATGCAGTCTATGCAGTCTGCAGCTGCAGAATTTGTTGCACAGTCCAGCCATTACTGTAAAACCATGCTCCAGCATCCTGTGTGAAAAGGAAAGATGTCCTTGTAATTATAAAGAAAACTTTAGGAATCTAAACTAGATGTTTGACTGACTTTTTGAGTCTGCACACAACCTGAAACTATATCTATTTGAACTTCTTTCAGTCTCTAAATGGATTATTAATTCTGAAAGTTAAGGATGACTATTTAACATTTAATAATTCCACTGATGGTCATTTTAGCAAAAACACCCAGTTAAAGTGCGTATTCACAACCACCCAATACCTCCCATCATTTGCAAGGCTCAATAGGCAATTTTTGTTCAGCTGCCATTACCTATACCTTCCCCTAGACTAAACAAGGAATCTCTCAGTAGAAATTTAGGTCCATCTTGTATAGGACTACTGGAAGGCTGGATTATAAAAAAAGAGTGCACAACATCATGGGTTATATTCACAGAATGTACAGATAATCACATCTCTCTCCTTGCCAATGTAAAAAGTTTTCCTGATTCATCTAGTCTAATTCTAGTGAACAGACAGGACTTCCATCTTTTCTCCTAGGTGATACAGACTAATGGATCTCATTCTCAAAGGTTCCCTCTGATGCACATCCTAAATGTTCCTTTTTAAAATTTAATCCCTATATTTACTCTCATATTTGCTTCTTATTGTGCTAAATATAATTAATTACTCTCTCTCTAACTGGACTTTGCATTTTCCAAATACACACAAATTGCTATGGCTGCCCCACATATGGCCCAAAGAGGTCCCACAGCTAAAACAGCAACATTTAACTTTAATGTAACATTAATTAATATTACTTTTTCCTTGATTCACTTCATCACAACAATCTCCCACATCCATCCAAGTCTTCAATCTTTTGATTCTTACTCAGAAAACCTCCCATTCATTTTCTAAAAATCCATCTTGATGCTATGAGGACATCCAATCTGTTAATTTCAAAGAGATTCTGGTACCTTTGGGTGGCAGAAGCAGCCTTGAACTCTCACACTGTCTGGAATCTTGATTAAGGCTTCTCTGCTTGGGGACATCAGGGAAGTGCAGACATGCCAGATACCAGGCTGGCCAGATTGCACTTTTATTATAAATACACCAAAGAGCTCGATAGCCTCACTTATGTTTTTTGAAAAACAGGGAGGCAAGGAGAAAAATTTTACAGCAGCGTGTATACTTTGCAAATGGAAAAGCACACACGAGTCCCTTTATTATCTTCTCTGGTGCCTATTTGGCCACATACACATGGAAATCAGGATTTACACACAGCCTTTAGGTAATGAATGTGCAAAGTAGGTGCATGATTATTATTTATAGTCCAATGGTGCCCCAAAACACCAACTGAAATCAAGGCCCAATTATGCTAGACGCATTACAAACACAAAGTAAGAGATAGCATGTTCCCTGAGGAGTTAACTAGGTAAGTAGACAAAACAGACACAATTTGGGAGGACAAATAGTAACAGAGATCTGACATGACTTGGCCAGAGTCATATAGTAAATAAATGACAAAGCCAGGAAATAAAACCAGATCTCCTGAGTCCCACTTTGGTGCACTATTAGTTATACCACAAAACCACACCTACATAGTACTGAAAAAAATAGGCCCATGTATATTGTCTGCTTTATAATCAAATAAGAATTCATGTGCAGGTTTCTTTATTAAGGTTTTGAACCTGCAAATCTTTTTATGAGATGTGTAATTTTATTTACTAAAAACTTCCATTGCAATCAATGGACTTACACACATGTATAGCATTAAACATGTGCATAAATCTTTGCAGGATTAGTACCTTAGAGTGGAATGTAGGGTTGAAAGAAAGGGGTAGGAAGTCAGAAAATATTAGGGCTGTCAATGAATTGCAGTTAATTAATGCAATTTAACTCAAATAATTGACTGTGATTAAAAAATAATCATGATTAATTATATTGTTAAATAATAGAATACTAATGGAATTTTATTAATTATTTTGGATGTTTTTCCACATTTCAAATAATATTGATTTCTCTTACAACACAGAATACAAAGTATATAGTGCCCACTTTCTATTATTATTTTTGATAGTCAATATATTCACTTAAAAAATGATAAACAAAAGAATACCCTTTTTCAGCTCACCTCCAACAAATACTGCAGTGAAATCTGTTTATTGTGGAAATGCAACTTACGTATGTAGGTTTGTGTTTGTTTTTTTTTTTAAACATAACTGCACTCAAACCCATGTAAATTTTAAAGCCTTGAAGTCTACCCAGTCCTATTTCTTGTTCTGCCAATTGCTAGACAAACAAACCTTTATATTGACAGGAGATACCACTGCATGCTTCTTATTTACAATGTTACCATGGAGAAAGAACATGCCTTCTCATGGCACTTTTGTAGCCACCATTGGAAGGTATTTACTGTCAGATATGCTAAATATTTCTATGCCCCTGATGCTTTGGCCACCATTCCAGAGGCCATGCTGATGATGCTCATTAAAAATTAATGTGCTAATTAAATTTGTGACTGATCTCTCTGCGGGGAAAATTGTTATAGCAGTCTTGGGTGATGATCTAGCACATGTTGTTTGTTTTAAGAATGCTTTCACAGCTGATTTGATAAAACAAAAAGAAAGTACCAATGTGAGATTTCTAAAAATAGTGACAGCATGGTTTAAGAATCTGAAGTGCTATCTGAAATCAGAGAGGGATGAGGTGTAGAATATGCTGTCAGAAGACCTAAAAGAGCAACTCTCTATGTGGAAACAACACAGCCTGAACCACCAAAAAAAAAAACAACCCACCAAGCTTCATCTGGTAGCATCTGACTCAGATGATGAGAATGAACATGTATCAGTTTGGACTGCTTTGGATCATCAACCTAGAAGCATGTCCTCTGAAATGGTGTTTGAAGCATGAAGGAACATATAAATCTTTACTGAATCAGGCACAGAAATATTTTGCAATGCCAGTTACAACAGTGCCAACTGAATGCCTGCTCTGACTTTCAGGTGACATTGTGAACAAGAATCAGGCAACATCATCTCCTGCAAATTGTAACCAAACATATTTGTCAGAGGTTGGCTGAAAAAGTAGGATGACTGAGTGGACTTCTTAGCTCTAAAGCTTCACGCGGTATTATTTTTTAATGCAGTTATTTTTGTACATATAATTCTACATTTTAAAATTCAACTTTCATTATAGAGATTGTATACAATACTTGTAGAGGTGAACTGAAAAATACTTTTTTTGTTTTTTACAGTGTAAATATTTGAAATAAAAATAAATATGAAATGAAGGTACTTTGAATACTTTGTATTCTGTGTTGTAATTGAAATCAATATATTGAAAATGTAGAAAACATCCAAAAATATTTAAAATAAATGTTATTCGATTAATTGTTTAACCGCATGATTAATTGCAAATATTTTTTAATCCCTTGGTTATACAATAAAATTGAGATATAAAAAAACAGTGAGTGTCATGCCAAAAATGTTCATGGGGCTTTTCCATGCATCTGCTTTGTGAAGTTTCTATATATCGAATAAGTGTGAGTTGTTGGATGGGGGAGGAGGGATCCCTTCACTTCAGCCTGGATACATTTATTGCTGAGCATGCTTTTTTTCTTCTTTACCACTACATTTCCTTTTGAATTAATTTGTTGTTTGGAAATGTTTTTTACATGACTGGGCAAGCTGCTAGAAGAGGATGATTGTCCCCAAGAGCAATGCCTCCCTTTATCTCATCACATTACATAACTACTTATGTCTATAAAAGCTTCTGCAGTGCATATACCTCTTGCCCAAGGCCATGGCTCTTTCCATTGATGACAGCTTCTTCCCATGTTTCCTTGTCTTCTCTGTTTAGTTCTGGGAATAAAGTCTTCCTTTTCCCTTCCAGCCTTGTTTTCATTTCACATGGTAATCTGGCATGGTTGGAAAACCTCCTTATAGAGCTTTCATTCATTTAGCATTATTACGTGGGTGTTTCTATGTTAAGTACTATGGATGATCGTTTGGAAGAGAAACACATTATGGGGACAAGACTAGAGCAATGAAGCTAATGAGCAATGACAGCACTGAGTCCAGCACTTGCAATAATATTTTAAACATAAGATTGTCTAGCAAAACATCTAGCAAAACTTCAAAACATCTAGCAAAACTAATACAAATTTCAGAGTTTAAAAATTTTATTTTAGGACCTGTTAGGAAAGAAGTCTGTGTGGCATTGTTAAAATATAACATACAAAACAGGAAGAGATATATATTCATACAGAATACAGCACTGCCCCAAAAGTGCTAGGAATTGAGCCATGAGACATTTGACAATGCTGTCTTACAAATATATAAAGACATTTAATGAATGGATTTAGGTGTTTGGCTTCAGGACATTTTTAGCTACTAAATATTTGCTAATAACTCACTGCTGGAAGAGATCGCATTGCCAGTGGCATAAATCAAAGTCTCATTATGAAGAATATTTCCAATATGCTGCCCTTTATATTTAATGAAAATTATTACCATGCTTTCCTTGGACTAAATGTTGACATTCAGCCACAGAACAGACACAGCCCAAAATTAAATTTAAAAATTTATTGGGCTACTAACTTCCTATTTAGAAGAATGTCCATGATGGACAGTGAGATCAGGATAATATCACCTGGGACTCTGTTGCAACAGTATTTCTCTTCAACTTAGAGATGTGAAAAAGAAAACAATGGTCATGGTTTCTACCACTCAAACACTTTACACAGAGCTTTAAGGCGGTGCTCATAAAAAAGGATAGCCTTCGGAGATAAAAATAGTTTGTATTAATACAATATATATCTGACTAGACAGTGCTGATACAATTAGAGCCCTGGGCAGATGCAAAATCTGTATCTGCATGTGCAAAAATATGCTGAGGATATTTGCATTGACATCCACAGATATGGATACCCGTGGATATAAAACAGATATCCACAAATGTGAAGGGTTCTAGATTAAAAAAATTGTATCCATATACCCATCCATATTTACAAAAATGAGCTACGGATATCTGCATCCACAACCATGGATGCAGATACTGGCGGATATAAAGCAGATATCCGTGGATTGGCAGAGCTCTAGATTCAATCTGATCTATGTAAGTGGTAGAGGAGAGCAGTGATCCTCCAGGAATACCCCAGGGATGGGACTGTGAAAGAGGTATGACTCTATCCTTTCTACTTACTACTCCCCTGAAACAAGGAATCTGCTATTAGTCATAATAGTGACTTTATCACCCACACTCTGTTGAAGGAGGCAGATCCAATGTATGCCCTTACTGGTTTTGCTTTCTCATTGGGATAGCAAACACAGTGCTAGCTTACTCCCCACCTGTTTCAGCTTGTGCCTGGTCTAAGGAAGCCAGATGAGAGTAAATAGAAGAGTACTTATCTAAACTGTATCCATGCAAGAGCAAAAGGCTGGCTGCTAATGGGAATCTTTTGTGGAGCAATGAAGTTTACAGAATGAACTGAGGTCTTGTGAGACTAGACCCTTGTGAGAATACTTTGGCACTTTGGTAATGAGGTCATTTCCTTGGTCATCAGGCCTCGTGGCTGGGTCTCTGATTGTAGTTTCTCTTTCAGTTCCATGTCAGGTCCTCTGGATGGGGTCCCAGTTATGTCAGCTTTCTTGTCAGCAATCCCTTGTCCTCTCTATCTTAGGGTACATCTAGACTACATGGAAAAACTGTTCTGTGTCCAGGGAATGCGTTTGCTATTCTGCTCTTTTTTGAGGAAGACCAAACATGCTCTTTCGGAAGCCCCTGTATTCCTCGTTCCATATGTGTCGTCAGGGATGCAGCCTACCCCCTGCTGCCCTGGCTAATGTGGCCCTACACAGGGCAGCCGGACCAGAATCGGGCCGGGTTCAACGACTGCCTCAACCGGGCCCGCAATCACGTGGAGTGCACCTTCGGCCACTTGAAAGCCCGAGATGGGTGAGCGGAATGCCATGGAGATAGTAGCCGCGTGCTGCGTGCTCCACAGTGTTGTGGTGCGGAGTGGGGAGGCCTTCCTCCATGCATGGATGGCAGCCGAGGGCCAGGGCTATGAACAACCCCACACAGCTGCCATCCGCCAGGCGCACCAGGATGGGGTGCGCATCCAGGAGGCCCTGACAGACATGTTCGCCCAGGCCCCATAGTAGGGTCGCCTAGGTCTCCCTTGCTGCTGTCCACACGGACGTCCGGTGCCTGCGGTGCTGGCTGGCCTAGGATGGCGTGGAGCCGTTGGTAATGGGGGCAGGTGTCGGCTCCTGCACCCTGGCCCTCGCTGGCCCGGACGTAGCCCAGGCGCAGCTCCTTTACTTTAGCCCGGACTTGCTCCAGGGTCCGGGCTGGATGGCGAGAGCCTGGGCCACGTGGGCAAAAGATCTCCGCATTCTGGCGCCGGGAGCGGGTGTCATGGAGGGCCTCCTCCTCCTGCCACAGGTCCAGCAGGGCCTCCAGCTCCCCTGAGGACCAGGATGGGGCCATTCTTTTTCTGGCCCTGGGGGCCTCCTGCACTGGGGGTGCGGGTGGCTGATCCCCACCTGGAGCTGCCATCGTGCTTGGGGGGTGTCTGCTGGAAGGCAGAGGCCATGTGGCAGACCTCTGGCCAGAGGTCGGAGAAGGGCTCCTGCCTTGTGACCTCAGCAGCCCGTGTCTGCTTTAAGGGGGCTTGTGTTACCAGGAAGTCTAGGAGCTGATTGCGTCTTCAGAGCCTCCAAGCGTCCACTGGGGCTTTTTTCCATTTAGCCTGCTTTTGCGCAAAACGTCTTAGCTGCCTATCTACACTGGCCCTTTTGCACAAAAACATTTGTGCAAGAGGGCTTTTTCCTGAGCAGGAGCGTCAAAGTATTTGCGCAAGAAGCACTGAATTCTTACATTAGAACGTCAGTGCTCTTGCGCAAATTCTCGTGGCCAGTCTAGACGCAGCCCAGGAGTTTATTTTAGCAGAGCACCAGCTCTGCTGCAATTAACTTTACCGGCAGAGTTTTGTTTAACACACAACATTTCTCAATACTCTATAATCTGCATAATTATTCAGATTATCTAGTATATCTCCTGGGGATGCAGGGTTCAGTTACTGAGCTAATTTTGGGATGATTTTACCTAACCAAGGGGTTCCCGAAAGAAACAGCTTTTCTAATGGTTCATGTATTTTTGCAACTTTTTTATATGTACAGAGACCAAACCAAGGCTGAAATCATCATGCCAGGGACTCACAAATTTGTGAGTTACCCAGACTGATCATGGCACCCACTAGCCCTGGGACAGTGTTATTACAAATAGAGTTTGGTTCTCCAGCTAGACATGTGCCTAACAGTTCTCAGACTCATTTGCCAAATGGCCTCACGTATGCAGTGTAATTCCTTTTCCTACCCCTTCACGTGAGCTGAGACACGAGAGACTTTGTCTTTCAGGGAGGTATGACCTACACTCCTTTCACTGCTCCTTCTCCATCTTGTGAGGATCTGGGGAAGCCCTGTCCTTTTAGGTTTTAAGCAGAGAATGGGGTTCCTGGGAGAAGGCAACAAGAACCCACTGACTTTAGGATGAGACGCTGAGAACCACCATGCTTGATGTATACCATAGGCTCTCCAGAAGTGAAGAATGGGGATCTGGACAGTCTCTCTAACATGAAGGGAGCAGGTCACACATCTCAGAGCTATCTTTTATTTGTATTCATCTCCATGGAGTGATCTTATTCACGTGAGATGGGATGAATGGGACATTTCACACCTCTCTGTGCCTATTATACTTTGGGGATTATCTGATCCTGGGGATCTGCATATAGCAAAGCAGTTGTTGATTATTAATATAGTAACAGAGCTGCAGTTTAGGCTGAGAACATATTTCTGCTTAAAGGATGATTCTTTCAGGTTTGCTAAAATCTGCATGCATATTCGGATTATGGGGATGTGAGATGGAATTAGGAATCCAAATCTGAGGTCATTTGACTAAGAGGTTTCAATGATACAGCCCCTGAGCAAAAAAAAAAAAATACAAGCCCTTTTCTTAAAATTCACGGAGTCTATCAATATTTTATTTTACTTTATGCACAGCTAGCATCTAAAATGTCAACAGCTTAATGGGATTGGAAAGTAAGACTGACCTGGAAATGGTGGTGGGAATAAATTCTGGGGAATAGTGAAGGGGTGGAGTGGAAAGAGAAGCATCAATCTTCGTTCACGGGCTTAAAGTTATTGTAACCACCATTTAACAAAACTGTCAAGTTCTTAAGACATAGACCACATCTAAGATATCTCTCATAGATTCTTTTAGCAAACATTTCAAATTATGACCATTATCCCCATTCCACTATAAAAAGGTCTGTATTGCATTGGGTGAGGGGAGGTTCTTAGAAATCATATAGGAACCATGTGACCTAGCAGACAGCACAAGATACATGGACTCAGATAACCTGATTTTAATTCTTGGCTCTGCCACTAGTCTGCTGTGATATTGACCTAGCTATTTCACCTCTCTGTGCCTTAATTTCCCCATATGTACAGGGGGAATAATGTGTTTTCAGGCCTTGATATGTACTGATCAAAAGTGCTATGTAACGGTGAAGTGCTATCATCAATAACTTGTCAACAAGAACACCTAGACTGCACATCTACATGATAATTACAATTGCCTAAATGACCATTAATTTCTACCAACATTTCTCTTTCTGTTCAAGATGATTGGCAAAACTCTTTGTTAACCCAGATTTAAAGTTATCCAGCGCTGTTCCAGAATTTTGAATTCAGCAAAACTCAAATTTGTAAAAACCAGGAAATTCCAAGTGAAGATATACACTCATGCAACCTTAATTCTGCCCTTTTTAATTCATCCAATAAACCTATAACACATACTTGCAACCCATAACACACATGCTGTGGTCAGACACAGAGGCCCTTCCCCCTGGGACAGCAGTCCCTTGGATTTCCTCCTACCATACTCACAGCTCATTGAAACTGCTCCCACATTCCTATACCATTCAATACAGCAACACCTATTTGTGAGTGCAGTTGGAATACACTCAGATAGTTCCCAATGACTCTTGCCCTCTTTGGACCAGAGGGGAAGTGGGGGAGGCAGGATTATGGTTGTATGGCCATGTATCTTAATTCTGGATGTCCTGGTTTTCACAAATTTGAGTTTTTCTGAACTTGATATTTTGGAAGGGAATGAGCTATCATCAGACAACCTTAACTCTGATTTTAAAAAGGTTTTTGTTGTTTTTTGGCTACTGAATTATATTTAGTGATGCCTGAACTGGACATATGGTCCTAATGTTGATGTGAGATAACTACTGAGGTGTACCAGTTGTCTAGATACCTAAGCACCTAAGACAGGCTTTCTCTTCTAGTCCGTCTCTAGAAATCTGAGCCATGCACTAAATTAGATTTGTGCTCTAACAATTTTTCAGCCTAACTGATGCATTTTAATAGAAAATCTGCTTATTTCTTTGTCATTTGTCTATTACACATAAATTCCTAAAATGCTTTTTGCACTAGAGGTGAACTTTTGCATCATTTAACTTTCATTTTTCATTCGCACTTGCTTTTTTACAGTTTCCCACTTACCAGAATTATGTCTTAAGTCTTTAAATGTTGTTTACTGATAAATAGTAGTAGTACTATCATCTTGGACTTAAATAATCTATTTTATCTCGAAGTATTCCCAAATCATTTACAAAAGTATATGAACAATATCATCTCACCTCATGGGAAATGCAGAAGCTACCATGGATAGAATCCCTGGATTGGATGGTGTACATGCAATCCAAAATATTTAATAACACATAGCAAAGCTAAAACAAAGTTTAGCACCGGAAGTGAGAATAAACACAATCTAATAGCAATTACAAGGTGAGTGGAGGCAAGAATGTAAATATCTGTGTTGAAAATTGAACAGTACTCTAATATCCCAAACTTTAGCAAACAGCACAAAGAAATGTTTAATAACACAAGGGGTCAGAGTCTTTGTTTTATAGCTCCTTCACTAGGAAGCCTGCTACATTGTCCCATAGTAATATAGTGGATTTCTGTTTCAATGCAAAAGGAAGAATGCTACTTATTGAATCACCAGCATGACTTCCTGTTATACCATAAAATTTTCTCTGAAAATCTCTCATTCAAATGCTGATCGAGTAAACTTCAGCTACAGCTGTTTAGCTTGAGAGATATGACAAGATCACAGCCTGAGATAATCTTCTTCTGAACACACAAATATTTGCCAGATATTTTGTGAAGATAGAATAATTCCATTCACTGTATCTACTGCTAGTCTTAAAGTCTTTCATCTCATTACAGTGCTCTCTTACCTAAGCTGCTTCTTGAGATTCCCATCTTTTGCATGTTATAGCAATATTGGTGTACATGCAATCCAAAATAGATAACCTAAATTTAGGTTATCTTACTGCCACATTATTTTCAGTATAATTCTCCACATCCCAGAAACTCTGTGCTAGGACCATCACTTTCATTTTTAAAAATAATTTTGTTTTTAGTCATTCTGATTGCAGAGAAAATCTTAAAAACACAAACCAAGTACAAGCTAATATACTGATGCCTGTGCCAGTCTGAGTCTGCAGACAACCTAACCCAATGGCTCTAAAATATGCAAAGTGCCCCATTAATCTTGAACAATGTCACATGAACTCCATAATTTTGCTGCTGTGAAATCTGGCACTTTCACAAGATGCCACAGAATTCAGCATTTTTGCTACAGTCAGGCAACTAACATTCTGTTTTCTGGTGTTCTACACTACTGGGTCTTTTCTGCAGCTGCCCTTTACCCTCTAGCTTACGATGCATGGGAAATTTAATAGGATTAGAGTGCATGTCTCCTTGTAGTGTTCATGGAGCTGTAGGCCAATGATTCAGGGACATGAATTAACCCTAGACCTTCCTTAATACCTATCAGGGGAAGAAGTTTCTAAGACAAGCTGCCTAGATAACATTGCAAGAGTTAAGATACAGAGTCCAAAGTTAAGTCACCTGAAGAGTGCACAAAAACAAAACAAAACCCTACATCCATGAGAATAAATGATAGACAAATTTTATGCTAATGACTATTGTTTACCATAAGCTTTGTGGTGGGACAGGAGTGAAGTTATTTCAAAATTAACTCAAAATAAGCTATGCAATTTGCATAGCTTATTACAAGCTATGGGTACAGTGTAGACGTACCCTTATACGGGATGTCTAGACTGAATGCTACAGTGGTGCAGGTACAGTGCTGCAGCAGCACAGGAGTGGTGTAGACCCTTACTATAGTAATGTGTGATGGGGCAGCGGATGCAGCGGCCACAGCACTGCCTGAGCCCCGCTCTCACTGGCAGCCGGAGGAGGTGTTCGCTGGGGGTGATGGGGCAGCAGCCGTGGTGGCCGCAATGCTGCCCGAGGGCCACATTTGCTGGCAGCCAGAGGAGTTGTTTGCTGGAGAAGGTGGGTCTTCTTGGCAGCAGTGTGCGGTGTGCTCTGGTGCCACCCCCAGAGCCAGAGGAGGAACGCCGACTGACGCCAGAGGTCGGGGGGCAGAGACTCGGGACACAAGGCGTAGCATGGCCCAGGTGACGGACGGAAGGAAGAGACCCAGGACAGGGTAAAGGATCCGACATCTAACCTGTGGGTTGGTGCTTTACGGGATCCGCCCCACCAACCAGGCAGCAAGGTTTCCTTTTTGTCCTTAGGGTCCTGGGTTGGGACCTGGAGTGAGGGAGGGCCCAGGTAGGGCGCTTGAAGGTGTTGGAAGAGTCATAAGACTGTGGAGCAGTCTGGTGGACTGAGAGACTAAGCTACAGATGCAAGGACTGGGATGTACGTTTGAGTGGTGGAGGGAGCACTAGGCTTGGTGACCGGAGGACGGTAGGCACATTCAACCCCAATGATATAGGGTGTAGCTCTGAGGGTGAACATATGATGTAACAATGAAAGGAGGGCTTCAGACACTGCAGTAAATCTGCATCTCTAAGAGGTAATAGTTGGATCAAGAGAAGAACTCTTCCATAGACCTAGGAGTACTTAGGTTGACGTAATTACATTGCACAGAGAATGAAAAATTTCACAGTCCTCAGCTGATCAAACTGTGTAGTCCAGAGCAGCCCATGGACTGTAATCAAGTCATCTTAATCTTTTCTTTGTAAAGCTAAATAAACAGACTTCTTTGCAGCAATCACCATAAGAAATGCCTTCTAATTTGTTAATCATTCTTGTAGCTCTTTTTTAAATCAAATTTATGAACATTCTTCTTGAACTGTGGGCACCAGAATTGGACATTGAATTTGAGAAGTTGCCAAACCAGTGCCAAATATAGGGAGGTAAAATAACCATCCGCTCCTATTCAAGTTTCCATTGCCATGTATCCAAGAATTGCATTTGCTCTTTTGGTCACAACAGCACAGTGGTAGCCCATGTTCAGCTGATTATTCACTACAGCTCCTTCATTTGTTTTCAGTCACTTCTTCCCAAGATAGAATCCACTATTGTATAAATATGGCCTACATTCTTTGTTTCTATCTGCCTACAGTTATCCATATTAAAACACTCTTTGTTTATTTACTCACAGTTTACCACATGATCGAGACTGATCTGAATCAGTTACCTGTCCTTTTCATTATTTATCACTCCCTCATTTTTTTTGTCATCTGCCAACTTTATCAGTGATGATTTTATGTTTTCTTCCAGGTCACTGATAAAAAGGTTAAATAAGCATATATCCAAGCAACAGTCCCTGTGTCACACAACTGCAGACACATGCTACCAGTGACAATTCTCCATTATAGTTACATTTTGAGGCAGAACAATTAGCCACTTTGGGGGCTATTTAATGTATGACATGTTAATTTTATATTATTTTAGTCGTTAAGCAAAATATCAATGGTACCAAGGCCAAAGTGTTATAGAAGCCTAAGCTTATTACACTAACTTTATTACCTTTACCTACCAAACTTGTAATCTCATCAAAAAAGACATCATATTAATTGATCGGATCTGTTTTCCATAAATCCATGTTGATTTGCATTACCTTCTTGCAAATCTTTATTAATCAAACAGTATATCAATCACTCCATTATCTTGTCCAAGATCAATTTCAGGCTGAGAGGCCTATAATTACCTGGTCATCCAGTTTACTCTTTTAAAATATTGACACAACATCAGCTTTCTTCTAGTTTTATGGAACTTACCCAGTGCTCCAAGATTTGTTGAAAATCGATATTAACAGTTCAGCAAACTCCTCAGCAGCTCTTTTAAAACTCTGGGAGGAAAGTTATCTGGACCTGCTGATTTAAAAAATATCTTCTGTTTAACATCCTCCAGAAATACTAGTTACTATATCATGTTTTTCTCTAATTACACAACAAAAATAGTTATTGAACACTTTTGCCTTTTCGGTGTTACTTTTGATAATTCTACTAGGTGCTATAGAGCAACTGAGAACAAATAGATTAAAGCACAGAAAATTGCTTCCTTGGGATTCAGCTTCAGTTACACTGCCGGGGAGGAAGGAGAGGGAGGCGGTGCGAAGGCACATGCACTCAGCACGGAAGAATTTAACCAAACTACAAAACAAAGAAAATAACCTGATCTTGTCTAATTAAACATTCCCTATCACTTACATATCCATAGCTTCAAGGTCCAGTCATTTTCTAGGCATCAGTATTCATTTTCTAAGCATGTGCATCCCTGCTTGATTCAATTAATCTCTTCTCCCCATCTCCTGGTTCAAATTCACACAAAAGAACTCAGTAGTCAGATTTTCCTTTCAAATCAAATCTCAACTCTTTCTTCCTGTTGGTTCTGCTTGGCTCCCTACCAACACTTCCTGGTTACACACTGTTCATGGTTTAACCCTTTCGTTACTGAATGCTGGGATGTTCAGAAAAGGATAGTAACTCTCCTATTCTCTCTCTCTCTCATTTTTATAGCTACCTTAATTTTGCCTTTAAACCACATTTTTTTAATCAATAAGGTTCCAAGGTTATTAGGACATGATTTTCGTTAGAAAACAGGAAAGTTGGAAATCAGACTCTAGTTTTGCACATTTGATCTTCTGTTCTATCTCCAGTCAACTGTCTTCCATTAAAACTATGTACCTCAAAAATTGGGTTCGGTTTCCAAAGTTGGGATTTTACTATCTTGAACTCATACCAATGCCTGAACCTTTGGAGCACTGCAGTATTCAGAGGAAGGCAGGGAGCAAATTTAAGGTTTTGGTATTAATACTTATAAAGATAGAGACTATTAGCTAAATGTGTATCCAGATGTTATTTTAGATTACAACTCTCCATTGGGGTTATTCAATCTGATGTTTACATACAAGGCAGTATAAAAAAATGCTCTGATAAGAAACAAAAGTACACTATATTTGTGTTGCAGTGAATATTATGAACCTGCACATTTAACATCTTCCTTAGAGCACATATTACTATAGATTGTTCACTTATGTTTTAGGTTAGTAAATATCCCTAGTGAGATAGTACTATACCTCTAGGGCCACATATTGTTTCAGAGTGATTTTATGTGTGTTATCACTTTCAAGTGCTACAAATGCCCCTAAAGTCAATAGTCTAGACTTCATCCAGAATCCTCTTATCTGCATTAATATTTTTTGATGTGCCTTGATATCCTGATGTGGTAATCTTTTGTCTGACAATTTTCAGCTTTTCTGTCTTTCATTCTTAATGTTCTCTGCTGTGAGTTAGCCTGCACATCACTACTTACAGCACTTCAGGCAGAACTTGCAAGAATGTTGATGATACATAATGGGGGTTTCAGCTGCTTCTCATTTGTTCTTAGAATGACCAGAGGCAATATTTACTGTGATTATGTAAAAATATGACTGTCCTCTTGGGAGTAGAAGTGGCAGAAAATAACTAAATATCAATTTTGTATTATACAGCTTCTGTTTTATATAGATTATGTTACATAGCATGTGTATGCCACAGTTACAATGTTAAGAAGCATGAGGACTTCCTGGCTCCTATTCTATATTTTAAACATATTCCACCTGTAATAGCTGAACTCTCCAAACCCAGTAATTAGATTAGTTGGATTCCAATGGTTTTATATGTTAATGATTTCAAAGTAGCCAGCTTGAAATTAAAAACAGCCAAAACATATAAATTCATAGATTCAAGACCAAATGGGATCATTTTGATCATTATTTTGACCCCCAGTACACAGGACATAGAAGTTCTCCAAAACAATTCCTGGAACATGTCTAATTGATTTAAAAATGCTCAGGGATGGAAACTCTACCACAACAATACTAAATTATTCTAATTAATTAATTAATTACCCTTGCTGTTAAAATTTTTACACCTTATTTCTAGTGTAAATTGTTTAGCTTTAACTTCCAGGCATTGTATCCTGGAACAACTTTTTTTGCTAGCTTGAAAAGCCCATTTTCAAATATTCATTCCCCATATAGGTACAACTGAAGAAGTCGCCATTTAACCTTCTCTTTGTTAAACTAAATATGTTGACCTCTTTGAGTCTATCATTATAATGCATGCTTTCTAATCCCTTAATCAATCTTGTGGCTCTTCTTTGAACCCAGTTTATCAACATCCTTCTTGAATTGTGGGCACCAGAACATGACACTGAATTTCAACAGTGGTGAAACCACTGCCAAAAATGTAGGTAAAATAACCTCTCCATGCCCACTAGAGATTACACTGTTTATGTATCTACAAACTGTATTTGATTTTTGGCCATAGAATCACAGCAGGAGCCCATAGATTATTCGCAACAACCCTTTTATCTTTTTTCAGTCATTGCTTCCAGGATAGAATATCCTACTTTGTAAGTATTGGCTACGTTTGTTTATGTTTACATTTATCAGCATTAAAATTAACAGTGTTGGTTTTTATCCAATTTACCAAGTGATCCAGTGATTAACTCTGAATCAATGACCTATCTGCTTCATTAACTACTTCACCCCCAATTTTTTGGCATATGAAATCTTTTTCAGTGATAATTTTCTGTTTTTCTTCCATAAAAATGTTAAATAGTGAAACATCAAAAACCAAACCCAGCAGGATGCCACTGAAACCACATCTGTTTGCTAACAATTAACCAATAATCATTCAATTTTAGCACCTAGCAGTTTTTAATCCATTTAAAGTGACATAGTAATTTTATATCATTATAGTTTTTAAATTAAAATGTTGTACAGTACCAAGTCAAAATGCTTGCAGTGTAAGTATATTATGTCAACATGATTACCTTTATCTACTTTAAACTTGTAATCTCATCAAAAGAAGATTTCATATTAATTTGACCTGGTCCATTTTGCATAAATCCAGGTTGATTTGCATTAATTACATTACCCTCATTGAATTCTTTATTAATCAAATCCTTTATCAGCCACTCCATTATCTTGCCACAGACAAATGTCAGGCTCACTGGCCTATAATTACCCAGTCATCCCACTTACCCCCCTCCCTTTTTTTTTTAATTGGCACAATATTATCTTTCTTCCAAATCTTCTGGATTTTACCCATTGCTCCAAGACTTATTGGAAATCACTATTAATGATCCAGTTTAAAACCCTGTTATAGAAGTTATCTGAACCTGCTGATTTTAAAATATCTTAATTTAATAACTGCTGTTTAACATGCTCCAGAGGTCCCAGTGGAATGGAAAGATGGTTATCATCGTCATATAATGTGACAAGATCACGTGTTTTATCCCCAAATATTGATTGAAAACTTGTACCGCTTTTGTATTATCATTGTAATGGACCCACACTATTATCAAGATACTTTTTGTTCCTAATACATTTTTTTTGAAAAAAACCCTTGTGTTGTGTTAAACTCTATGAGCCTGATTGTGCATTGTGTATTTTTGCTTTCCTTATCAATTTTCTACAGTTCCTAACTTGTGATTTACATTTATTATCATAGCTTTCCCCTTCTTCCATTTGTTATACACATATTTTTATCTACCTACATTTCCACTCTTATTGAGTTCAGGATTTGTTTTTTTATCTCTTTTAATCCAGAATAGACTTTTCCCTCATTTGTGGCTTTTTAGGTTCCTAATAAGATGTTCTTAAATTATTTCCAACTATCATTCATCTTTTTTCTGATTAAATACTACTTTTAGTTGATTTGACTCATAATTTTCATCATTTTTGCAAAACTGACCTTATTAAAGCACTAAGTGTGTGTGTGTG
>CM057846.1:144489134-144512050 GCA_030068395.1 Apalone spinifera
GCGATGACGTCAGCGTTACGGACGCACAGACACTGGGCTACTATATATATGATAATAAACGCTCATTTCATGTGGAATAATGCCTTTTAATGCAATTCAGACTCCAATCAGGGTGGACATGCTATTTTGATATAATTCTGCGCTATTTCAGTGGGAACTTGAAGTGTGGACAAGCTATATCAAAATAGTTATTTCGAGAGTTATTATTTCAAAATAAGTTATTTTGAAATAACTTGGTAGTGTAGACATACTCAAAGAAAATCCTGTCCTTAGTATATATACACCAATGAGTTTTTTTTGTGATGTAGTGCCTCTGATGTGTTTTGATTGGTTCAATATTTTCATATCCATACCGAGAATTTGGAGATAGGAGTTTAGTGTAAAAACCACACAAGTTTTTCACAATATTATGCTATTCAGTTAATTGAACCTAATTTCTTTGATCTCTATTTTAAATAAGCTGCATATAAAGGTGAATATATAGCCATCAATTCTCACATATTCACAAACAAAGAGAGCTTGCACATGCATAGCCCTAACGCCTTCCATGCAGTCCTTATTTGTGCACACTCATTGTGAGATTCACATGTCTAAATCATAAGCAAGCACCACTTAGAAAATACAATTCATTTTCAAAATCATCCCTGGTCTGATCTTGCTGCCAGTGAAGCGAATGACAAAATATCCATCAATGTTTAAAGGAACAAGATTGAGACTTTTGTTTTGGTTGCTGCAATTAAAACATAAGACATCTTCCTCACAAGTGTGTATATCAATGGGAATGCTTGAGGAAGGAAGCAATGCAGAACTGGAACCTAAGTGAACACCTTTCTGTATACCAAACTGAAACTATATTGAACTTTTATAAATGAGCTCTCTCAAAAGAAGAGGCCTGTTGGAAAAATGTTGGATAATTGAATAATATACTAAATAAGTATCAGTGCATTAATGTATGCATGTGCAAGCTCTCTTTGTTTGTGAATATGTGAGAATTGATGGCTATATATTCACCTTTATATGCAGCTTATTTAAAATAGAGATCAAAGAAATTAGGTTCAATTAACTGAATAGCATAATATTGTGAAAAACTGTCTACATTAATGCACTGATACTTATTTAGTATATTATTCAATTATCCAACATTTTTCCAACAGGCCTCTTCTTTTGAGAGAGCTCATTTATAAAAGTTCTTGAAATTAGGTTCAATTAACTGAATAGCATAATATTGTGTAAAATATAATCTTATGGAAGAAACTGAATCCACAAATTGTTCACTATCCTTATTTTGCTACTTTGAAATATTCCCTATATAAAAACAACGCCTGTTTTATTTTCCACTTTACCATAGTTTGAGCTTGTGGCACGAGAGCCATCTCAAGTCATAACAGCTTCATTTGATACTTGTTATTGATGTGGACATTGGATCATAAGGAAAGGTACAGCTCAGAGTATCAGAGGGATTCACATTGGGAACAAACAACATGCCTTCCTTAAAGACAATCTGATAACATTTATATTTGTCCACTTTGTTAATTTAGTTTTAAAATTATGACAACATCTGCCTGTCAGGTAAAGTCCATTTCTTTTTGAACCAGGCTTTGCTAAATCTCACAAATGAAGGCATTTTCAGCAAAGAGAAATCACTGTTTCACATACCATTATTTTCCATTTTAATAACTTTTCTGGTTTATAGAGCACATTAAAGGGTGGCAAAACACCATTTTACAGGGTCTAAAATCTGTGACATTGGCCAAAAAAAAAAACCCTTCGTTTTTTGTTTCTTAATAATTTGATCACTCTAAATTATTAATTGTTCCTTGTGCTTATTTCACAAGAACAGATAACAGGTAGCACGAATATTGGAGCCAGAAAGGGGTGGCTTGAACACTAAGGATATGTTTACACTTTACATGACTTCAGTAGAATTTACTTGACTCAGGGATGTGAATAATTCATACCACTAAGTGACATAACTTATGTCAACCAAAGTGCCAGTGTTGACAGCACTGTGTCAGTAGCAGAGCTTCCTGCAGCTCCCATTGGCCAGGAACAGTGAACCATAGCCAATGGGAGCTGCAAGCAGCCATACCTGCAGACTGCGTAGGTTGTGGGTTGCCCACCACTGGCTTATAGTGTTTTCACCAGAAGCACTACAGCTGTGCAGCTGCATTGATCCAGCTGTGCCACTATAAATGATATAAGGTTGGCATAGCCTAAGGTAAAAATCGACAAAATCCCACATGTCCCGCATTGCGAATTTGAATTCCAGCTCAGAACTTCAACTTCAAGTACAGAAAAGAGAACAAATAACTATGCACTTTACAGTGTGGTCACCTTTTTGATGAGATCTCAAAAGCTAGTGGCCTAACAAATATTACTCTCTTTAGAATAAGGATAAGATATATAGGGGAGCCAGTATGAGGAAGAATGCATGGCAGCTACTCATGCTATTTGGACCTGATTTTCATCTATCCTGATCCTTATGTCTTTACTTACTACTGTTCAAGTGCATACTAAGTGAGCATAAAGCACTCACCAGAACAGAATGGGGGCATTTTACACCCATTTGGCACTCATTTTCAGACTAATATAGATTACCATTCATGATGCAAGGCAATGGAAAATCAGCCAGATCTACCCACATATTTTGTACCCGTGTAGCTATTTCAGTTAGGGTATGAAGCTGAAGTAGTTATACCAGGTGTATGGACACATAGGATATGTCTAGACTACATGCCTCTGTTGCCAGATGCATGTAAATTAGAGTACCCGACATAGTCAATGAAGCCAGGATTTAAATATTCCCAGCTTCATTAAAATAAAAATGGCCACCATGCTGTGCCGGCTCAGCTGATCGTCGGCACAGCGTGTGAGTCAAGACATGGATCGGTCGACAAGGGAAGCCTTTGTCGACCGTTCCTGTAAACCTTGTTTCACGATGCATAAGGGAGCGCCGGACAAAGGCTTCCCTTGTCGACCGATCCGCGTCTTGACTCGCATGATGTGCCAATGATCAGCTGAGCCGGCACAGCATGGCGGCCATTTTTATTTTAATGAAGCCAGGGATATTTAAATCCCGGCTTCATTGACTATGTCGGGTAGTCTAATGTACATGCCTCTGGCGACAGAGGCATGTAGTCTAGACATACCCATAGATACTGATAAGAAGGTGTTTTATGCTGGTATTGCCTCTCTCATATAAGAATAGCTATAGTAGCATAAGGCATCTTTAACACCACTCACATAGTTAAACTAATACAACTTTTGTGTTTGGACAATCCTTCATCTCCATGTGTCCCGTGAACAGGTAGAATAGAGGAATTTGTTTTCTAAGACTCTCTCTCTTCTCCCATCTTTCAGAAGCAGTGACTTCATGAAAAGATATGATTAAATGATTAAGAAAGTTTCACTGATACTAAGAAGTCAAATTTCAGACATTTCCTATATGAGATGAATACTATGCTCCAAAGCAACTAACTCATCCATGAGGAGTTACCAGATCATTTAGCATTTACCATTCAAAACAGATTAAATAAATCACAGATTTTGGGGACCTTAACATTGCAGTCAGTGGAATTTAATACACCATGGTACTAAAGTTCATACTCTCTTGAAGCAGTTTAGTTCAGTACAGTCTGAGGATGACATGAATTGGTAATGGATGCATACACTCAACTTTTAAATTGTGAACAGCTGATCAAAATAATTGAACAAGTGTCAAGCTGGTTGCAATTCAATCAACAAGTAGGAAACCTTTGACCTATCAACTCCTGCAGCTATTTCTTAACCATAGTACATTGATTTATACTCTCCATCTTTAAATCTCTCATATCAATGCTCCTATAAGCAGTTTCCACAGCCATATTAATTCAGAACAGTGATCTCTACCATACAATTTGGTAACAATGGATAATCAACTGTTCATAAGGTTTTAATACCACCCATAAGGGGTCAGATTACCCCATCACAACCTCACATGTTTATAAACTGAGTCTGAAATTACATGATATTATCCTCTAAGTACAAACTTCTTGCAGCAGGGAATATTTCATTCTGCCACTGACTGGAGATAGTGGAAATTAACAGAGTTATCTTCTCTTTCAAATAGGAAGCCCACTAGCATTTAATATGTGCAAATAACTCATTCTCTTAGGCTTGCAAAGCCAAACCATGAGATTTAAAAGCTATTTTGATTTTCTTTTATTTACCCAAAGCACTTTAAGATCCTTTAACTATGAAATTTGAGTTTATTATTATTGCAACTGAGGCCATATTATCATAGTTGTGGGTCTGTTAGCTTTAGTGTTATATAGGCTCTTTTCAAGAAACAACAACACAACAGTTTTCATATCCTTTTGTTTATATTCTGGAGCTTTACTCAGTGGTGAATTTAGCTCAATAGGTAATTTTGAAAGGAATAAGGAATTATTGTTAGCAACATGATGGTGGATTGAGATTATCAATGTTATTAAAGTCTGTAGAGGTAGGAATTCTATCTTTTCTATATCTGTACAGTGGCTCGAATAATACACAATTGGTTTTTCTGCAATGATGTTTTCCTAGAGCAATATAAATATGCATTACTAACAGTTATTTTATTTTTAAAAATGAGAACTTAACAAATATCAAGTTTTACAACCAGTAAAGGCAGTCTTAATAAAATTAAAATTACTAATAATTTCACTGGGAATATGATGCATAAAATGATGGCAGGGTATAGCAGTAATTGCAGGTATCTTTTGGTATGCCGTTCTAAATTTAAATGAAGACATTCAATAATTATTTTCACCACTGCATATCAACTTGATGAACTGACCACTAGTATGTATTAACCCACTTAATAGTGCTATTCATTGGACACAATGTAATTTAAAATATCCAAAACAGCCATTACCTTATAAGGGTCTCTCATTAATCTGTCATACGTAAAACAGAAAGTTTGGGATTTACGAAAAAATGGCTAAGGCCCAAAATTTTTAAAGGGGTTTAGCTGCCTAACTCCCACTGAAATACTTCTAGAAAGCTGTCCCTATGTGACATATGCTCACCAGTTTCACTGAACATCAATGGTCCTTGTGGTTCCTAAATCCCCCAGAGAATTTTCAACATCTCACCTAAAATCTAGGATATGTGCTTGTACTTCTGTTGTCACTTGTTTCAAAGTGCCCGTGCCTGGGTAAGCATCTGACCTCTGCTGTGGCTCAAGGACAGGTTATACTTAAGGCAATAAAAGACTTGCAGCACTGAGTCTTAGAACCCAGCACAACTGATGGCCATGCAGGCTGTGGGACTGAAAATATCAATGTAACTGTTCAGGCTTGGACTGGAGCTGGGACTTTGAGCCCTATTCCAGTCCCAGTTTGTAGAGTCCAGGCATCAGCCTGAGCCCAAATATCTAGGCTGATATTCTTAGCATTGCAGTCAAAGCCCTGTAAGCCCAAGTCAATTGAGCCAGCTTCAAAGACTCAATGCCACAGGTCCACAGGTCTTTCTTTTAAAGTGTAGCCATATTTCCAGTCTTCTGGGGATACTTTTTCCAAGAGACAAGACTCCACACACACTTTTCCAAGAGTGAAACCTCATTCTTCACCTCTAATTTAGATTGGACCATACCATCAATAAGGAGGCTATCAAAACAGGTAAACTAAGATGAATATGATGCTCTCATAAAAATGCAGAGAATGTCATTATTTCCCACACCTTATCGCTAAGGAACTTATTACTTTTTACATGCAACAACGAAGTAGGCTTTGCAACATGGCTGTGAGGTAGTTGAGCATTATACTTGTTTTACAGGTGGGGAAACTGAGACAGAAAGACATCAAGTGATCAAAAGATTCCATAGAAAGCATATTGCAGAATAAGTAGTAATCATAAATCCTTATTTTCTATACTTAAGCTCTAGATCATGTATCTTCAGATATTTAATGCTTTCAGCCAACTCAGTCTCAGAATACTAAACTTTGTCTCCACTACATCAGTAGTTCTCATGACATTCTGTACAGAGGCATTAATCTATTAAAAAACAGGCGGGTGGATGAAATGCTTCATATACACATTTTCAAGGTAAATGAAAGTTTTTATATTGTCCTCATTGTTTTATATTGCACTTTTCAGAAGACAATGATTAGGAATTGCTGCTCTAAAACATATCAGTAATATTGTACAGGGAGATTTTGGTGAACCAAAAAAGTGCCTGAACCACTACTGCTTATTGTTAAAAGCAGACAAGCTAGCAAGTCATAAATGAGCCTATGCAGCAATCTTAGCATGACCAAGTCAGGAGGAGATGGGGTTTGGGTGCCACAGAAAGGGCAACTTGAGCCCGAGTCCTTCCCGATGATGAGGTCTCTGCTGAAATTGCTGAGATATGCGTTTAGAAAACACGAGTCCTACTGATATATCTTCGAGGATGTCTCTTTCAAGGCCTCAAGACATGCAAATTCTGAAAAATATATCTAGCGAATTGATGATCAGAAGGCAACCTCTTGCTGAAGCTTTAACATTTGTTGCTTTACAAGGGGCTGTTTTTTTTTTTGAATGATGTGTTGTTATAATATTAATGAATAAATAGGGAAGAAAAGTTCAAAGTAGCTGGTCTTTTTGGGGTGGGGGGGATTTTCAGGAACTCTCCATCTTCACACATCTTGAGATCCCCACTGGCAGACAGAAAATTTGCCATTGGAAGACTGCTATTGTATTACTTGAGAGCCATGCCCAACTCCAGTAATTGAGGGATGGAGTGTTATACTAATCTATTGTGGGCATGTGTAAGTGCTTGAGACTAAGTAAAGTTTAGCTTTAAGTGAAAGCACTCTGTGTTGTCCTGTTTGTACCAGCTATCTATCCCTTCAACTTATGTCTCAGTTACTAAAACATCCTTTTCTATGGTGTTCACAAATGCAACTTTGCCCCATTCATACTCATGATGCTGCTACATTGTTCTTTCAGCCTCTTGCTTTGACTATGTTACCTCTCTCTTTTCATCCCTAAACTGGCTCCTCCTTCTCAACCGAGTCAGACAAACTATTTGTCTGTCTTCACCTTTGAGGCCCTTCAATGCCACTACTTACCCTGTTGATCATCTTTCATTCAGTGTCAAAAGGTCATCTCCAATCAGTTCATGATGCCAACATCCATGGCCCACTCGTTAAATTTTTAAACAAGCACCTCTACCCTTTCTTCATATTATCCCTCACTTTTGGGAGAAGCTTTCTCCATAGAAATCTGCAAAGGTACATCACAACTCTTCCTCAAATCCTTCATTGCAATGAAGCCTACACACAGAGCCATCCCATCCATAGGATGGTTCAAGGCAGCCATCCCAGACCGGGGGGAAACCACAGAGGCGGCTTCAACCCTCCTATGGGTAACCCAGGAGATTACCTGGGGGGAGGGAAATTGTGCAGGGCAGCAGCCAGAGTCGAGCCCCCCTTCACTCCTCCTCCACTCATCATGGCAGCAGGAATCAGAGCTCTGCTCTGTCCTGTCCTTTCCCACCCAACTGCACTTGGCTTTGCCATGGCAGCAGGAAACAGAGTGCTGAAGATCAAGGGCACTCTACTTTCCATCACTGAGGAAAAGCAGGATGCAGCAGACTGGGAGGTGGCAGAGTGGAGGAGACTGTGCCAGGCCCCTGGTAATCTCTTGGCATGTGCCAATCATGGGAGGGAGTGGGCAGGAATAGGAAGAGGTGGAAGAGGGGTGTAGCTTGGGGAAATGGTTGAGTGGGAGTGGGGTGGATTAGGGGCTGCTGTGGGGCATTGCCTTAGACCCCACAGCTGAAGCACTGGGGAGGGGGTGCCCTAGGCCCCACACCCGGATAGGCATGGCTCTGCCTACATAAAACCCGTGGCAATTATTAGGTTGCAGAATGCTGATATGTAGAGATCACAAGCTTTCAAGCAGACAAATATCAACTCACTATTTTCTTATCAGTCTGCCTGCATCCATCTGCTGTCTCTTGTCTTATGTACAAACTGTTAGTTCATTGGACAGGGACCATCTGTTTGTTCTGTATTTGTAGATGGCCTAGCACAATAAGTTCTTGGTTCTTGGCTAGGGCTCCGAGGCTACATCTACAATGCAATGCTATTTCGGGATACCGGAGTACCCTGAAATAGCTATCGCGTGTCTTAACGGCAAGCCCATTATTTTGGACTTGCTATTCCTATGTAACCTTCATTCCACAAGGAGTAAGGGACATTTTGGAATAATGGGTTATTTCAAAATTAGGTACTGTGTAGACAGCTCCAAATTACAAAATAAGGTATTTAGAAATATGATCAAAATAAGATACACAATTTGTGTAGCTCAAACTGCATATCTCATTTTGAACTACAGTTCAGTGTAGACATAGCGCTAGCTGCTAGTTTTGCTAACCACATTCTATTGAATGATTCTATTCTATTTAACAGAGTGTATTTTGAGGACTATATGAACTGCTTACAAGATGTGAAGATTTTCTTTATTGTGATGGAACATTGTCAGACAATTTGGCAGACAAAAGTCCCCCTTGATTAAATCAACTGTTGTCTTCATGCATAGCCTGACAATTCTATTACCAACACATTTTACTTGAGGTACATTCATCAAATATTCACATAAGACAACTGTAGAGGACTTGAACTTGATTATTCTATACTGGACCCAGTTAAATGGAGACTTAGGGTACATATACACAGCAGTATTATTTTGGAATAACTGATGTTATTATAACTGAGTAACTGAAATACCATATATATGGTGTACCAACAGGCATTGAACCCATGGTTGATGATATGGTATCTGGTATATAACTATACTATAGTCTGCATCTACACTACAGGCAGTTATTTTGACATAAATGTCAAGCAGGAGGACTTCTTACTCTGACTCCTGCACCCTCATTTTACAAGGAGTAAGGGAAATTGGAGGAAGAGTGCTCTACCTTAGACTTCCTGCTGTGTAGAGAGTGCCAAAAGCCAAAATAAGCTATTTTGACTTAAGCTACGCAATTGACATAGCTCAAGTTGAGTAGCTTATTTTGGCTTTAGCCCTGCTGTGTAGATGTGCCTTTAGATAGATTAACCTGAGTGATTTCTATCTCATTGTGATATGAAGGGATGATGGAAACGAATAAATTTGAATGAAATTCCTTTGCATTCCTTTCAAGTTGGCCTATTTATTAGTGAGAAACATGTGTCTGTGACTGGCCTAGGATTTTTACATGGAAATAAGCTCATACACTGAAATGGCTGCACAGAGACAGTATGAGAATCATAGCACTTAGATGGGAAAGAGTTACCAGAATGTACTTCTGAGATGACATTTTATCATCTCAAAATGACTGTTATCACCCCAAAAATATCATTTGCAGAAATATCTTATTAGAAAAAGGGGAACTTCCAAAATGATTGCACAACCAGAATGGCAGAATTAAATCCTATTGTGGGAAGAAAAGCCATTTGGGGGACTTTTTTCCTTGAAGAATGTTATTGTTTTGCTTTTCAAACTTGTTTTAAGACTGTTTTTATTAACCTGAAATGACTGTGCTTGGCTGTACTTCCATTGCTTTATGGTGCTGCAGTGATTTTATTTATTTATTTTTAAACCGCAAAAGAGAGATTTCATGCTTACAGGGCCAGTTTCTGACTTTAGGCATGGTTCTAAGCAGAGGATGGTACATGAGTTGTACTGGCCTAGGAGTCATGTTGACTCATAGACAAGTCTAAGTCACATTTGCACCCCTGCTTCCTCCTTGCTGCATGGGGACAATAATTTATTGCTAGTCTATACCAGTGGTAAATAATTATCCCTACCTGCACTAGCTGAACTTCTCTGACCAGTGAATAAAGAACATGGAGCCAAGATCTCCTTTCCCTTGCCCTGACCCCAGGGAAGAAGTAAGCAGAGATGTAGCCACATTCACACCTATGTGGATCGACACAAGCTGCAAGTAATCCATACAGAAGAACAAGGGTGTATAAAGCTGCATAGTCCAAAATTTAATGCAATCATAGAAATTAGGTATGACTTTTTCGGTCATCTAGATAATTTGAAGCTTCTGTCTATCTAGTCTGGTACATTCATGGAACCTGCTCCATCTTATCTTATTCTTATGTTAGTAACATACTGATATTTCTTTTTTGTTATTAATTTTTTCTTTTTATTTATCCTTCTGGTGTGTTGCTTACTCTTAATAATGAATTATGGCAAAATAAAGTGGTGAGCTGGCCACATCTACCCTTTCTCCATTTTCCAGGTCAACAGAGAGCTATACTTTTTTACAAGAGCAGAGGCTACTTGCTTAAAAAAAATGAAAATCACGCTAGAATGCAATAAATGTGAGGTGTGTAGCTTTGAACCAAATCATGGGCTAGGCCAGCCCATCAATCACTGAGCAGAAATCTCCATCCATAGCACTGGGAACTTCTGAAAACTTAAGTGGTTGAGGTTGACCCCAACCTTTGTTGAGTAAGGCAATACAACACACACATAGTACCATAAAATTATACATTATTATGCAAATTAGCTGTAGCCTTTATAGGCTGAGAACACCTTAAGTAGAGATGTAACTCAGAGGACTTAAAAGGGCAAAGTAAAAAAAAAAAAAGAAAGAAATACCATATTTTTAATGTACTACAATATAATATGGGCCCCCATAATAGTGTAAATTGGGCCAACTTAGAGATCAACACTACCCAAGAGAGGCACAGGAGTATGAATTCATTGTTTTGTTTATGATAGTACTATATACTCATCTTTAAATAGTATGATGAGGAAATATTTTCTTACAGCAAAATGACTGACCAAGCATTATTATTTTATCAATATCAATTAGTTAATAACATAGTAAAAGCATCCTGGCTGGTTTATAATTAAATCACACAGTGTTTTAATATCATCCACCGCAAAGAGCCACAGGAGACATTAAAGAGCAATTAGTGTCACATGAGCTTCAGTGTGAGTCTCACTCCTCTAGCTCAATATTTTTTTAAAGGGGAGATTGTTACTTTTTTAAGGTGCCACCAAGTGCAACCTGTTATTCTTCATCACTCCCCTAACACCACCGCATCCGTGTTCTCAATACTATGACATAAAAAAGCTTAATTGCTTTTCATTAAAAAAATAAGATTTTCAAATCACATATTACAACCTGAATAATGCTAAATAGACTAAGTATTAACTACTTCCATCTTTCACAAAATCATTATGTATGTGCACACACAACTTTATGGAAGATGGAGACATATATAAAGCTCGCCCATTCAGGGTTCAGATACCAATGATACAGAGTGTAGGCCCTGATTCTTCAAAGAGATCATTATGAGAAGCATCTATATCTGTACAGAAAACTGTTGACTGCATTACTGCTCCACGTGACCTTGAAGGACCACCAGAGCAGATTCATTATGGGGATCAGGCTTTCTGTCCCAAAATAAATGCTATCATATAAATAGGACTCTAGAGCTTGATCCCACAAGTAGGCTGAGTGCCCTGGTCTTAATCCAGCAAAGCACAGAAGCACGCAGATTGACTCATTGAAGTCATGAGTATAAGGCATTGGGGAGGAGATGGAATCAAGAGGACTGTGCTTTGGGCCTCAGTTCCTTACTTGTGAAGTAGTGATAGTGATACTTCCTTCTTCCCACACTTGTCTGTCTTTGTCTTTTCAGAATGCTAACTCTTCAAGACAGGATCCGTCTCTCGTTGCGAATTTGTGCAGTGTCTAGCAGAGTAGGGGAGGGGCTGATTGTGATGTGAACTTCAAGCACGGCTGTAATGTAAATTAACAACAATTTCAATCTTGCATATGTAAGTGCAGTGGGAGTCTTAGTGAACTGAATTATAAAAATGAATACTTACTGTATATCCAGAGGGGAACAAAGGAGCAGCAGAAATGGTAACAATGAGGAACCTGGGACCACTGTTCTGCTTTGAAAAAAAATAAAGTACAATTAGAGGAAGAGAAATGTATTTTCATCCCATCTTAGGCACTACACACACTTGTTAGATGATAAGAATAAAAATGATCCAGCTGAGGATTCGGGAGCAGGCTACTGCTTGGATGACTGAAACAACACAGCGTACATTTCAGCATCCATCTTTAACAGCTTGCTCAAATACTAGTTGAAAAGAGTAGATTCTTATAGTTTCCATATGTTTCTGGATTAGTGACTGGAGCAGGAGCAGCAGGATTTCACTGACCAAACCTGGCAGGCTCAGCAGGGCCCTGAAGGGGCAATTTCAGAAGTGTCCTCAAGTAACAAACATTGGAAATGCCCAAACAGGCCTGGCCCTAGGGCAAGGCGAGCAAGGCAAATGCTTTGGGCCCTGCGCTTTAAGGACTCTGCACTGCTAAATATTCACCATCCACTGGCCAGGCCCGGGGTCCCGCTCCCAGTGGCCTGCCTTGGTCCCCACAAACCCTTTGGCTGGGCGTGAGCCTAAAGGTTGCATTTAGGACTGGACCAGGACCCTCGTATGATACAGATACTGTATGAACACTGAGGTAGATGACTTCCTAGCCCTAGCACACCGTTTAGGAAGATGAAGAACATACAAAGTTTGGGGATGAGTGCAGATATTGTATGAACACATAGATAATAATTCAGGTCCAAAGCTTTCCATTGAAAGTTGATTTTGATAGAAATTTGAATCAAACACAATTTTTCATAGAATATCTCATTTCCTAGAATAGTTTTGAACATTTCCTCAGAAAACTGAATTTTTTATAGACAAAAACCACCCCAGCATTCATATTTTTAATAAAAACATCTAAATTTTCAGCTGAAACAATGTCTGAACAGCCATACTGACTTTTGTGATTCCTACACACACATACATAGGACCTAACAAATTCACAATCCATTTTGATCAATTTCATAATGATAGGGTTTTAAAAACCATAAAATTCACATTTTCATCTATTTCAATCTGAAATTTCATGATGTAATAATTCTGGGATCTTGACTCAAAAAGGATTTGGGAGCACCCCAAGATTATTTATTGAGGCATGTTGTGCTACTACTACTTCTGTGCTGCTGTAGGCGGAGGCACTGCCCTCACAGCTGAGCAGTTGGAGACTAGCAGCTGCTGGCCAGGAGCCCTGTCTGAAGACAGAATTGTGACCGACAGCATTGCAGAAGTAAGGATGACACGGTATGGCATTGCTATCCTTCCTTCTGCAAAGCTGTCTGCAGAGCAGGGCTGTCAATAAGCAGCTGCCACTACTCTAGCTAGCAACTCTGAAGGCAGCATAGAAGTGAGCATGGCAGTTTCATGACATACTTAACATAATCTTGTGGCTTCCCAGCAACTCCCTTTTGGATCAGGACCCCCAATTTGAGAAATGCTGGTCTTCCCCTGTGAAATCTGTATAAGCACATAAAAAGCCAGATTTCATAGGGGGAAGACCAGATTCTGTGGTGTATGACATTTTTTCATGGCAGTGAATTTGGTGGAGCCCTACACATACATAAGTACGCAAGGATCAATTTTCCCCAACCACACCTCAGCCATTATAACTTGGTAACTTTGTTATGCCACTTTTCTGTAATGAGTCTGAACAGGAGGCCTCAGAGCCAAACAACTCCAAACATGAGGGAAAGTTTGGTACAGGTGCCTAAATTGTCCAAAATTCATTAATGGTATTGGGTGCCTCAACATTCTGATGCCCAACTTGATTTAAAAAGGGTCTGATTTTCTGAAAGGACTTGGAAAAATCAAGCTCTTTTGAGGTGTCTCAAGATGGGCAACAAAACAGCGAGTCATCCATAATCACTAACCACCTTTAAAAATGTTGGCTAGTATTCCCACTAGAACATCACATCTGTAGCCCCCTCTCTCATCATTCACAGTACAAACGTTCATGGAAGCAGACCATTCAATTCATGGAAAAAGAAAATACAATTTAAAATGTAATATTATAAGTGACCCATTTTCTTGTGTTATCTCCATAACAAAATACTCATTTTGATGGTTATGATAGAAAAGTCAAATGACTCTTCATTTTAAAATGAATTAGCCTTCCTGTGACGGGGTGGACAGGCCCCGTACTGAAGGGCAGGGAGTAGCCCAGGCCCAGCTGGCTGAGAAGGCCCCGCCCATCCAGCTCTGCTGGGTATGTTCCCAGCAAAGCCAGAGTATAAAGGCAGAGAGAGCCCTGCGAGGGAGGCCACTGGGAGAAAGAGTAGGTCAGGCTGCAAGGGCCATATATACCCTGATAGAGGGGCCTGAACTTTGTGACTAGGGCTGCAGGTGCCGTATATACCCTGCTAGAGGGACATGAACTTTGCGGCTTTGCTTTAAGGGAACATCTGTAACCCAACACGGGGGAGACGCGCCCCTCGACACTTCCCAATTACATATTACTCTCAAATCAATACAACATTAATTGTAATTCATATTATTAATGAAATACAAATGGATTATTTAAATGGCAATACCAAAGTATTTATCATTTTAAAATGGGAAGGGGGCAGCTAAAGTAAACTGTTAGGGGCTTGAAGATAAAATGTGATTCCTTAATTTATATTTGTTTTCATTTGTACATGCACATTAAGTTGCTGGTAAGCGCTGAACCCATGACATTATTTGCTTTTATTTAAAAAGAGGATTGGGATTTAAAAAAAAAACAAACCCACAAATAAATAATATAAATTTTATAATAAGCTACAAGATATCAGGTTGAATTATAGACATACAACCATGAGAATGTCCTTTTAATGGTTAACAACTCATAAAATGCGTGGTGACAATAATATAATTTTAATAAAATGTTGAATGGCATTGTCATCTTAGGATGTGACAGCCTGACAAATAAATATAAAGGGCAGGATATTCTCTTGGTAACAATGGTAGAGGAAAGCGGACATAGCATGGAAGGGATGGGTGTAGCAAGTCCATAATATTCTTTTACCTCTGCTCAAAGTTCATCATATGTAACCATTTCAAAGTCTCATCTGCAGCATATTAGGTGATATTAAGGATCCATGTGCTATGAAGGGGTCATGTGAGGAACATCTAAAAGTGGAAATGGGGAACTTGTACCCCACATGACATGCTCTCCTCTTCGCCTACTTTACAAGGAAGAAAAGAAAAGGTTGATGTGAGGTAATTTTACTATAAGAATATCAATCCATCTTCTGCCCTATAAAACAGATCTACAATGCAATGGAGAGGAGAGAAATACAGCTACATGAAAGGCCTAATTCTTCATACTAATTCATGGGTGGTATCTATTTTCCCAGTAGATATGAGGCCAATATACGGTTTGTAGGTTGTGTATCTTTATTCCTCCTGGGATATATATATATAGACAAAGAATTTTCATCACTTTCCCCACCATTGCATTATACAGCTGCAAAAGCCATGGGAGACGTGCTAGTTTGGATATGGCCAATATGGTCAGCAAACTCTATACTTCAAAGTAGGGTACGAAGGAAATGTTACCAAGGTTCTAGAATCTTTTCTTTTTCCATGAGAAGGAACTAAGGGTATGTCTACACTAGGGAACATCAATGCAATATGTTACCTAGGCAACGCAACTCAACCTCCTGCAGGGATAAGTGATGCAGAAAGCCACTTCTGATTGGGTCCCAGGATGAGTATCTATAGTCAGCAGAGAGTAAGAGGAAAGAGTGGGGCTTAACTAGAAGGACAAAGAAATAGGATATTCCAAAGTGTGGGAAACAGATTAAATAATCCCTTGTTTATCTGTCAGAAACTATCTATAAAATAGGCATACTACTAATCTCACATCAGTGTTGTAAAGCCTAATTAATTAAATATTCAACAAGTTCTTGGCTTTGGAAGGGCATTATTCACAGTATTTTTTTAAATAATTAACTGTAGATCTTTATTTTTAGGTAAGGACTACATATGCCAGCTAGATGCCAATTATAATTATAGTGATAAAAAAAGTTGCAAAATTGTTCTAATCCCGGTAATATACATAGGATCCTATTCTCTTTAAAATCAGTGGCCAACATCTCACTGACTTCAGAAAGTCAAGATTGGCCTATAGAGTCATGCCCCAGATTTTGGCTCAGGCCCGTAGTAAATGCAGGGTTTTTTGTTGTTGTTGTTTTGTTTTGTTTTTTGGTTTGTTGTTTTTTTTATGCACCATCATGAGTGTTCATATTAATTCTATTTTATCTCTCAGTATTTCCTAACTTCATGTTTTTCAGATGAGCTTTGAAAACCCTTTGAACAACAACAGCCACAAAGTTTCATTAGGCAACAGAGTTTCTGTAACTAAGAAATTAAAGGATTTCACATTTTGAGAGGCTGCAGAGATAATGAGACTGCAGAAAACAAACAAAAAAACACTATGAATTTATTTCATCTTATTGATGAAGCCAAAGAGCTAGCTGGAGTAGAAGGAGCTCTGACATACACAATGTCACATCTGCTTATCAGTATGTGGTAATCTAAGAGGTTTGTCAGCAATATGTTTCAATACTTTATTTTTTATAGGAAAAAAAAAAAGAAAAAGAAAAGTGGGACAATACAGGAGAATCTCCAGACTGCAAATGCAAAACATAGATGATGTGATTGACAAAGAAGGAGATAAACAGAGGACAGAGAAATCAAATTGACATCATTTTTATATTTACCACATTCAAAAGTAACCAATTTTCATTTGAAAATGAGATTGTGGAGATAGATACAGATAAAAACAGCCTGACAGTTGGTGAAAGAGTCAGGTAAGTTAAGACCTTATGAATTTTAATCAGCATGTTGGCTCTATACAAGTGCTTTTTAAGATAGTGACAAAGGCTTCTGAAAGAAAATAAGATAGCATATTACGTACTGGTTATGTTGCTCTGAATAAAGATTATTTCAGCCCCTCCTCTCATCCAGAGACTGAAACCCAACTTAGTTCTGCATATAAAGAGGATTAGTTCTCAGATCAGGAAAGGCAACATAGGGCTCTTTCATTCTTAATGCCCACTTACTGTACTACTTGTTACATCAGTGAGATGTTTAGAGATGCTATAAAATAAGCCCTCTAAAAGACTCAGTCATATGAAGCTTTTCAGCTGAATCTGACATACAATGCTACAGAAAAATGGCAGTGAATTTGGTGCTGCTTTGGTGCTGCACTAATGCAAATCAAGGAGGAGGAGGAAAATGTTATTAAAATGTACCAATTCAGAATAGAAAACATAGGTCAGATATGAAGCAGGAAACATTTCTAGCAGGGTGAGTTTAGCAAACCTAAACTCCGCAGTTTAAATCTCACTTTCAGGTGGCACTATCTGTACTCATCCATAGACAGTAACCAGCAATATAGAAGTAGAACCCCATATAAGTTCTTATCCTGGTTCTTTGAGATCAATGGCAAAAGTCTCATTTCTTTAACAGGAACTGGATTGGTTGAGTAACACTAATTTTTTAAAGAAACTTTTTACATGTTTGAAACACACTGCTTTATACATAGTGATAGAAATGTAGCCGTGTTAGTGTGGTGTAGCTGAAACAAAATACAGGACTATGTAGCACTTTAAAGACTAACAAGATGGTTTATTAGATGATGAGCTTTCGTGGGCCAGACCCACTTCCTCAGATCAAATAGTGGTTGTGACTATTTTCTTCCACTATTTGATCTGAGGAAGTGGGTCTGGCCCACGAAAGCTCATCATCTAATAAACCATCTTGTTAGTCTTTAAAGTGCTACATAGTCCTGTATTTTGTTTCTGCTTTATACATAGTTCGCCATCGTCATCACCATTGTCTTCTTTTTCTATCGCTATTTTGTGGTAGTGACTTTTACTGTCTTATTTCAAAACTTATCATTGTATGCTTGGATGTCATGTAAATTAGTTTTTTTTTCCTGAGGGTATGACTACACTACAGAGTTTTTCGGCAAACGACACCTATGTCCACACTGCTATTGTGTTCTTTTGACAGAACAGAGGGTTTTTTCCAACAGCAGTAAACCACTTTCTTCGAGGAAGAAGCCTTTTTCTGAAAAAGCTTTTTTGGAAAAAGGCACATGTGGATGTTGATGAGAGTGTTTTTTCGAAAGAAGAGGTCTCCAGGAAAAAGCACAGGTGCCCTGGGGGCCACTCCATCCAAAGTAATCACAACTTTGAAATGTGAGATAGCGTCCACATTTATTGGACGCTATCTTTTGAAAAAGCAGATTGCTTTTCTTGCGCTTTTGCTGTGTGGACATTCTCTTTCAAAACAAGTTTTTCTAGAAGATCTCTTCTGGATAGCTTCTTCCAAAAGAAACCTGCAGTCTAGACGTAGCCTAAGAGATGGGCAACAGGGGATGGATCACTTGATGATTACCTGTTCTGTTCATTTCCTCCAGGGCACCTGGCATTAGCCACTGTCAGAAGACAAAATACTGGGATAGATGGACCTCTGGGATGGCCTCATATGGCCATTCTTATGTTCATGTAAGTTAACCAGTAGGCAAAAGTAGACTCTATGGAATAGCTTCAGCTGTTACTCTTCAGCCTGAAAGGGGGTGGGAGGGGAGGAGTCCTTATAACTTTCCTCTTTCAATATTTCCCAAGCCCAGATAATCAGACCAGGGTGATTGTGGATATTCACCCATATGGCACCTGACTCAGAACCCACCGAAGTCAGTGACAATTTTTCTATTTATTCTGTAGGCTTAGGATTAAGCCCTGGATGACTATACCAACTATTTAAAGATAACTGGCTATAGTAAAAGATATTACTATACTTAATTTTATATATTTCAATACATATTTTGATTTAATTAATGAAACTAATTCTTTTGACTGCTCTAGTCATTTCTTAAGCCTTATTAGGACAGATTTTCAAGGAGTTAGCTATGATCTGCACAGGATATCAAATAGGGTTATTGTGGATGCATTATTTATTTTCATGAGTTATTGATGACCTTATAACTCATGAGTGACAGAGCATAGCACAGCTACAAGAGATGGCAGTGAAGTCATTAATAATGAGTGGAAATAAATAATGTATCCATAGTCACCTCATTATAAATTTTGTTAAAAATGTTTGAATTTTTTATTTTATTCATCTATTTACATATTTTACACTCAAGAAAGCCAACTGGGGGGGGGGGGGGGAGTTGGAAATACAATCAGCGTAAAGTATGAGACAGGTAAATACTTACAGAGATAGCCTGTGTTACAGATTTAACCTGATTTCACCAAGTTATATTAATAAAAGATGACATTACTCTGCAAAAATGACCCAATATACTACATACCTAAAGACTATGTTTCCATGTAGCTTTATGTGATTACTGTAGAATATTGCATTATTTTTTCAGAATGACATTGACTCAGTTAAACAGCAATGTATGCATCTAGAAGTGTTTTTTAGAGGAAAGATCCTGAAGAGCAAAATCTTTGCATGGGGAACCCATTAATGAATAATATAAATTGCTCTAGAAAATTAGTAGGGCATAGGAGCATATTCTATATATTACCCTTCAGAAATTCACAGTGCACTAGACCAATACATTAATTTAAATAATAATCAGCTCAAATGGTAATATGGGACTCCTGAATGATTTTGCCCTTGAAACTGCCTCCTTCATAACTTAAGAGGAGCACTAAAGTTGTGTTTATAGTAGGATTACTACAGTAGTTACTGACAAATTCCATGTCCTCAAAATAGAGCTGGTATTCTCCATATTCACTGCACAAGGTTACACAGGCCATTTATGTTACAGATGGTTCTTTTACAGTTAGTCTTTAAGAATTTAGCTATTGAAAATTTGAAGCCTTACATGAAATACATGATGTATTTTGAGGTCTTTTCTCTTACCTATCCCTTTCACAGCAGTCCAATATATTTACAAAGTTTCATGAAATAATTCAACTGCAGCCACAAAAACAAGTCATGTGCCAGCTAGAATCACATTGTACCAAAATGTGATTATGAAACCCTAACTAAAAATTCACCTTGTGCTGGCTTTAGTTAGGAAACTTGAAACTGAGCTCATGTTCAGCAAAAGATCTGAGACTTTTTAAAGCCAACTTTTTGAAGAAACCTGGACTAATTTAAGTTTCATGTTGAGAACTATCTAAAATATCTTTTATTTGATGTGGACATTTATTTAAAAAAGCAGTCCCATGTAACCAGAGGAAACCTTAAGAAAAGAAGCCACAGGATATGTCTATGCTGCTTTAAAAGTCACAGCACGAATCTAGGAGTCTACAGACTTGGGAACATAGGGTTTGTGCTACAGTGCTAAACGCAACAGAATAGATGTTGGGATTCTAAAATCTACCCTCTTCCCCAGGCTTCAGCGTGAAAGGTCCAGCCCAAACAGAGCATCTGCTCTGATGTTTGTTAGCACTATGGCACAAGCCCAATCTGCAGACCCAGGCTCTGAGATTTGCTGCCACAAGTTTTGAAATTAACTGTAGACACACCCCAAGTATCACCCAACTTGACTTATTGCTTCTGAGGGCCTAGACCTTTGTCCACCAAAGTCAACAGTAAACCTGCCATTGAGTTTTATTTTTATGTATTTGTTGTGATTCATACCATGATATACCAAGGCATCTGTGACAGATCATACCCACCACACTTCCATGGTGTCACCAGATGTACTGGAATCCCACTGAGTGCACCCATTCTACCAGCCTGGGCTCTCTCACCTTGTCCTTGTTTTGCCAGACCCTCAAACCTTCTCTAGCACACATGCAAGAAGGGCCATACTCAGCTACAAAAAAACATAGACATTGAGATCAGCTCCGTGTGGGAAGTCTCAGCTCAGGGATTGCCCAGAACTCAAATACATATCCCCTCTGGAGCATGAACCCTAAATTCTATTGTCTTGCACTGCAGAGAAATGTGTACAGTGTAAACACATGAATGTTGCTCTATTATCTCCCGCAAATGTGGAGAAGATTGAATCTTTGATTTTCCTGTTTGAGCACCACTCCCTCATAGTGGAAAAAACAATATAAGTCTGTCATGGTGTCCAATACTAGGTGACATTATCACCTGACCCTTCAGTGTCAAAGTAGCATCCCAGAAAACTTCTCACATGGGGGCTTAATATCTTCAATGTCCTATTGTCATCTCTAATGGCTCATCCAGGCTGATTGCTTACTCTCTGGTGGGCATTCTCCAGGTGCAGAGTTGTAATTTTACAGGCTTCATAATCCTAACTTTTAGATACAAAAATTATAAATGGATACAAATAGGATAATCATATTCAGCATATCATAACCCTTCCAATGATATTTCACATGACTTATGTTGCATAAAATACAACTTAGTTATGCCATGTTCATTGTATAACAATATTTCTCTGACAAATATGGGATGTAGCATCTGTCACCTGAAACTCATATCTGGGTCCTGCGGCTTAACAGGCCTGGGATGGAAGTTTCCATCCCTGCTGTACCCAGTTTAGCATAGTGTGGGATGCTGCAAGCACAAACAGCAGCTGGGCTTTATCAGCTCTAACCCATGCTTTGAGCTGGGAAGCTACTAAGAGGTAAACAAATTTGACCTCGGTCTCAGCCCATAAGAGTGAGAAGAATGGCGTTGAGCCAGGTACGTGCACACCCAGTAAACAACTGTAGTATAATTAGTATAGGGAATCTCATGTCCAGTGAGTGCCAAGAGGGATCAAGATCTTGAAGGGTGTCCTGAATCTCTCTAGCTGGAGCCATGTTCACTGCGGCCAGGTGCGAGGTGACTGGAACGGGACTTCCCGCAGACTAAAAGGGTGTAAGCATTTCCAAGTGCCTGTTACTCTTATGTGCGTTGCTTTGCCTATGCTGATTGTTGTATTACTTTGCAGTAGCTGTGTAACCATTTGCCAGTATTAAGCCTGTAATAGTAGTGATGTAGGAGATTAACAAAAGCAACTATCTATCCCTAATCGACTCTGTCTTGAAGCGAATCCACAGCCCTGTTGGGGCGTGGCCCTGTGACTTGACAGCATCCATCTGTTATGTCTGGGCACCTGAGTGATTATGAAAAGTAATAGTACAACACATATGAAAACAGTACCTCAGAAAAACAACATTCCCAATCAAACTTCCATCTCCTATGAACAATTATCCTGTCAATCGCCAAGTTCTTTAGCTGCCAGCAGGACTGGAGGGCAGGGAGGAATGAGCCTCACAGCATATCCTAAAGGTCAACAATCCCCAAGTATTTCAGACCACGGGTGAAAGTTTGTTCCACAGCTGACAATCCCTCATGGAGACTGCTAGATTTTAAGGATGAAAGGGATTATCTGATCACCTAGTCCGACCTCCCGTATAATACCTTGTATAATACCAACTTTAGAATTTCAGCCAGATTCTCCTGTATTGAGCCTAATAGCTTGAGTTTGACTAAAACACAACTTGCAGAAAGACATCCAATCTCAGTTTAAGAGTTCAAGGACGACCCAAAAAACAGCACTATGGAGCACTTTAAAGACTAACAAGACGGTTTATTAGGTGATGAGCTTTCGTGGACCAGATCCACTTCCTCAGATCAAATTGTGGAAGAAAATAGGCATGACTATATATACCAAAGGGATATAATCAAAAAAAGTGAACACATATAAAAAGGACAAATCAAATTTCAGAACAGAGGGGAGATGGGGTGGGGGCAGGTAAATGTCTGTAAGCTAATGATATTATAGGTGATAATTGGGGAAGCTATCTTTGTAATGGGTAAGATAATTAGCGTCTTTGTTACGACCCTGGCATAAAGTGTCAAATTTAAGCATGAATGACAGTTCAGAGGTTTCTCTCTCAAGTCTGGTGTTAAAATGCCTTTGAAGCAGTATGCAGGTAATCAAGTCATTGAAACAATGCCCTTTCTGGTTGAAATGGCAAGAAACTGTTTTTTCTTTGTGATACTGTCTGATATCCGTTTTGTGTGCATTGATTCTTTGGCGAGGCATCTGAGACGTTTGTCCAATGTACATAGCAGACGGACACTGTCGGCACATGATG
>CM057846.1:144525553-144537133 GCA_030068395.1 Apalone spinifera
ATATCTGCCAAGGAACTGGTGCCAACAAATTTATTGACTGTTAAGAAATTAGAATTTGAACAGCAGTTCAATATTTATTATCATTATAAAATCTGTTTAAGGTCCATCACCAGCTTTATCCCTACACAGGGAAGTCTTGGCACTTAAGTTCCTTTACAGGTTTGATTCCTATCACAAAGGTATGAGTAGAGACATTGGCTGTATGGCCCGCTACATTCCACATCCTAACGATGTAAAAAAACCTAACAATTGGTACTGAAGAACAATTTGCAACTTCTCTATCAGTTTCACTTCGCATGGAGACTCTGTCTGACTATTTTTTTCCTTTTTTTTCCTTCTCCACCCCACCCCCATCCCCTATTTATTTTGAAACTGGACCTTTAATAACTCCATTCATCTGAAGAAGTGGGCTGTGCCTGTGAAAGCTGATGATACCATCTACATGTTTTGTTAGTCTTTAAGGTGCTGCAAGACTATTTGTTGTTTTTTAAGTTTTTCCAGCTTTATCCCTATCATTTTACCTTTTGTACAGGGACTATTGGCCCCTTATTAAAATTTCGGGGGAGGGAAGGTTGGCTTGTTAGCTCTAATACCAGAAGAAAGAAGGGTCAATGAGAAATCAAAACCCTGAGACCGACAGTCCCCAGGAACAACAGGAAGAGGATAACGCTCCAGGTCAGCCTGATTGACAAACAGGCAGGCTAATGAGAGAGCCAGGAGGTCAGAGGGCTTAGGGGGCTCCCATTTTCCAGGGAGCTGGATTTGCCAGAGTCAGACAGCGTGAGGCTGAGTTGAAGTGAGAACAGGGGACTGAGCTGAGCAGGGGACCAGAGCCATGCCGTTCTGAGAGAGCCAGAAACACAGCACAGAGAATAGATGCTGGGAGCAGGGCTGTAGCCAGAGACCAAGGGGACAGGGAAGCAGCCCAAGAGCTGGAGGCAGAGTAGCTGACAGTGGAGCTGGGGCTAGCGCACTTTAGGGCCAAGTGTGTTGAGTAGCTGGAAAGCGTGAGGGGAGCTCTGGACAGAGGGTAGAGTACAGGGAGAAGCCACCAGCCAAGAGGCCTTGCAGGCCAGACTTGAATGAGGGGATCATAACCCCAAGTGAGGGGCTGACAGGGGGGAGATGGGTCCAGCCACCTAGAGCCTGAAGTGTATGGCTGCTACCAGACCAAGTGTCTGACCAACAGCATCCCTGCTCCACAGACATGGCCTAAGGATGAGGTCTGGAACCTACGAGGAACAGATTGTGAATTGCCTTTACATTCCAGAGATGCTGCCTATGATGTCTCCTGACATAGAATAGGGTTATGTGTTTCCCTTTCACCTTTCCCATTTATTTCCTTATTCTTTTAAAAAATGGATTGCTAGTTAATAAATTGTATTTGCTTTGTACTGTCTGTAGCGATCAGTGGGTAAGGGAAGCATCCTGTGTAGGAAGAGCACGCTGGAGCGGGGGACATTCTAGCCACCACCCTAAGGTGACCCCAAAAAGGTTGAGGGCCAAGCCTCCTAGGAATACTGGGTCCAGCCTTGTTGAGTTTATGAGGACTTTGCTACATATGAGAGTGGAAAGGGAACCCTCAAGGTCAGAGAGACTTCAGGGTAAAGGAAGTGGTAGTAGGGACTCAGATTCATTTGCTAGCCCATTTCACCAGGATAATGTAAAAGCCAGAAAAATTCCTCTCAATAGCAGGACAATTCCTCCCCTTACACTTGCTTATCATCCACCCACTGGATGGAGTAACCCACTAGTTGCCACCTGAAATAAACTTGAATGTGTAGAATATTGGTGGTTCTTGGTCCATATGTTCAGGGAAAGTTGGAAAAGACTTAACTTCACACTGTATCTTGAATGGGGATCTTTTCCTAGAAGAAGGAAGTTGACCGCAGCAAGGTATAATATCTAGCATATAATGGTGTGGTCAGTGTTGTACAATCTTCTTCTGGTCATGTCTTCTCCTCTATCATGAAGGTGTCATAACTCCCCAGACTAAAATGTATAGGTGCTATTACTGTGTATAGGACAATATGTAGATTTATTTTCTCTTTATCCTGAGGAAGTTCTATGGCACCTATCTGAAAATTAGAAGTGGATGATGGGCTATGGATAAATTGGTATAATTAAGGTGGCTTTTTTAAATACAGTGAATGACACTAATGGAGCTACACCAGTGGTTCTCAAACTGTGGATCCATACCTTAAAATGTTTGGAGTTCTTTTCTGAATTTCACAATAAGTAATGCTTGGGATAATTACAACATCCTTCCAATGTTGCATGCTGTTAAATGACAGATATGTAGCCCCAAACTTAACTTCATTTTCATGTAGTTGCTTTCTGTGACTAAAGCAATAATCCTCTTTGCAGAGTGTTTGACATAGCTTATTGTTACTCTGATTTCAGTTCTATTTTCCCTTCATCCCCCTTCTCTGCAAGTTTGCTGCAATTCTTATGGAATTTCCCCAAACCAAATGAGTAGTCAATTAAGCACAAGCTGCAATAGTAGGATCCAAACCCAGGTCTGAACATTTCCCCAGAATTTAGCATTGTACAAATCTGAGGGTGTGCTTTGATCTATTATAGTAAAAATCACTTCAGTAAAAATCACTTCAGAATCTAGACCAAACTTTTCTTGGGCGCAGGGGATATAGGGTTTTGGTTCAGCCCTATCTCTACTAGCAACATTGTAAAACTAGTAATATCAAAAGGAACCAATCCAAACTTAACAAATCTGGAAGAAACTGAAAATAAAGTAAGGGAATATGAACAGTGGGTCTTTTGATATATCATATTTGGGTGGAAATGGCTTGGAGAGATTGGTTTCCAGATGGCTACAACAATGTATATTCAACATTAATTTGGATTTGGCTTATTTACCTCCCATGAAGAAAAGCACAGAGGCAGAATCATTTTAATACTACATTGGAATACTCCAAGGATCTTCCCAGTTAAATTACAGATAGACAGTACTTTGGGAGATGGGGGTAAAAAGAGAGGGTGAATAGGAGATCCCTCTATCTCTGAGCCTTGATTCTCTATTTTTGGTTGCTCAAGATCATGTTTTTCAACTGGAACAAGAAAGAAACATTCCTATTTCCCTCCAATCTCTTTTATCTTCTTGGTGCATGTGTCTAGCAGAACTTTATAGCCCTTTGCAATCAATAATGGAGATAGAAAAAGAATAGCATCTTAATCCACAAGTGGTTCCATTGATTTCAGTGGAAACACTTAAGCAGTAAGGTACTACAACATGAATAAAGGTGTTAGAACCTAGTCCACAGCTAAATTCAGTCCCCATCTGAAAAATATATAAGTGCTCAGGGATAAATTTTAAGTATATGTGTGCAGCTTTATAGAGCAAAACACATTTGTGTAACACTTGTATACATTCACTACAGTATTTTCAAGTACAAGTACCTGTTTACCCACAAAAATAGAGTACAAATCAAGCACATTGGCGCGCACACACATTCTGCTATTTGCATGAACAAGTGACGGTGTGCAACAATTGTGTATGCAACGCCGTGCACACAACTGGAAGCTAGTTCAAGACCCTCAAGGTATAGTTAGAGCAATGTGAACTGATACACTTAAATAATGTATTTCTCTGGACTAACCGTTACTTTTGCTAACCATGTGATCTCAGCAGCAGCTAGTGATACGGCTAGATTCTGACAGACATTCCCATGTTGAATAGTACTTCAGTACACCACCAGTAGCCCCACTGAACCAAATGAGATCACACATGGTGCTAAGTACTACTCAACATGGATATCAGAACATGGCAAAATTCTTTAATCTCAGACTGGCATATGAGCCAAGATAAGAGATGCTTCAGATTTAACAACATATGAAGTTGCAAAAGATTGAAATAGGTTATTCTAATAATCTGAAAATCACTTGCAACTTAGTTTTACTAGTCTGTGACTTAAATTAACAATTACTGTTCTGCTGCCCAGAGAGAGTTGACCCATTTATGTTATGCCTTTTGCAAAATTATACCATGTATTTATTTTGTTTGTTCTTTTGTGCCTCAATTAATGGCCTACCTTATCTAACCAGCGAGACTTTAATGTTCAGTGTGATAGAAATAATTTTCTGGCAGCCAACGAACGTCAGTGTCTCATACACAATATTGAGAATCAGCCCTCGTGACTCGTTTATCTTCAGAAATGTTGCAAACCTTCATGTTGACAAGCTATTTTTCAAATCAACTGTCCTAGAATAGCATACCCTCCTGCAAGACATCACCTTATCAAGACCTGCCTGAAACTCCAGGTAGTTTCTGTCTGATTTATATGCACAGTTATGGATGGGGGAGACAACAAAACAAAAAAAGGAAGGGATTTTTTTTTAAATTCATAAATTTTTAACAATTTCAAAGAAAGCTAATGTTGGCATTGCTTCTCAAGGGCTTTTGTAATGAAACAACACCAGCAAGAGCTGGGAAAGAAAGACAGAACTTTTGCACAGAAGATTCTCAGGGCATCACCTCCATTTCTGATTTGAAGCTTTGAACCCCTGTGTTTGTTTTTAAAGCTTTTGTCAGAGCCCATGCTACCGTGCTTGTTAGAACTGCATTTCATTCATTACTGATTTAGATATTGTGCCAAAATGCCAAGATGCACACAGACAGCAGGGTACAGACAGTGCTTCTCTTGACAAAGTGGTCACAGATATATGCTTTTCCTGATGCCTCACTGTCAATCAATATAATGAATGAGCTAACCTTCAACGGTTTCTTGAGCATGCCTGAATACATATAAAACCACTTACGCAAGTACGAAGACGACTCAGTTCTGAACCAGGTCATTCATTTGTCTTTTCTTCAAGCTAATAAAAAAAGAAGATGGTAATTTCACTGCCTAGAGGTGCAGCAATACTGAAAATGAAAAACTGAATACCTGTTATTATGCATACATGTATAAATTAGCAGCAATCTGCTTTGAAAAAGTTACACATTGAGAAACTAAAGTAATAGCTTGCCTGCTGTCAGAAGATAGGTGATTAATACTGAATGAGGATGGATTTGAACATGCTGCTTAGCCTATTCTTTTTTTAGTGTTTCAGCCAACACCTACTAGGCAGTCTATCTCCTGCCACACACATTACAAAATGCATTGCCCTCTTGTATACTTTAAACCTTACATGCTGGAGGAGTGGGATAACTAGGGATAATAAGGCAATTGATCAATTCAGACAATGGTGACTCTTAGGGTAGCGGAGAATCTGTCGGTTGAAGGCAACATACTCTTACATTCAATACTCTTTATATTGCACAGCATCGCTCAGCAATTAACCCCCTAACATTCATTAATTAAGCTTGACAGCATCCTTTCTAGGAAGGTAAAGAATTTCCTCAGCAATTAAATGCAGCCGTCCCAGAGGTGAAAGTGAAACTCAACCACTGTCTGTAGCATTGCTGCATACAGGCAAACCATTTCTAACCAGAGAGGGAAAATGCCATAATCCACTTGAAACTAGATTAATAGACTGAATTGCAGGATGAATTTAGCAGGCAATGTATTTACTTGACCTGAAATCTGAACAAGCTACTTAGAATACCATGCCAACTCTTACAAATTATGGTATTTTTATGCATTGCTAGTGATCAGGATTGCAGTTTCATATTCCATCAGAAAGAAAAGATATTCACTATTTTGAATATTTATTAGCTTTAAAAAGATTATTAATTTCAAAATGGTATGAAAGAAGTCTAAAACTATCTATATTGATCAGGTGGGCTTTTAAATTTATCCCAGTGATTCCCCCCCCCCCCCCCCCCCCCCCCCCCAGAAGTCAGGAACACACCCTCATCACTTACAATGACTTTATCCTTGAAGCCAGCCAATCATGTTAATTCGCCTTAGAAGCTAGCCACCACAGTGCCTCAGTAAAGATGTAACATGAGTGCTGTCTGGCTTGTTTCACTTCTATGGATTGGGCTCCCTGGTATAGGAGCTGTAGAAGATATCTGCATTTAAAATATGGCTGCAGTGAATCACAAACTATTTTTATCTAAAATTCCAAACATTTCATGGAAGATCATGCCCAATGACACCCTGATATGGGAGTGTCAGGTTTGTATACCATTTTCCAATACTCTACTTCTTCTGAATATATGGGGGTCTTCATTTTTGTTGGCCTACCCAATTTTTTTTATGGATCGCTCTGAACAAAGAATCACCTGGAAAAGAGATTAAGGAGAAAGCAGGTTTTCAGTTCTTCACCTAAGAAGCCCTCCCACTGGTGACATCTATAAATGCTTGGTATGGCCCTAAAGCAGGCAAAACTCCACTATCATTTCCACTGGTCTGTAGTGACCTGGGAGACGCATACAGTTGCAGGTTTATCAGCATTGTTTGAACCAACACTGGTAACTATATCATCTGGAAGTGAGAGTTTTGCCTTGTCTCTAGGCCTTAGCAAAGTGTGAGCTGCTAATAGAAATGCAAAATTTACATATAAATACCTTTTTCATCTTGATAATACTAAAGCTCTTCAAATATATGGCCATTTTCTTTTATCCAGATGATGTGGTATCTCTAATATAATTAATCACTTCTTAGAATGTTTATGCTTTAGTAGTAAGACACGAATGTAAGTGACTAAGCATTAGTCACACGGCTCTATAATGCATAATTATGTTTTACTCACAGGATTCTGTTTGTTACTTTTCTGCAGTGTTTATCTTTGTGGTATATCATGAAAATACACCAAGTATGAAAGTAGAATTTTGACTCATTTAGTTTTGAAGAATACTAAGACCCTGGGAACTCTAAGCCCTATGAGCATAACTTCTGTTTAAAGAATAAACTGTACAAAGGAGAAAGAAACAACTAGAAGGAAAAAATAGACCCTTGCATTATTTAATCGTCTCATGTCTGTTCCACAGCAGGCCTCTTTGAATTTCTGGGTTTACAGCTAATCCTTGGAAAGTAAATGCTGTGGGGGGGAGGCATTCTGGCTGCCATTGCAGCTAGTGGTGAGATTCTATTATCATAGACAATTTTCAGTGTCTAGCAGTCAGAGGACAAACATTCCTGCCACTCCTCTTCAGGTGGCCATATAGAGGTCTGTCAAGCTAGTGTCTTTTTTAGGCTCCTGGAAAAGGGGGACTCTTGCCTATCACTATTGTTGGGGAACTCTAGCCCTGACATCAGAACTCTACTGGGTGGTGTCAGCAGGACACTTGCCTGCAGGGGGGAACTGAAGGGTTCACCACACATGAAGCTCTATATCATACTGGGGTCATAACACTGGGGCTATATCTATACTGCACCGGTTTTGCGCAAGAAATTTGCAAATGAGGCTAAGTGTGGAATATCGCTGAGCCTCATTTGCATAATTAACGAGCACCCACTTTTTGCGCAAGAGGTTTTTGCACAAAAAGGAGCTGTCTACAAAAAGCGGGCGCTCATTAATTATGCAAATGAGGCTCGGCGATATTCCATGCTTAGCTTCATTTGCATATTTCTTGCGCAAAACCGGTGCAGTATAGACATATCCTCACAGTGCCATTATAGGGCCCTTTGTTTGGGTAAGGCTTCCTTTCTTCTCAGTAGGCCCCAAAACCTGCCTGAACTGAAGGAGAAGTGTGCCAGGCAGAAGGACAACCCAGCCTGCCAAAAGAATGAGGTGGTGGGCTCCTTGCACCTCAACCATGCTCTTATATTGGTAACATTTTCCATCATCATCTCAGTCAGCAGGATCATGGTAGATGGTCTTGAGTACTTTTAGTTTAAGTCTTATCTCTTTTGTTAGATTTCAGAACTTCAGGATCCTCTTAGCTATGATCTTTGTAGACTCAAAGGTCCAGCACTAACCATTGTGATCATGTAATCTGACCTCCTGCATAACCCAGGCCATAATGCTCCCCCAAAATAATGCCTGTTGAACTAGAGTATGAAACCCTAATGAATGAGTAGGGGACTCATTCATTACAAGGTATTGAATACTGTCACAGTTCAGAACAAATGGAATTGTATTCCTCCTGCAAGGTCCAGCAAGGGCATCCACTGTTTGGTCTCCATCTCTCTACCATCACCTCATCTGGACAAAGACCCATATCTCTCTCCCTTCCGAATGGAGAGTGTTCAGGATATAGTGTACTCTTCCTTCACTGAATTATTCCCAGAAAGCCAGATGACCTAGACAGGCTGGTGTCTGCACTTTGCTTTCTCTTCTGAAGCTATAAGCTTCACAACTGGTCATAGTTATAAGTTACCACACAGACCTTCCTAAGCAAGCACATGTATTCTGATGGTGAAAGCATTACACCATTTTTTTCATAACCAGATGGGGATAGGAGGAATATGCATTCATAGCTCTGAAAACATTTCCCAAAAATTTCCACTTCACACATATGGTCTCAAATGACAATTCCCATCTACCACTTTTTCAATGTGTTTGCAGTGCTGTTTTAGCTGTGCTGATCCGAGAATATTGCCTGGAGAATATTACCATATTTGGAAGTCATTTTCACTGACCATTATTCAAAATAGTTCCCACCAATATGTCAGGACCAGCTGGCTGGCTGGCTGGATAGCTCTACCTAAAAAGGTCTGAGATTCTTCAGAAACCCACATGAGTGAAGCTCCGTTCAGCATGGGTCAGGCCAGTAGACAGTTGACAATCCCTGATGGATTGCTGGAAATGAAAATGGTTTCAAAGCCGGTTAACCCACAGCATGGGCTCTAAGCTCTCTTTCCCTCAAAGGATTTCTAAGAAGCCCACATACAGTTCACTAGTTAATGTTCAGGATCCCTGGTGACCTGGGAGCAGGTGGGTGCAAGGCCTTAGTGGTATTTCATCTATTAGTTAGCCAATAAGGGTATCTTCCATCCCAAGACAACGAGAGTCTTTCACACGTCATATCTGTTCTCCCAGGATTTAACTTCATTCCAAAGGCTTTCAAGCAGCTTCCTAGTTTGTTTTGTTGTTGTTGGTTTTTTGGCCCCCATCCCGGGGTTATCACTACAGATGTTCATTCCCTGCCTGAAGCTTTCTTCGGCATTTCCCCGCAGCCTCCTTTCCCAACTTCTTTTCTGGAGCTACTCTTCTATATCTTCCGTCTTCCACTACCTCTAACTCAGGTGTCATCATGACTCTCCTCAGGGCCAAATCGGGGGGACATTTGCCTCTACCATCAGGGAGCTGAACCTGGTTCACCTAAAGTGACCAACCACCCTATGACACTATCCCTTTTTTAGCTTTCTTCTTTTGCTTTTTTGTTCTTTTTTGCTATCAGTCGCCTTGTGGAAGTCCTGTTCTATTCTGATGTACAGGACATGAAAATCACCTTCCCTTTCAAGTCCCTCCGTAAAACACATCTACCATGACATTTACCAACCTTAGTTGGTAAAGTGTTTGGGTTTTTTTAATCTTGCATCAACATCCAGCAAACCCTTGTATGTCTTTTCACTGCCAGTTCCTGATCCCCTGATGTATTCTCATCTGGGTTTCTGTCTTGTTCACTTCTTAAACTGTGAAGTCTTTGAGGCAGAGTTCATATTGCTTCTATTTTCTATACCGCTCTTATGTAACTACTCTTATAAACACAACAATACAGTCACCTTCACATTCATTACCCTGATATTTTTATTCTTATTCATAGTTTATTAATTGAATTTCAACAGTACTTAGAGGCCCCAATTAAGACTGAACCCCCATTGTGCTAGTTACTGTACAAATGCTGAATAAAAAAGTAGCCTTGCCTCAAAGAGTTTACATAAACAACAGACAGTATCTCTTACAGCTGCAGAACTGACACAAAGTAATTAAGGGACTTACGCCCAAGGTACAATAAGAAACCCAGGAAATCAGAGCTGATATTCCTGAGACTCAGACTACCATCCTAACAACCAGATCATCTTTCCTCCCAGTTAATGTCATATGATGTCACCTCTTTTCCATCAGGGACCTTCTTTGATATTGTAATGCCCATTCAAAGCTTTAGCTGCTGTCCTGACATTTTTTCCATAACTTCTAATTTAAATAGTTTTAAATTTTGAATTGTAGTTAATAACCTGTATTTATCAAAGAGCACACAGAGTACTGACAAAAAGAACAATAAATGATGAAATTTTTAGTCCTAAACTTTTAACCAGCTTAGTGAAAAATTCAAGAAGGTTACTCTGTCTAATGGTCTCTTCCAGCCCTATGATTCTAATGTTGCCTCTTTTACTATTACAGTGGGTGCTGCTTAGTGCTCTATGCTTTTGAAAATGAGGGTGCTTTTTAGATGTCTTGGGAGTCTAAAAGGCTTTCTAAAAATATTAAAATAATGTATTATTAAATAGAAAGCAGTTTTGTCTAATGGCGAGAGCAAGAGGCAGTTGTGGATTTTGTTCCCAGCTGTGCCACCTGTAAAATGGGGCTAATGATCCCAGCTTCTTTTGTAAAAAGCTTCGAGATCTATGGATTAAAATCACTGTGTAAGAGTCAGGTAATATCCATGTTCCCCAGGTGTTTGTCCATGAACACTTTCTTAATAGTAGTGGTATAGGTCCTCCTCTTGCCTCCCACTTCTTCCTCCTTATTCAGGAACCTCGGGTAGCCTGCTGACCCACTCAGACACCACTGAGCCACTGTGCCCTCCTTTCAGGATGTACAAGTTACAAAAAAAAAAATCTTCAGTAAAATAAACCCTCTTTTTTCTTGAAGGTATGGCAACTGCTGCCTCTGATGCAAGAGCATCAAGGAGGCTAAGTATGCACCATTACCTGTAGTTCCACAACAAGGGGCATGGTCTGTGTTAGGCCAGATATGGGCTCTGCTGCTGTTGTTGTGCCCAAGCAGTCTGGACACTTGCTTTTGCAAAAGCACATTGCTTTTTCAATGCGCTTTTGCAGTGTGGATGTGCTCTTGCGCAAGAAGTTTTTGCGGAAGATCTCTTCTGCAAAGAGCTTCTTGAGCAAGAAGCGTGTAGTGTAGATATGGCCCGAAGGTCCATGATACCCAACACAATGACAACTCTGAAGTCCTATATACCTGTGGACGTCTTATAATCTTTACAATTTAAATAACCTCACTGTAGTAATAATTAACGGGCTGCTCTAAGATTTGTCAGAGATAGGCTCCCCTTTTGTAAAATTAGCACTGTAAAATGTGGGTCTTGAAGAGACATATCATCTGTCTATAACTGCTAAATTAGAATTGAAACAATTTGTGGCAGAGCCTCTTGTGCATTTAGACAGTGCCTAGAATAATAGGGCCCTGCTCATATTTGGGTGCTACCTCAGCACAACCAAGAATAATTAATATTTGTCCTATTTGGACATGAAATTACATTAGAACAGTAGCCATTAAAATGCAGCATTTCTTCTGCTAGCAATTGCCATTGAATTTTTTTCTGACTTTCCCTTTCAATCAAAAGGCCAATGAAAATATCCACTCTTCCATCAGCTTTTAACTATTCTTAAATATTACTTGAAATAAAAATACATCTCTGGTGACTGAAATTAATGCCAGAATGCACGCCTTGGTCTTCTGTTAGGTTTTTATTTTTGCACTTTTTAACAAGCGATAAAGAATCATAGAATCATAGAATACTAGGACTGGAAGGGACCTCGAGAGGTC
>CM057846.1:144537233-144549462 GCA_030068395.1 Apalone spinifera
CCAGAGACTCTCAACACTTCCGTCTCCTACGTCCATCTCCACCTCACTCCAAGAAAAGCCCTGTCAAACTGGCACTTTTTTCCGTCAAAACTCAGATGGAAAAAAGCGGCAGCCATGTTAATGCAAATGGAGTGGGGAAAATGCAAATCCCCGCTCCAATTGCAATTCCGACTGGCCTCCTTTGCATGACTTTTCCGGCAAAGGGGGCCAGTCTAGACACAGCCAAAGAGTGTACAGCTATAAGTGCAGTATAGGTTGAACCTCTCTAGTCCGGCACTCTCTGGCCTGGCAACATCCATGGTCTGGCATGATTTTAGTTAGCTGGCTGTCCGCTTATCATGGGTGTTTTAGTTCCATAAAGTGTGTTTATAGTCACAAATCCTGGCTCTCGGTGTTCTGTGCTGTTCTTTAGCTCCAATTTAGCTCCAAATATCTTCTGAGAGCCCAGCAAACAGTGGAAATGTCGGTAATGCTGCTACGCATTAGCATGATTGTTATGCTTTATCTACTTATGCCAATACAGTAAAATTGTATAACAACACTAACACTTTGTTATGAAGAGCGGTGATAATCCTGGGCTAGACATAGGCTTATGTAGGGTCGCATAGGTGTATATAGGGTGCATCAGTGAAGTCATACATGATTATTTTGCAGCATTGCAAGTGTCTCTCTGTTAATTCATCCTGCCAAACTAAAAATGAAAAGAGACACACTCACTACAGTACTCACCTCCCGTGATGGGGCAAATCCTTTGATTTGGCACTAGTCATCTCCTGAGGGTGCTGGACTAGAGACCTGTATTAAGTTAGGTTCTTTTACATTTACCTTCACTAGCAACCACAATGCTTCCAGATGGAAGCACAGACAGGTAGGTGATCTCTAAGGGACTCAGGGATAAAGGTCTGTGCGATTTAGCTGTCTAAACAGATAGACTCTTTTCTTGGTAGGAGGAAGATGGGTACTGTGCCAGTGTAGAATGGGGCTACTGCAGAGTTCAGAGGGAAATATATGAGATTATATCTAAATTACATTCATGGATAGTAAGGGATGTTTGTATGATAAAGAATTCATGAAAGACTATCTTAACTTAGCTCCTAAAAGTAAATAAGTGGCAAATAGCATCAGAGCCTCTTGAAAACATTGCAAGAGGTCAAACAATATTTTCTTTTCTTTCCCATACAGGTACATGGAACTAGTCTGATTTCTAGTTCCTATTTGATTTGCTTTGTTTAAATTATAGAGCATTTGGGGTAAAGATAAAGTGAAAGGATTTTATAGTTGGATAAAGAATCTCCCAGTACATATAACCTGAGAGCTGGTGTCTGAGGAAACATGTATGCAAAGAGTATTAAGGTATCAAGAATTGACTGGACCTTCTCTGTGAGATCCAAGGAAGCTGTAATATCTCTTTTCTCATCTGGTTTGTCTAGTAAATACATTATATCTTCTGTTTTTTAAACAAAACAGTTTAAAGGGCTTGGGGAATTTCAACAGCCAATACATGGAGGGAGGGGTGGGAAGGGAGAGAGTGATCCATAGAATCATAGAGCTGGAAGAGACCTCAGGAGGCCATCAAGTCCAGTCCCCTGCCCAAGGCAGGACCAATTCCAACTATAATCAACTCAGCCAGAGCTTTGTCAAGCCAAGACTTAAAAATCTCTAGGGATGGAGATTCTACCACCTCCCTAGGTAACCCATTCCAGTGCTTCACCACCCTCCTAGTGAAATAGTTTTTCCTAATATCCAACTTACACCTCTCCCACTGTAACTTGAGACCATTGCTCCTTGTTCTGCCATCCGTCACTACTGTGAACAGCCTTTCTCCATTCTCTTTGGAACTCCCTTCAGGAACTCTCCAGCCCCCTAATCATTTTGGTCACCCTCCGCTGGACCCTCTCTTGAAAGAAAGAAAGAAAGAAAGAAAGAAAGAAAGAAAGAAAGAAAGAAAGAAAGAAAGAAAGAAAGAAAGAAAGAAAGAAAGAAAGAAAGAAAGAAAGAACTCTGTTAACTTTGGGAATACAACACTACGAACATAACCCATATAGAGTTGTTTTTCATGAAGGGTGTGGTGAATGTAAATGCAGATTAATAAAGAATGGGAATTACAGACTGATCTTACAAGAAAACAAAGAAACTACTAATTGTGAAAACTGACCCTATTGAAGTAAAAGGGAGTTTTTCTATTGACTTCAATAGAGCTCAGATTTAATTCTAAGAGATGTCAAAAAAGTCATATAACTCTCCGGAGGAAAGGTACACTTGCATGTACAAACATATATGAACATACCTGCACACAAAGAGAGAAGAATCCCATTACTTGCTAACTGGATTTTTTTATATCCTTCCAACTTTGAAAATGTAACCCACTGTTAGTATAAATGTCTGCACTATGAGAGTGAAAAAAATATATAACAAAACAAAATGGTTAATAAATAGTATTCTTGTATCATTATTCTGGAAATGTTCTAGGTTAAAGAAGATTATAGTGCTTAACAGAACAAAACAAGATATTAGGAACGTCACCGAGGGCATTTCTGATTAGATGAATAAACCTATTCTGATCATTCAGAACAAGGATTGTCCTACTTCAGTATTAATGAAAACTACACCGTGATGCTGGGATATGTTTGTGAAAACCAAAGAAGCTATATAAAAACCAAGCTGTATAACACACTAAACTCCTCCTCCTCTCTCCTTCGTCCCAACCCCCTGGTCTGTGTGTCAAGAATGTTTCTGGCAATTATACCACCCAGGTTCCTATGACAACAGCTCTTCTTTAAAGGGTGGCTGTCACTAGAAGGAGATAATTTAATTTCAGCTTCCATGGTAGTTCATCTCTAGGCCCCTATTTATCTTGAAAAGCTTCTTCATAGTTGTTGCATATGCTTATCTGCCTTATAGTGTTCCCATGATGTGGCTTATGACGCAGTAGGGCTGAACAGTGTGCTAATTGAAAAGCTGAAAAATAGAATTAAGCAACACATTTCAATAGGAGGTAACAGCATTTCACAGAGGATAAGAAACAAAGAGGATTCTGAGTTGTTCTTGTCTTTTAGCACTACAAAGTCAGCTCTTGCTCTCAGGTAATTAAATGCAGAACACAAGTATCAAATCTTCTAAATAATTGGGCTATGCCACAAAGAAATCTTTCTTGTAGTCAGCTAGCACACCACATGAAGATGTATCAAAAATGTTATATAGAAATCTAATAACATGACCAAGAAACTTGGATTCCCTAAGTTCTAATTGCCATTCTAGCACTGTATGCCTCTATGGCATGAGTTCCCAAACTGGAGAGCGTGAAGAAATTCCAGGGGGGGGGGCGTGAGGTGAACTGGCCACATATACCCCCATCAATCCCACCCCAAGTTTTGCTGCTATTTTTTTGGGAGGGGGGGGGGCGTGAGGGTTTCTCAAAAATCAGAAAGAGGTGTGTGATGCCGAAAAGTTTGGGAACCACTGCTCTATGTCCTTTGGCAAATCATGTAGACTCTGTTTCAGTTTCACAATGTATAAAATAAGAATAACAAAATTACTTATCTCAAAAGGGTTGGGGTGAAGTCCTTTGAGGTAGGGACAGCAAGAAATGTCTCCAGAACTGATGTGTCTTTGTGGAGGGAGTGAAGGGAAAAGTAGCTTGATGTTTCTTCTTACATATGCTCTAACCTGAGCTCAGATAAACAGGGAGACATGAACCCGATTCTCTAGTGAGTTTAAGTTATCAGCACAGCATTCCCAGTTAATTTGTAGCAGTTCATACGCCACCCCATGCACCGTGGTCCCAACAGTATTGCCAAAAGCATACTGGGGAAATGGAATGGAGGAAAGAGATCTGTTTAGCCAACAGGATATAAAGAATTCTCTGTCTGAGGACACTGTGGACCCTTATTTGCAATTTTCCCTGGAGTTCAATATAATATTTGTTTGCAGCATTATTGTAACCATGTTGGTCCCAGAGTATAAGAAAGACAAGGTAGGCAAGGTAACATCTTTTATTGGACTAATTTCTGTTTGTGAAAGGAACAAACTTTAGAGTGACACAGAGCAACTCAGAGCCTGAGGAAAAGATATAGGTAGATCAAAAGCTTGTTCTTTCCTCTGACAAAAGATGGTTCTATAAAAGATACTACCTCCCTATTTTGTCTCTCTCAGTAAAAATATTTAGCAGTGTTAGCGTGTGTACATCTACACACAATCCCAAATGTTACTGTAGCATGGATAGACCCAGCCATTCTTGCATGGCTAAAAATAACAGACATGGCAGCATGGGTTGCTAGCATTGCAATTATATATTCAGTGTCCCTGGCATGTTTTTACAGCTTGCACATATGCCAGTGCTACGTCTATCTACCCTGTTATTTTTTAAAGGTGCTAGAGTTCATAAAATTAGTGCAGCTATCCTTCCGTCATACCTCTGGTTGCAGTGTAGACATATTCTTAGACAGCACTTCTTATCCAAAGATTGCAAACATTTTACCAATATTGGTGCCACTATCCTCACGTTACAAGTGAGGACACATAGGCACAGGTGAACAGAGTCTAGACAGGAACTCTGGCTGGCCTCTTGTCTCCAGCCCTCTGCTGTCATGCTTTAAAGTCCTTATTGAAGCATTAATAACTTTTATTGACATTTAAATTTTCTGGTCATTTAAAGTTTACTGTGGCATGCTGTAAAGAAATGAAGTGGAGAGTTGGGAATGTCTGTTGAGGGTTAATTTAAGTTAGAAAATGCTAATTGCATCACTGCACAGCTCCATAATTTCAACATCCTATGCACTTTATCTCTTAGAAATTGATAGAATTTTGCGAAGAAGCATCATTTATACCTGTATAAATTATATTAATTTAATTTTCTTGTTAAATATACATGGAGTAGATAATCCTAAACCTTCTGTGGGGTTGGCTGCAAAGATTTATTAAAAGGACTCTAGAAAACTCGATGCAAACTGAAATGAGATATGGTCTGTTTTCTTTGTAAAAGATTTTCTTGGTGCTTTTGGGAATGTTTCCCTTGTTGAAATACTAAGAATTTCTGTTTGGGAATAGAGATTACATCAGGGGGGAAAAAAACCAGTTACATAAACCTATAGTTTTCTCATCACTTGGAATAATTAAAACTATGCATAGAGATGAGCAGAAACTGTTCACAAGCATCTAAAAGAAAGGCCACTCAGGAAATGAGCTTTCAGCCAGAAAAGCCGTGATTTTGATATTGTAAAGAAAGCCATGTTCATTTTTTAAATTTTATTCTTTAAATGAAACAACTGGCCCAAGCTGAGCTTCAGATGGTCTCAGTTATAGTATCCTGTAAAGTCTTTAGGGACTCATATAAACATATCCTTGAATTTATGGAGTCAAGAATACAATTGAAAAGGGATTGGCTTATCCAGGGCTTTCATTATAATGGATAAGCCTGGGAAAATTAGATAGGTAAAGACTATTTCCTAAGGGTAGACCAACTAATCTATGTCATCCCCTTGGGGCTCATCTCGAGAATTGTTTAAAAGCAGGGAAATGATTCTCCTTGAAAACTGACAGGATATACAGTCACTTCTAAACTGACTCTACCTTCAGACAGCATCTTAGTATACTTTACTTTAAATACTATTGCTCCCATAGTACTTTAAAAACACAACCTAGCTATGCCTCATCACATAGTGATGATAGATATTGATCACCCCAATTTCACTAATGGAGAAACTTCAGCAGACACACTGGGACATTAACATTCAGGAGTTTCCGGCCTTCAGTCCTTAACTTGGACCACTGTTTTTTATCTTCCAACTGGCTATCTTATCCATCTCTTCTATTAGGTCTCAGTATTTATGTGCCCCCATCAAAGCAATCTCTGACTGCTAAAAAATTCCTCTCTCTGATTAATAGACAAGATTATTTTCTGAAGCTCAGAAATATTTGGAAGAAAAAATAGTAGTATTTCATGGTGAAAGAAAGTAGCGACTTCTGAAGGGGGAAAAAAATTCATTGATAGTGCTCCAATAAATGGAAAGCCAGCGCAATATGTGATGAATTTCAGAGCCTAACAAGCCTCCATATAAATTGCACAAAATGAATAATGAGATTCTCTTAGCGAGCTGGGGGGGAAATGTGGAGGCATAGGAGACTATGCATATTTGGGAGCTGGCCTTAAATTAAACGACACTAAGACTTGATTAGGGAAAATATCTAAAATAATGCAAAGAGGAGCCTCTCTCATGCTTCCTAAATCTGTGTAACCAGCTCTCTTGGGGGCACAAGAGAATTGAATTCCTTGGAGGATTTCTCTTTCTTGCAGTAAGAATTATCCTAGTTTTTCACTGGAGATCAAGGTGAGGGGCATTCTGGTGATGGAAACGTTTATAGCCATGAAAAGTAATTACGCTAATTATTCTATTAAATATAATCATGCATATAATTACACTATTGCGCTTGACCTCCATCTTTTTACTTTGTGGGGGTGGGTTTTCCTGAAATTATAGTGACTTTGTATACAGTACTCTTTAATATTCTCATATTAAAATGTAATAGGCAAAGGAGCTGTTGACATTTATCTTACACTCTTCAGGCACAGTCCCTTCTTCTATTTTATTTATATAGTGAATAATCAGGCATATACATAGGTAGAGAGGCCCTGGCCATGCCATTGCTTCTCAACCAGCACATCTCACTGCTCAGGCTCTGATGGCCTTTAATGGGCATGCCCTTTTGCAGTGTTACCATACTGTGCACCTTGGGAACTCAGCTCCAGTTGATGCAGGAAGAATGCTAAGTAACCTTAGGCTGAACCTATTTCAGAGTTCTTTCGCTGTTACACGGACACTGTATTGGTCATTTTGTTTTTTATTGGGGCTGGATAAAGTATCACCCCAAAACATGACAAAGTCATTAGGCATTGAAGTTAAATAGGACACAACGAGAACTATATTGGGGTTTGATTCCACTCCTGTTGAAGTCAAAGGCAAAAGACTCCAGTGGGAGCACATACTAGCTACTAGGAATCTGAAGGACTAGTTAACTATCTGATAAGCAAATCCTGTTGCCTAGTCACTCCCCCCCCCCCCCCCCCCTCCGTCGTTGCCTCTATTAGAAAGAGGCAGCTGGGGGGAGGGAGAGTGGGGTGGAGGGAGTACTTCTAAGCAGCAGTGCCGTGTAGAGCCTGGGGCCAGGAATCATTTCAAGGGATGGTGTCATGTGTTCACTCCTTGTGTGTTCAAGAAAAAGACATAATCCCTCCTTGATATATCTCTAGGACAGAGCAAATTGGCATTGCCTTTAGTTGGCTGCCACAGTCAATGTGCCATGGTCTAATTCGTAATAGCTTGCTGCCTCAGTTTCCCTATTTGGCAAAATGGGGACAATACTTTCTTAGGTTCATGAGAATATTGTGAAGATTAGTTAGTGTTTGTAACATGCCTTAGATGCTCAAGTGGAAGACCTCACAGGACTGCACAGTGTTTATTATTAAAAGTATTTTTAATTCAGAATTTTGTTCATTTAAGTGAAAAATGCTAAATGGATAAAGTATCACCCCAAAACATGACAAAGTCATTAGGCATTGAAGTTAAATAGGACACAACAAGAACTATATTGGGGTTTGATTCCACTCCTGTTGAAGTCAAAGGCAAAAGACTAATGAGATTCTCTTAGCGAGCTGGGGGGAAAATGTGGAGGCATAGGAGACTATGCATATTTGGGAGCTGGCCTTAAATTAAACGACATTAAGACTTGATTAGGGAAAATGTCTAAAATAATGCAAAGAGGAGCCTCTCTCATGCTTCCTAAATCTGTGTAACCAGCCCTCTTGGGGGCACAAGAGAATTGAATTCCTTGGAGGATTTCTCTTTCTTGCAGTAAGAATTATCCTAGTTATTACTAGGTCTTTCATCTCCATTGATGAGGGAGGAGTCCTAGAAGTTCATGCTCTAACTTTGACTTGAATATATATGGAGGAGTTTAGATTAGGGAAAAATGCCCCTTTTTATGCTAAAAATATTCCAAGGCTGAAGTGTTTCAACCAGTTTGAATTCAATTATTTGAACAATGAAGGGGGGAGGGCTGCAAAACAGGGGCTGAAATCTCAGGGAAGCAAACTATTTTAAAGAGTTCCTGTATTCTGATTCTATTTGGCTAGCAATCACTCCAGAACTGGCTCTCATGTTAATTTGTCACTTTTCAATCCTAGCAGTACTGAGAAAGTAGAGCAGAATGAAGAATGAAATATTAACACTACAGGACAAATTAGTACGGAACAAAGAATGCAGGCTGTAGTTACAGGACAAGGGACTGTGTTCTGAGAAGCCATAACTCTGAGGTTGTGGGTAAATAATCATCTGAGCATGATTTCCCAATGTGATGCTGTGGGCTATAGAGCTAATGTGATCCTGGGAATACACGAACAAGGGTATCTCATGTAGGAGATGAGCTTTTTTTTTACCTCTGTATTTGATACTGGTATGACAGCTACTAGAATTCTGTGACCCGTTCCAGTGTTCTCTATGCAAGGAGGATGCTGATAAACTAACATTCAGAGAGCAGCCATGTGAACAATTAAAGGATTAGAAAACATGCCTTATAGCAATAGACTCAAAGAGCTCAATCCATTTAGCTGAACAAAGAGAAGGTTAAGGGGTGATTTGAGTATCTAAGCACCTACGTGGGGAGTAAATATTTAATAATGGACTCTTCAATCTTAGCAGAGAAAGGTATAACATGATCTTATGGCTGGAAACTCAAGCTGGCTGGAAATAAGGAGAACATTTTTAACAGTGTGGGTAATTAACCACTGGAACAATTTCCCACAGATTATGGTGGATTCTCCATCATGGAAAATTTGTAAATTAATATTGGATGTTTTTTCTGAAAGATCTGCTCTAGGAATTATTTTGGGGGAAGATCTACAGCAGGTCAGACAAGATGATCACAATGCCTTCTGGCTTTGGTATCTCTAAAAAACCAAAGCTTTCAAACATTTTACCCAAGGCTGACAGGCAGCTATGTCTGAGGTCTGATTTTACTGAGCCTCTTTAGTCCCTCCCTATTCTCCACTATAATATCCTGCAAACAAGGGGACCAATTACCCATTGTCTTGCAACTTGTATAGAAATTTATATCAGTGCTCAGTAAAATGCTGTGTCCAATGGTACCATGTAAGAAAGACTGTGTTTAATGCTCACTTTGCACTAGTGTAAAGAAGTATACAGAATGCAATGCAACACTGAATCAGGCCCAAAAGGGAAAATGCCATGGAAAAAATTGGAAGATTCACTAACTTTTGTTATCTGCAAACGTTCATTCTTTTTGCAGATGTAATCAGGGTCTGAATGAGTTCTCCCCTGAGAACGAGTTGGGAGGGGAAGAGACTTCAGGAGAAAATTCTATTTATATGATGAACATACCTACTCTGCCAAGAAGTTGTGTTGCATTAAGTGATCAACTTGGGCTGATGATGGATTACATACAACTTTAGTATTGAATGCAGGGATAGTGAAATATTGTTGTCTTTATCGTATGACTAAAAGGGAGCAGAACTGTGCTTAATCTGTTCAATATTAGGGAGTTACCCTCATCTGAAAGAACCTCATAAAATAAAATAATGGAGATTGCCTATCTCCTAGAACTGGAAGGGACCTTGAAAGGTCATCCAGTCCAGTCCCCTGCCTTCACAGCAGGACCAAGTACCATCCCTGATGAATTTTTGGCCTAAATCCCTAACCTATATGGCCTCTGCAAGGATTGAACTCACAACCCTGGGTTTAGCAGACCAATGCTCAAACCACTGAGCTATCCCTCCCCCATCAAACCAGGGCCTCAAATGCCAGAGCCCTGTGAAACTTAGAGGAGTGGGGACAGGCATCCAAAATAGGAAATGTGGCCCCTCCCTCAGGGTACCTGGTCTAGTTTAACCTGTCCTTCCCCACTTTTCAAAGATAGAGCTAAATAGGCTCCATAAGGAGCCTTTGTTATTTTAAGTGCTTGACTGAGTACTGAAATCACTTGTGGTGGGAAAACATTTCTGCTCTGCTTTCTAAAAGCTGATGATCCCTGAGAGACTGACCTGCAGAGGTTATTGCAAGTGGTAAGCCAGTGGGACTGCAAGCTGGTGAGAGTGGAGAGCAGTTAGCCAGTGGGAGCAGAATGACAGGCTGCAGAGAGGAACTGCCATTGGTGGGACAGCCAGATACAGCAAATACTCAGATGGCAAAGCAAGCAGGGTGCCTTTACCCACTGCTGGCCCTACCATGAGGCGAACTGAAGTGGCCACCTCAGGTGCCAGACTGGGGGGCAGGGGGGGTGCCTCTAGGACCCAGAGTGTGGCTAGAAAATTGTGTCTGCTGCTGGTGCATGTGTAGGTAGCAAAGCAGTACCATGAGAGAAGTAGAACAGGAAGAAGGCAAGAATTGAGACCTTTCAAAGTTTTGGCCCAAGCAAGGGGGTATGGGAGCATCATTTGAGCTCCCCACATCAGGTGCCAAAATGTTGTGGGCCAGCCCTGGCTTTATCCCCAGGTGGGAGGTGAACTTGCACAAATGCACCTCTGAACTCTAGGCCCTCACTGATCAAGGACAACCACTGTGAGTGGGGGAACAGAGAAGGGCATAGAAAAGGAACTTTTGGTTACAGAACTGAAGAACATGATACAGAAGGCATTGCCCTACAGACTCTGGGGTGGGTGTTCTGCTCACAGTTCTATGATTATGAATTCTGCTCGTGGCATTTTCCCTAATTAATGGTAGGTGACTTCTCTCCTTGCATTAAAGGTTTCTTTTCTATAGTCAGATTTTGTACTTGTGAATTGTGAAGTCACTAAAAGCTGTTAATCTTCTGAGAGGTGCCCAAGATGGTATGTAATTTTTCTAGGTTACTGGGTGGGGCTCAAGATGATTCTGTATTGTATTGTTGAAAAGGAAACTCTAAATATTGAACCCGATGCTGGATGCTGCTGGCTCTACTTGGCAGAAGGATTTCATAAACACCTGCATATCTAGGCAACTTACATTGAAAGCAGACAAATCTGCCCTCATTCACACTCCTGCAAAGTCCATTTTGTTCACTAGAAGCAAAATTATCTTATGTAATTAGCTTACGTAAGGGCAGGATTAAGTCTGTATTTGCCTGTATTGCAGCTGTGATTCCTCAGTACAGATCAAAACTAAAGAAAAATTCAATTTCTTCTGAACAGCACCAATAGTATTAGAAGCCTGTGTAGGAAAAAGGAATGAGTTTATGAGAGACAAAAGTTTGAGATGTCAGTTTCCATTAAAAAAAAAATGTCAGGAGATGCACTTGAGGACAGAGAGTTTGTTTTAGTTTCATCAGCTTTACTCTGCATAATGCTGCTAAACAATAATGACAATGAGTCTAAATGATCCTAGGAGAACTTGTGCAAGTAGCAAAAGAACAAGTGGAATCAGCAAATGCCCAATTTGGCTTTTTTAATTTGTTTTGGTGGATAGATATAAACAAAATTATTCTTTATCCATGAGCACAGTTTTGTTGCATAGATTATAGAGTGCATAATTAGATACTATATGAAAGCATCTATCCTGACTTTATCTTTTTTCCATCACCTTACCTTTAGTACATTTAAACAATTTGTGATCTATTTCGTTGGGTTTATATGACATAGCTACTATACTGTATGTAATTAGAGCAACAACACTTGTGATTTGTAGCAGAGTGCAGCATCTATCAAAGGAGCTAATTCCAAATTCAAAAAACAAAAAGCCAACCCTTTTTAAAATTCATTGGCTAGTAAGACAACAATAGAGGTGACCCCAATTATCTGAATGACTCAAAGATGAGACATTTTGGGATATTGGGAATATGTCTCCATAGTCTGAGCCAGCGAGCCTCACAGCTCAGCTCAACAGAAGTTGTTGCTTGGACTCTGAAGTTACATTCCTCCTGAAGCCCGAACTCTGGGCTACACTGGCAGATCCCATTCATCTCTGGGCATAATTGAACCTTGGACATCTGGAACTTACTCTATTGCTTGAGCTAAAAGCCAGGTTCCTATTAGCTAAGGCTGTACAGCAGACTCATTCTCTCTGTAAATGGTCTCAGTGCCACTAAATGGGACAGTACACCACACCCAGAAGGTGTGTGGTTACATTAGCACAAGCCCCATAACCCTGAGTCAACTGACCCAGGCTTGTATGTTTGCTGTCACAGACAGTGTAGACTCTAGGGCTGCGTCTAGACTGGCCAGTTTTTGCGGAAAATCATCTGCTTT
>CM057846.1:144553612-144567395 GCA_030068395.1 Apalone spinifera
TCCCAGAATCATGTTTGCTTTTTTTGCAACAGCATCACACCGCTGACTCATATTTAGCTTGTTATCCACCATAACCCCTAGATCCCTTTCTGCTGTACTCCTTCCTAGACAGTCGCTTCCCATTCTGTATGTGTGAAACTGATTGTTCCTTCCTAACTGGAGCACTTTGCATTTGTCTTTATTAAACTTCATCCTATTTACCTCAGACCATTTCTCCAATTTGTCCAGATCATTTTGAATTATGACCCTATCTTCCAAAGCAGTCGCAACCCCTCCCAGGTTGGTATCATCTGCAAACTTAATAAACGTACTTTCCATGCCAATATCTAAATCGTTGATGAAGATATTGAACAGAGCCGGTCCCAAAACAGACCCCTGCAGAACCCCACTTGTTATACCTTTCCAGCAGGATTGAGAACCATTACTAAATACTCTCTGAGAATGGTTATCCAGCCAATTAAGTACCTACCTTATTGTAGCCCCATCTAAGTTGTATTTGCCTAGTTTATCGATAAGAATATCATGTGAGACCGTATCAAATGCCTTACTAAAGTCTAGGTATACCACATCCACCACTTTTCCCTTACCCACAAGACTCGTTATCCTATCAAAGAAAGCTATCAGATTGGTTTGACATGATTTGTTCTCTACAAATCCATGCTAGCTGTTCTTTATCACCTTACCAGCTTCCAAGTGTTTACAGGTGATTTCCTTAATTACTTGCTCCATTTTCTTCCCTGGCACAGAAATTAAACTAACTGGTCTGTAGTTTCCTGGGTTGTTCTTATTTCCCTTTTTATAAATGGGCACTATATTTGCCCTTTTCCAGTCTTCTGGAATCTCTCCTGTCTCCCATGATTTTCCAAAGATGATAGCTAGAGGCTCAGATACCTCTTCTATCAACTCCTTGAGTATTCTAGGATGCATTTCATCAGGCCCTGGTGACTTGCAGGCATCTAACTTTTCTAAGTGATTTTTAACATGTTCTTTTTTTAGTTTATCTTCTTAACCTACTCCCTTCCCACTAGCATTCACTATGTTAGGCATTCCTTCATCAGACTTCTCGGTGAAGACCGAAACAAAGGAGTCATTAAGCATCTCTGCAATTTCCAAGTTTCCTGTTACTGTTTCTCCCTCCTCACTGAGCAGTGGGCCTATCCTGTCCTTGGTCTGCCTCTTGCTTCTAATGTATTTATAAAAAGTCTTCTTGTTTTCCTTCATTCCTGTAGCGTGTTTGAGCTCATTTTGTGCCTTTGCCTTTCTAATCTTGTCCCTGCATTCCTATGTGGTTTGCCTATATTCATCCTTTGTCCTTTGTCCTAGTTTCCATTTTTTATAGGACTCCTTTTTTATTTTTAGATCATGCAAGATCTCGTGGTTAGGCCAAGGCAGTCTTTTGCCATATTTTCTATCTTTCCTATGCAGCAGAATAGCTTGATTTTGGGCCCCTAACAATGTCCCTTTGAAAAGTTGCCACCTCTCCTCAGTTGTTTTTCCCCTCAGTCTTGATTCCCATGGGACCTTACCTATCAGCTCTCTGAGCTTACCAAAATCCTCCTTCCTGAAATCCATTCTCTCTATTTTGCTGTTCTCCTTTCTACACTTCCTTAGAATTGTGAACTCTATGATTTCATGATCACTTTCACACAAGCTGCCTTCCACTTTCAAATTCTCAACCAGTTCCTCCCTATTTGTTAGGATCAAATCTAGAACAGCTTCCCCTCTGGTAGCTTTTCAACCTTCTGAAATAAAAAGTTGTCTCCAATGCAGTCCAAGAACTTTTCGGATAGTCTGTGACCCGCTGTGTTATTTTCCCAACATATATCTGGGTAGTTGAAGTCCCCCATCACCACTAAGTCTTGGGCTTTGGATGATTTTGTTAGTTGTTTAAAAAAAAGACTCATCCACCTCTTCCACCTGAGTAGGTGGCCTGTAGTTGACTCCTAGCATGACATCACCCTTATTTTTTACCCCTTTTAGCTTAACCCAGACACTCTCAACACTTCCATCTCCTACGTCCATCTCCACCTCAATCCAAGTGTGTATATTTTTAATATATAAGGCAACGTCTCCTCCCTTTTTTCCCTTTCTATCCTTCCAGAGCAAGCTGTACCCTTCCATTCCAACATTCCAATCATGTGTATTATCCCACCAAGTTTCTGTGATGCCAACAATGTCATAGTTGTATTTATTTATTAGCACTTCCAGTTCTTCCTGCTTATTACCCGTACTTCTCGCATTTGTATATAGGCATCTAAGATACTGATTTCATCTTGCCTCCAGTGTTTTGCCCTGACCCTCCTCTCTCTCTGCCATTATAGCCCCCACTCCCTCCCATTTCCCACCCATCTCCCAGGTTTCCATGTTCTCCACTTACCTGTGGGCTTTGCTCACCTGTCCCCATTGAATTTAGTTTAAAGCCCTCCTCACTAGGTTAGCCAGTCTGTGTCCAAATAGGGTCTTCTCCCTTCTTGAAAGGTGAACACCATCTCTGCCTAGCAGTCCTTCCTGGAATAGCAACCCGTGGTCAAGGAAACCAAAGCCCTCCTGGCAACACTATCTTTGCAGCCAGGCATTCACCTCCAGGATGTACTCGTCTCTGCCTGGGCCCCTGCCTTTGACAGGAAGGATCAAAGAGAATACCACCTGTGCTCCAAACTCCTGCACCCCTGTTCCCAGAGCCCTCTAGTCACTCGTGATCCGCTTAGTGTCACATCTCGCAGTATCATTTGTGCCCATATGTATGAGTAACATGGGGTAGTAGTCAGAGGGCCAGATAATCCTCAACAATGCCTCCGTAACATCTCAGATACAGGCCCCCCAGCAAACAGCATACCTCCCGAGATGAAATGTCAGGGCGACAGATGGGTGTCTCCATCCCCCTCAGAAGAGAGTCTAAGACCATCACTACCCTATGTTTCCTATTCAAAGTGGTGGCAGCAGACCTCCCAGCTTTGGGGGTACGAGTCTTCTGCTCCTCTGTTGTAGGGGGTGATTCCTTATCTCCTGTATAAAGAAGAGCATAATGGTTTCCTAGTACCACAATGGGAGGGCTCGGAGCGGGGGTGGAGCACTGCCTGCTGCCAGAAGTAACCAGCTGCCAGTGGCCACCCTGAGCCATCCCCTCCTCCACCAGTGATGTGTCAGCAGTCTTGTGTACTGGGACAGTTACCTCAGCTGCCTCCACATGAGCACTGTCCAGGAATTGCTCGTAGATTCGGATGGTCCTCAACCTAGCCACCTCCTCCTGTAGTTCTCCCTGAACTGCCTGAGAGATTCCACCAACAGGCACCTTTCACAATGGATGGTCCCCCCAGCCTGGATATTAATAAGTGGGAATTGCAAGCCACAGTCCCTGCAAAACCACACCAGGATCTGGATAGAGGCATCCATGCTCAGGCACTCTGTCTGGCTACAGGCACAGGTGGAGGAGACCGAAGCATCTGTCTCATTGGGCAGCTTCCACCCTACTGAACTTCAAGGCCTGTCTTTTGTGTATCTCCTTCCCATGTCAGCCCTCAGTTTCTGACGATGTGGATGAGGCTTTCTTGATTCTGCAGTCCAAGGAATAGGTTGTGGTTTCTCCTGGGCAGTCTCTGAGGGATACCACACATCTTTGCTAAAAGAAAGCTCACACAAATGCTGTCCATACTTTTTTCATTTTGCGGAGAAAAATGTCTATTTCTAGGTCTTTTATTGTCATAGTTTTCACTAGTTCTAACTGATTCCATTGGAGCCAATTTACACCAGCTGAGAGTCATGGCTTTAAATTAACTTTAAAAAGAAGACAGGAGTTTTTATTGTTGCTCCAACATATTTTTGTCTTCTGGAATTTGCTGAGATAGCATCCACATAGAGGAAATGGGAAATGCACAATAGTTCAATCCACAGAAGAGAGCAGTCTAAAGACTTTTTTTTTCCAGCTAAATAGTTGTATAAAATGCGTAAACACTTTTCAGAAATGAGACTTAACTCTTCATCCTTAACCCTACAGAATTCTGGCAATCAGAAAAGAAATGTGTGAAAATAAAATCACAGGCTGCTGAGAAACAGAATTGTTTTACAGTAGGGCTCATGTATCCTTTGTAGTCATTGTAAAGGGACATTAAGGAAATAGTAGATAAATGATGGAATATTGCTATGTAGATGTTATATAATTATACTTTATGGAACCATTTGTTAGAATTGCACATTGAAGTTTATTGTTAGCAACTTTACATTTGTGGAATAGGGTGACACAGACTTGTTAAACTGGAAATTATGCCACTGTAATAAAAAATGCTATTTGTGATGCAGATTTCCTTAGTTTCATGAAAAGCCTCTCAGTGAAGAATGGTTCTACGTCAAGTGTCTGCTATATTTCCAACTGAGGGACGAGAGTTACTGGTGGCTATAAACATTTTAAAGATGGAAGAGGCTGTTAGTGTTATAAGCTATTTGTATGCAGTGAGGGAGGGTTGTTTTTTTTTTTTATCAAGAGCAAATTTGGGATTCTAACTCAAAAGTGAGAATGTGGAAATTTTTGCAGACGTGAATCTTAAAATAGGGGCCTTTTCATTCCTTAATGCACAAATGTAACAACTATTTTTGTTGCCTTGTTCATATTAATCTCTCCCGTTAATGTTGAATCATAGCATTAAACACTCCCTGTGTTGTGTTCGGCCAGATCTCACAAGCTATAGGGAAGGAGCTTTATTTAAATGGATAGCCACCAAGGACCACCAAACCACTGCAGGGAATGTGAATGGCATGCAATGGGGTAGCACTTCCAGTCAGGACTGCATCTGTGCCCTGCTGTAGTGTAATTGGCTTGTACATTTCTGGAAGTCTCTGATGGTATGGAACTCTGATCTTTACCACTTGCGCTTTAAATTCCATTGTGACAACACAAAATGTCAACATTGTTAACTAGTCCACCATTGCTGCTTAGGAGAACTATCCAGTTTCTGTATGAATGTGGCAGACCTTGGTATTATGAATTGAGTTATGGTAGAGTACTATCTTTTTTCTATCCTGAAGCTGCAGAGGAGACTTCTTGTCTGTCTGAAGGTTAGGCAATTAGGTGCGCTGTCTGTTTGAATTTCAAAGTATTCAAGAGAAAAATAGTGTTTTGATCACCACGTTGGTCTTGGGTTACCACAATAAATTAACACCCAAGCTCTAGTGTGGGTACTGACCTGTCAGTCTTAGGGATTTGTACTGCTACATATCATTGCAGTATCTGAATGCCTCACATACAAAATAAATTGGCAAGAATCATAGAATGATAGCACTTGAAGTGACCTTGAGAGGTCCAGTCCCCTGCCCTCATAGCAGGACCAAGCATCGTCTATCACCCTGATAGATGTCTATCCAACCTGCTCTTAAACATCTCCAGTGATGGAGATTCCACAACCACCTTAGGCAATTTATTCCAGTGTTTAACCACCCTGACATGCAGGAAGTTTTTTCCTAATGTCCAACCTAAACCTCCCTTTCTGCATTTTAAGCCCATTGCTTCTTGTCCTACCCTCAGAGGCCAATGAGAACGAATTTTCTCCCTGCTCCTTGTAACATCTTTTTTAGATACTTGAAAACTGCTAGCATGTCCCCCTAAAGTGGGAGTCTGCCTCTTCTCTGTTTCTAAGCTCTACAAAGATTTGCATGGGTACATTTGAGGAATTAAAAAAATAAAAAGAACCCCCCAAATTTGAAGTTAACATGGAAGTACCACAAATCATTTAAGTTATGTGTAATCAAAACCAGAAGGGCTAAGTATGTTACCGTAAGTACCTAGGCTAATATATGGCAAATGCATTTGTATTGCAGATAAATGTGCACCTATTACAGAATAGATATGTGTATGCTAGTAAATCTAACTGCACAGATCACAAGATAGAATATAAATTACACTAAATGGAAGAATAATCCAGCATAATGACTTTAAAAGGAGAGAGATAAAAAAGGCCCTCCAGCATCTCAAGTCAGTATGTGATCTACAAGTTTCAGTCTGCACACCTGCATTCCCTATGCAATTTCAAATGTCTGTGATATTTATCTTCATTTTCCTGTCCTAAACTCTTTGTGAGAGAAAAATAAGTGCAGAACACACTTCATTTTTTTTTAAAGTGAGTGAGCAACTCCTTGGAGTTCAGAGAACAAACTCTGCCAGAAAATATATAATTATTAACTTATAATGCAATTTCCTGCAATTTAGAAAACACATTTTAAATGGTGAATTCTAAAAAAGCCCCTCAACTGTAGCATATACTGTGTGTTTACCAAGCACCTAGCATGGAGACATGAACAATCATTAGAAGTGGCAGAGAACAGAGCTGTTACACTCATCAGCTATAGCTGCATTTCAGTGAGAAAGCAAATATTTCTGAATGGAGAGACAGAGCAAGACATGTATGGTAATTTTTATAGAGATTATGAATCTTTTAGAACAAAAGGCACTGTATTATAGGTGGAGCTGGTAAAATCACCTCTTTTTATGGTTGCCTGACACTTTCCCTTATATAACTGTAATGAGATTCACTCACTTCCGCAGTGCTGCCTTCTGGTTAGCCCAGGAATTAGCTCAGTTCATGGAGGGTGCCACCTTTTGGCCAATATCTCACCCATTAATGCTCTATTGTCTCCATCATCTCTCTGCAGACCCATGTCGCTCTTTGGGCTGAGGGACTCAGCAGTCCTCAGTCCATACATCAGCCACCATAGCCAACTGCAGCCTCAAAGTCTAGCCCCTTACCTCAGGGACAAGCTGCAGTCTGTGAGCGCCATGCTTCAGTGTGGCAAGGTACAGTGCAATGGGGAAGGGAGGACCCAGGCCTACCCACTACTCTGGGTCCCAGCCCAGGAATCCTCTGGCAGCAACCTTGTCCTGCCCTCTTTCACTCCCCTTAACTGCCCTCAGCGTACCCTGGTCCACTTCCCCATGACACTTGTACTTTCTTAACCTGTGTATCAAGGCCTACAGCCTGGTAGGCATCAGGCTGGGGCTCCTCTCCAGTTCCCCTGAACCTGCCCCACACTGCTCTGTCTGAGGTACTTCTCACTGGAAACGAGTCCTTCCCTTTCACTGGTCAAGACCCAACTGCCCTCTGCTCTGCTGAGCAGCTCCTTATACCAGGGCTGCACCAGCCAGCAGCCCTTTGATTGGCCCCCTCTGAGTCTCTCCCTGATTGGCTGGGTTCAAGGTCTATTAAAGCAATTCTAATGTTTCTGTGATTATGACTGTGGTGAAACAGAGAAACCCTCCACCAGCACAGGATGAATTAAGGAGAAGTTAAGGTCAACCTTCCTTTCCCCAAATAGTATACCTGCTGTCATTACCAGGCCTGGGTAAGAAGGGGAAAAAAAGAGAGAGAGCCTGGCTCAGTTTTTGGATGATTGTTGAAGAGGTAGACTATAATCGCCTTCCTGCCTGAAGGAAGGATCATTCGTCTTCTAGCCGAGGTACCAAACTCTGTCTTCCTAGCCAAAAGACAGAGACAGAAACCTACAAGCACCCATCCTGAGAGAAATCTGAGATACCAAGCATAGAGATTTTATGTGGTCCTGACCCCACCAATTTCATAGCTGTCCCAGCTGAAGGAAACTGGGATAGTAGCAGAATGCCACCCAAGGTCAAGAAGGAAGCAATACTGGAGATAAACCACCACACAGTCTTTGACTACAGGGTGCCATGCTCCAAAGTGAAGAGGCAACAGTATGAAGTAGTCCAAGACACTGGATATAGACACTTTCCCTAGAAGATCCTCTAATCAGGGTTGACTTACACAGAGCCCTGGGCTGGGATCTAGTGGAATAGGAGGGGCCTGGTCCTTAACTTTAAAACCAAGGCATCTGAACCACAAAAGCAGGGGGCAGGAAGCAAATTCCTCCAACCATGAAATTGAATGGCTTTCCATTCTCCCCCCCACTAATTACAGTAACGTTATTGTCAGACTGTCTGGAGTTGCTCATTTCAATAAATGCCAGTCTCAGAACAAACTGTCAAGAAACAGGTCTTAAACCCCAAACAGATTCCATGTTTTATACTTACATTCACCAACCACATAAAAAGTGTAAATGCCTCAAGCACTCTGATAACCTTTATGAGGCATCACAGACAGCAGCGTTGAGCATTACAGTCTATCTTGCCACCCAGACCTGGCTTTTTGATAAATGGTCCCTTATGCCAAAAATCACAACAATAGTCAGGTTACTCCCAGTCCCAGAGGACCAGTCACTTATCCCAAGTAAAACCTCTCTCACATCTCAAACCAAAAGACAACATGTGTAGTCAATCCCATAATAAACTAACTAAAGGTTTATTACCTAGGAAAAAGAAAAGAAAGCCATTACCAGGTTAACACAGGTCAGCATAAATGAGCTACAAACTTAAATTCAAAAGGTAATAGAAAGGACTGTAAAAAGCAAGCTCTATTTGTCCTTTCAGAAGCAGCTACAGATCTTTGCTTCTTGGTTGCAAACAGCAGAAAGATAACATTTCTTCTTGTCAGGCATTTTCATGCCCTTCCCCAGACTTCAAAACTAATGGGGTGAGTGTTTGTGCATTATTTCCTCTTCATGGAGGTAGAAAGAGCAATCAAGAGTCTTTCGTACATCAAAGTTCCACAAGTCTTGCTGAATATCTGTGGACTTTTTTTTTTGTTGGGAAGGAGAGGACAATTCCTGTAGTAAATTAGGATTTCACAGTTGATAATTCTCTCCTGACTGTGTACATTTCTAGTTTTGTAGCAAGGACATTTATAGTTATAGAGCAAATACTTACATTACCTTTTAACACAGGATACAGAGATTATAAATGAGATTATTGCATACAGCAATTTACAAGTATTTCATAAAGTCCAAACACTAAAAACCTTCTGATAAATGTAACATATTTTAACAATGCCATCACACAGGTGAGTCAGACTAGTTTCTAGTGATGTATTTGTTAGAGAAATTTTGGGGTAAGGAATATTTGTTACTGTGTGTTTGCACAAATGCCAAACAAGACCAATCTTGTTTAAGGCTTCTAGACTATACTGTATATAAAAATGCACTGATAACAGAAAATATAGTGGTATTGTAAATAGTACTGTGATATACTTGATGATCAAAACTGACTTTTTAAAGGCAATTACTGTGTAACGCTGATTGGTCATCAAGATTTCATCCTTAAAGAAAAATGTGCCAAGAGCACATTCTCCCCAAGATGATGGGGAGGTAATTCAATAGGAAAGCTAGCCTTCTTCTAATACTTCAGCCAGGATGGAGCTAGTAGGGCAAAATTGTCAGTTTATCCTATTTTGACAGTTATCAAATGTGGCAGTTACAGCTACATTCAAATCTTTCCATAAGACTATTTTTTCCTTTTAATGTAATGAGAGATGAAAGATGTGAATAATTCCTGTGTGGCATTTCCATCATCCATCAGTGGTGCTTTTCTTATCAAAGTGACAGCACTCCCAGTGCTCCAGGACATCATGAAGAATTATTTACTGAATAAACAGTATGTTAAAAGATACAAATATCCCACAATAACCCTTTAATGAGCATTTATTAGGAATTCAAAGAGAGTTGGCACTAGTAAAACAAGAAAATGTCAGAGTACATAATCCAAAACATTGTGACCCAGTAATAACTGAATTCTTTCCATCCCACCCCTCCACCCAAGCAACCTCAAAAATATTTTTATTACTCAAAAATAATATTTTTTAAACAGAATTTCTTGTGAGCCATTGTCAGTCACTGGTAGAATGAAGACAACTGCTTGAAGGGACAACTGCGAATCAATATTTTTTGACTGACTTGTTCTGTGGACAAAAATAATTATAAAAGATAAAGAATATCTGAAGAGCAGATACCAGTATCATTCTTACAGGAAGCTGACTACCTTTATCACCTCAGCCCCTTCTATTGCACATAACTATCAATAGTAACTATGATAGATATATTGGTGATATGAATGGAATAATAAGGTGAAAAATCAGACCTGAAGGAATCCTCTCTTTTTTTGTGTTTGTATGTGTTTTGTATGCTGCATTTGTTATTTGGTTTGGGGTTGTTGTTGTTTTCTCCATCTAATAGGTTTGTATATTACTATAATAAAAATGTTATATTATAAAACTAATTCAGCTTTGGAAGTTCTTTGTCATTTGCCTCTCCGGATTTACTATACCTTTATGGTAGGAGGTACCCTAGGCAGCTAACAAAGTTATATTTTTCCTGGGAAAGAATTATTTAGTAACCTAAATATTTTGCATTATTTCCCAATGATTGTTTGTTTCACCTGTACCCCCCACTTCCACACACACCTTCTGCTTTAATGTTTTAATGTGATGCTTAGATAGTGTAGCAGAGTCAGTTAATTTCCAGGAATTTTAATTGTAGTTTCAGTGGGGAAAGTGTCAGCGCTAAGAATCAGGTTAGATGCTTAACGCACTGACAACCTGTGCAGCACTGTCAGGTGGGATGTACAGTCAACCAGTGGCACTCACTGCAGTGAGATGTTACAAAGGCCAGAGAAATATTTGGGTTAAAAATATATACATGAAGAATAGGTTCACCAATTAGCCAAGATGGTGAGGGATACAGCCCTATGCTCTGAGTGTCCCTATGACTCTCACTAGTAAAATGTGAGACTGGATAGCAGCGGAAGATAATTTGGTTCCTCTGAAGCATCTGACACCAGTTGCTATTGGAAGACAGGATACTTGGCTAGATGGACTACTATTCTGAGCCAGTATGATCATTTTTATGGGAGTGATCTGCTAATAATGAGGCAGACTACATAGATATATGCATGTTAAAGGTAAAGGTACATAATGAGACCTCTAGTTAAGGTTGCAATAAGATTTAATTTAAAAGATTTCATTACATTTTTCCATCATTTATAACTTTCTCAAATGTTTATCTTTTGATCTGAAGTTTTCCAATTTTGTACTTCATCTAAGGATGAAATGTTGGGGGAAGAAAACAGCTGTATTCAGCTAGGAAGGGTGTACAACTAAATGTATTTCTGCAATTACAAAAAATGGCTTGCACCTTTTTTTGGGCAGCCCTAGCCACCCAGAGATCTAGAATATGACTGAAATTGGGGTCTGATAGATCATTGGGTGGCATCTGTCTTGGAGATATGATGAAAAACCATATTCTTTCGGTCAAATTATCAGGCTATTTTAAGATATACTTTGAGTACATGCGTTCATTTGTTTTTAATCACACACTTTTTTATTTTAACTAACATTCTGTTGGCACTGAACATGTGTGCACAGGTATTGAGTGATCTCATTTAACACATCAATTGGAAAAATGTAAAAAATGCTCACAGTATGAAAGCACTGTGAGATCTATGGAGGAAAAGCACTGTAAAAGTGCTATTAGTGGTAATACAGGTTGCACCTCCCAAAAATGAAATTCTCTGATCCGGCAACATCTGTGGTCCAGCAGGACCATGGATGTTCCTTGATCAGAGAACCCTAGAAGCCTAGTGGCAAGGGGCAATCCAGGAGGAGCTGGGCTGAAGCAATGGGATGGGGCAGGAGCTGGGGCTGGCAGAAGCCCCCAGCAGTGGGGCTGGAGCTAGCAGAAGCCCTCAGCAACTCCCGACAGCCTGCAGCTCTGGGACTGGAGCCAGATCCTGGGCAGCCCATAGACATGTGGCCACAGCCTCTGGGCTGCCCTGGGGCAGGAGGTGGCACTCTCGACAGCCCACAGCACTGGGACCTGGGGTTGGGGCTGGCGGCAGCTCCAGAAACCCACAGCAGCATAGGACTAGAGCCCTGGACAGCTCACGGAAATGGGGCCAGAGCCTGCAGGCTGCTGCGGGGCTGGGACCAGAGCCCCGGAAGTCGGTCCAGGGCCAGAACCAGTCCCTGGCAGCCTGTGTCAATGCGGGCTGCTGGATCCCAGCAGGTAGTCAGCAGGGTCAACAACCTAGCAGGCAGCCTGGCAGGGGCTGGAGGTAGTCTCCCCATCACCACTCTCTCCACAGCTGGGGGCTGTGGCAGAGACCCTTCTCTAGTGCAGCAGATTCCCTGGTTCGGGAACTGGCGGGTCCCGAGGGTGCTGGATAAGAGATGTCCAACCTGTAGTATTTATTTCTATTTGTCATTCATTATGTAGTCTCTCAAAGTGCTACATTATAAAGCATAAATTACACTGATATATCATTTCTGCCATCTTTATACTACTAGAACAATGCAAAAAGTAGACTTTGTGTAAATGAAAATCTGTATCTCTGACAGAGATGCAACAATTTATAGAATAGTGAAGAGAAGCGAAGGATAGATTATATAAAAAACTAAATCATCACTGTAGATATTTAAAATACTGTACCATGCAGAAAGAAAAGTCATGGTGCATAAAGGAAAAAAACAGAACACAAAATTTCAGGGTAACATAGATGATGATTCCAGGACAGTTATTTTCCAGTGAGTAGATATCTTCCCTTCCTCGCTGTCAGGGAGAGAATGTCAATGGAAAGATTCATTTCCATAACCCAGAGAAGTCATTGATAAAATGAGTCTATGTTGCCTCAATTCCTGTTGAAACTGATGCAGACAAATCACATGTTCTTTGGAACTACTCTCAGATCCCAACTTTTTGGGCACCCATCTCTAGAAGCTTACAGAACCCCTTCAACATGCAAGCAGATAATGATCCAGATAATTGAATTCTATGACACACTCTACCATAAAAGAAAAACAAAAATATTTGTTCAGAATACTAAACAGCAGAGCAAGGAAATGCATCATCACACTTAAGCTAATATGAGAAAACCCTGCAGTGATAATGTGGATAAACAAAGTAAAGACAAATGAGATATGGGTCCCAGCTGGCATGTCAGTTTGGAAAGCACAGCACTCTATCTAGCCAATGAGCTATTTGTAATACTTAAGAAATAAAGACAGACAATGACCTGGAAATAAAACTACAACTTGCCATACTTTTAAAGATGTGAGTGAATTTTTTTACTGTGAAGTGACAATAACTGGCTCTGTCATTAATGTTGAAATCTGCTTTCAGTCCTAGAAGGTATGTCTAGACTACATGACTCCGTCGACAGAGCCATGTAGATGAGTTTACTAGACATAGGAAAATGAAGCGGCAATTTAAATAATCTCTGCTTCATTTACATCAAAATGGCCACTGAGCTGTGCTGATCAGCTGTTTGGTGACACAGCGGGGCAGTCTGGACGCACCGCGGTCGACAAGGGAAACCTTTTCGACAGGAAAATCTTATATGAAACTCAATTAATAAAAAATGAATAGAGTGTAATGTAATTCATGCAAATCAATATGGGTTTATGGATAATAGATTCCATCAAACTAACTTGATATCTTTCTTGCTGAGATTACAAGTTTGGTTGACAAAGGAAATAATGTTGATATAATATACTTCGGCATCTATAAGAGGTTTGACAGCATACCACATAACATTTTTATTAAAATAGTTGAATATAAAATTAACATAACACACATTACATGGCTTAAAAATTGATAGATATCAAAATGCAATTGTAAATGGGAAATTGTGAGTGAGGGAGTGGAGTGTTTCCAATGGTGCTCTGGGAATACACTAATTAACCTTTTTATCAATGACCCAGAAGAAAACATAAAATCATCACTGATATAAATTTGCAGATGACACAAAAAATCAAGGCAGTGGAAAATAATGAAGAGGACAGATCATTGATTCAGAGTGATCTGGATCACGTGGGCCCAAAAGCAAGCTATTCCAATGTGTCGGAATGATAGAAAATATGGCAAAAGACCACCTTGGCTTAACCACGAGATCTTGCATGAT
>CM057846.1:144571372-144585659 GCA_030068395.1 Apalone spinifera
CCCCCCCAATTGACCTACATAGGGGTCAATTTCACCCATGAGAAGCAGATCTGTTCAGTAAGAAGAAGCTGTTATTATCTAATCACTTTTCAGGAAACATCTGCACTTTTATATTACAAAAGGATCAGTGACAATGAAAATAATTGGAAGAACCAACTACATGATTTTCTGCAAAGTGTGTGCTTTCTCAAGAGCAAGTTTAGCACTTAGGTCAGCGGTGGGCAATAATTTTTGTTGGGGAGCCACCACAAGAATTTGGTAAGTGGTCAAGGGCCACACTCTTCCATTAGATTAATGGAGGAGGTGAGGGGATCTGGGATAGAGGCTGGGTGCAGAAGGGAACTTGGGGTAAGGGATAGGGGTGTGGTATCTGGGGTGCAGGGTCTGGGAGGGGAGTGTGACCTGGGGTAGGGGTGCAGGGGTTTCGGTTATGACCTGGGACAAGGGATTGGGGTGCACTGTCTGGGAGGGTATGAGTGCAGGAGAGGATTCTGGCCCAGGGGAGGGGTGTAGGAAAAGGGAGTGCAGGGTATGGGATGGAGTTGGTGCAGGAGTGTAGGAGGGGGTGCGGGGATTTGGGTTGTGTCAGGGGCAGCAGATTGGGGTGCAAGGTCTGAGAGGGGTTTGTACCCTGGGGTGGGTGTAGGAAGGGATGCAATGTCTGGGAAGATGTATGGAGGCTGAAGATTTTGGTTACATGGGGTAGGGAGGCAGAAGGGGAGCAGAGGGTTGGGGGACAGTGACGCTGGGCTGGGATGCCAGAGACAAACTCTGGCTAGGAGACCTTACCTGGCTCCCAGCCAGCAGTCCAGGAGGTTCCTTAGCCATGGTTCCTGCCTTCCAGCCCCTGTACATGCTCAGGGGAGTGGCAGGAGCCATGTTTACTGCTGTGATGAGGAGGATGAGAGAGAAGGGGCAGTTCACATGCTGCCTATCCTGCAACTAGGCAGCTGCTATTGGTCGAAATCAGCCAAAGGGAACTACAGGGGCAGCATGAGAACCCTGTCTCCCCCCCTTCCAAGCTCTCAGTGTTCAGAAACACACACGTGTCCCTGCACCCGGCTTTCTGGAGTGCCGAGCCAGGGCAGGGCAGGCAGGGAGCTGGCTGAGGCTATCACGGGCTGGATTCAGCCCGCAGATCATCTTTTGTCCAGCTGGACTTAGATCATAAAACTAGTACTCTACATTACAAACCACAATGACCATCACTGCCTCTGTAGTCTTAATTACTCCTTGGCAGTTAAAGTACTCAGGAGAGTCAATCGCTGACTTTACTCAGGAAATTATATATAACTATGTAGATTTGGGTGAAAATTTATTGCAATTTTGATTTTTGGGGGAAAAAATGTTGACTATTGTATAAACTCACCAAACCCTAGCAAAATATGGCCTTAAAATACAAATATTTTAAATTAACATGTAAGAAAACTTAATTTTTACCAGATCTATGTAGCTCCTATTTCTGTTCATTACTCTAAATTATTCAATGAATAGTCTGTGAACATAGTTTAAATTAAGGATTAATTTGCAATCTATTTGGTGTAACTTTGTAATTTGCAATCTATTTGGTGTAACTTTTCATGAATTAATTATTTAGTTTCAAAAATTAGTTATTCAGAATCAGCTATTCATGCAGATTGATTGATCACCAAAACCATTATACTTGTTTTTGTTTCCTGAAAAAAAAGTTTTTACAATTCTTCTTAGTGCAGCCCTGTCCAAATAAACATGCAAATATATTTATACAATTATTTTCAGTACTTTGTTTTTGGTGAACACTACTGAGAACAAAAATTAGGCCCTACAAATGTCAATGGAAATTACTAAAAGGAGTTGCAAATATCACTTGCGTGTATGTTTCAGCCTCCTCCACCCCATTTCCCCAGCTCTTCCATCTGGAATAAAAACATATTGGGGATTTCAGTCAGAGCACCTGATTCTCCAGTGCCTTGCACATTACTGTGTAAATGCAAAGTTGATGTAAAATGTTTGTCGTCCCCCCCCCCCCCTTAGAGCTGGGAGTATTTTAGCCTACTTTTCACAAGTAAAAATTATTTTGACAAGGTGAATGGTGGCATGCTATCTGGAATGGCTCATGACTACATGTGCTCATCTTAAGGCAGACCATTGGAAACAGGAGACACACCCCAAACTGGTGCCATGTTTCATAACCAGGCCCCACCAAGCCTGTAACAAATGTGAACGCCTAGACTAACACAGTAGTCCTACTACAGAGTCACAGACAGCCACCTTAAACTCTCCAGTCTGTCTTGCCACCCAGACAAATTCTACTTAGTGATAAATCACATACAATAGTGACATACAATATTCAAGTAGCTTTCAGTCCCAAGAGGCCAGTTACAGGAGACCCCTGACTTACAACCGCCTGACTTACAACCCTCTCCTCCTCCCCCCCCATCCCCCCCCGGCATTTACAACTATTTTTTTATGTGAGATAGTTCCTAAAATCCCCCTAATTTATGTCCGCAGCTTGCATTTATGATGGCGTACAATGCAGACTCCGTGCATCATCCCAAAACAGGAAATGCACAAGGTCAGTCAGACATATGAGAACCTCTTTAACCTATAGTTAATAGAAACTCAGTGTACAGACACTTGGACACATACAGTTGCCTCAAAGTCCATGCCTTCAAAGGGGATGAATGATTTTCTGCTGAGATAAATGATAGTCTTTTATAAATAAGCAAAAATATGGCTTCATTTAATCCCAAACAATCTAAATACAGTGTTGGAACACTTTGAGGGACCTTTACCTATAGATCTTAGTAGATCATCATCAGGCATTGAAGTTTTTGTCCCAAATAGATCAGGCTCAGTCTGAACCTACAGATCTAGCTGAGGTTTGTTCCTCAATGGCTGAAAAGTGATGACAATAAAAGAATAACTGCTGGAAAATTTCAGCAGCAAGATATTATATCATAAAGAGATAGAGGCCAATAACACTGAAGATCTAACTATACCCTTTATTTCATGGCTAATGCATGATTAACTTCAATGGGAATTACAGCTAGGGAACCGATGGTAGGCTAGGACTCAATTTTTTTTTTTTAGTCAATACAGTATATGGGTGTTGAAACAATGAATGAGATAAGCACCTTATAGTAAAGGAAGTTCTCTCAGTTCTTTGGGGACATAGACAGAAACCCATGTCTTCCTATGTCTACGTAGGTTGCCAATATCTTCTAGAAAACACTCTTGGAACAACATAAGAACTCTTTTTTTATTAAAATTATAATTACAACAAGCCCCATTGTGCTGGTACTGCTCCTCTCCCTAAAGGCCCAACTGTAAAGACACGGCAAGTCAAGCTATGTTTTTGTTATTGTTGTTTCCAAATAACTATTCAATAGGTTTCTGGAGGGCTGTCCTGGAAATGTTAACAATGTCAAGTTTTTTAAATCAAAATTGGTTTTGGATTTTTTGGGGGTTGCCAAAAATCCAAAAACCTCAAAACAAAATTTTGTTTGAAATGATCAGAATTCCAAATAAAAGTAAGAAAGGGGAAGGAGCCTATGGAATTCTACCTCTGCTGCTCTCATTTTAGAAATGTTCTTCTCCCTCCCTCTCTGTCCCACACTCAACCCCAGCAAGTGGATCCACTACTCCCTGTCCATCCGGGGGCAGGCAAGTATAATAGGCAGGAGAAGGCATTGCCTTCCCAAACTGCCAACCTGGCCCCACCCACACTCTGCTTCCAGAATGCCTACTATAGGCATACTGGGGGCAGAATGTTGCTGCCCCCAGTACCTGACCTCCCAGGGCTGGGGCCATGTGCCGCCTGCCCTCCACATGATCCAGGACTGGGGAAGCTGGGGCTGTGCACCCTCCTCCCTCTCCAGTGCTCTGCTACATGCCATCTGCCCTCCCTGTGGTGCGGGGGGGGGGGGGAAAGGGGGCAATACTGCAGAGGACATGGCCAGGGCAGAAAGGGCGGGTTGGGGGTGGGGCTTGCCACCTTCAGCCCTACCTTCATCCTCCACCCATGCATTTAAAACCGGCTAGTAAGGTGAACACATCATTGCATAACCAGTTGTGTAAAATATTTATTCCATTCTTTGAAGGCAAGCTCATCCCAAGTCTATATGGCCAGCATCTTGCTAGAAAACACAGTTTAGAATCAATACATTATTGCTGGTCACCACTATGATGCTTTGGCTTCATATAATCGTATATTTGCTTGCCTGAGTGTAACTCACAGGTGGCTGCAGTAATTCACTGTAAGGGAGACTCAGCAATCACAGGTTTGACTAGTGATTGAGCCAACCTGTAAAAAGAAGAATAGCAAAACCAGCAGATAAGCATTTCTCCAAGATCCAGCGCTTTCACATCAAACAAGCAGAACTAAGAAAGCCACTTGCAATAGCAGAATCTGGTGACTCTCAATAAGCTTATACTCACCACTTGGCTTGGTGGAATCTGTCTGATCAAACAAGAACAATGTCTACTGATATTTGTAAAGTGTTAGAGATATTTCAGTGCATGTTATAGGACTATTCAGTTAGCTACCTTTAATTGCAATGTTTCACCAGACATAGCATTCACCTTGAACATTAATGCATATGCCCTAGTTTTGCTTTGCTTGTCACTTTTACAATACTGGCAATGTAGCCTCGATATTCTGCCTAAAATCTTTGGACTAGATGCACTAGTTTCCCCCGAAATCTGTATTCTCTATTACTTCAGTTACATAAAAATTAATAAATAAAAAAATGACAATTCAGAGATGGCTCAGCTTCAAACGAAAGTAAGAATATTCAATAATCAAATAGGCCCTTGATCTCCTAATAAACCACGGCAAGATTCATCCTGTCAGCCACCTATCTGTTTGATGTAATGTTTTCCTTTGTTCCAGGATGAGATACTGCTATACTTCTTAAACCTATTTTTGGCTGCAGCCCTTTCTGGTATGGATCTCCAGCTGGCAATCCAATCCCCTAAATCGCTTTCCATCTTTTTTTATTCTCTTGCCTCTTTCTTTCTACTCTTTCCCTTCCTCTCTTCCACTTCCTCTCCTCAGCCCCACACTGTTGATCACAAGTATTTCTCTATTATTCTGTTCTCCACCAATGGCTGTATTAGGATCATCAGCATGGTAGTATCTAAATACCTTCTAGTAGCACCTATCTAACTGTCACATGTTATTTGTTCTCCCCTCTTCCTCACACTCCCCTGAGCAGACCTCAGATTTGCTGTGCCCCTTCAAATTCCCTTTCTCCTCTACACTGAGCACTCTGCAGATTTGTCTACAGGTTGTACCTCCCTTAACCGGGACTGCCTGGTCCAGCAACATCTGTGGTCCGGCATGGTCCATGGATGTTCCTGGACCACACAGTGCAGGAAGAGGGAGGTCTGGTGGGGCAGAAGCACCATAAGGGGCACCAGTGACTCAGCTGGGAGCCCAGTGTGTGGGGGGGAAGGGGAGGACGGACGGTATGGCAGGGAGTTCTGGCCACAGTGGAACTCCCTGGTCCCGGCAGCCATGGACCTCTGGCCCCTACTAGGGAGCTCCAATCCCAGAGCAGCCAGGGAGCTCTGGCTATGTTCTGGCTCCAGAGGCCAGGAAACTCCAGCCCCAGCAGCAGCCAGGGAGCTCTGGCCCGGGCCACAGAGCTCTATCCCTGTCTCTCTGCCCCAGCCACAGAGCTCCAGCACCGGCTCTGAGCCAGGTAGCTGAGGAGCTTTGCCCCTGCCATGCAGCTCTGGCCATGGCAGCAGTGGGGGCTGGCTGGAGCCCTAGCCCAATGGCAGAATGGCTACAAAGAGAGGGACCTTCCCTGGTCCAGCAAATCCCCTCGCTTGGGACCAGTCGGGTGCCGGACCAGTGAGGTCCAACCTGTAGCAAAGTTCCAACATTTTCCTCCTCAAATCCCCCACAAACTACTCCATAAATCAGTTCCTACCCAAGAAAATCACTCCAGATTTAGCTTCATCCCCATGTAGCTAAAATGTAGCTTTATGCAGTGTAATGTGCCTCAGTGTACCTTACCAGCCATCTTTCTGACTTGCAGACAAGAACAGTCTAGTGCGGTTGGTAAAGATGCATTAAGCAGGCTGTTTGTGTTTGCTATTAATGCTAAAGCAGGAATAGACCCTTGTGGTCAGCATTTTTTTAGGTTTAAAATTAGCCTTATGAAATAAGTAAAAAAGTGTGATGGTTTTTTAAAAATTGTAATTTGATGTTCCTGCTTAAATGTTCATATTGTTTGTGTGAGACACAGAAATCAACTCCATTTTGTGTGTGTGAATGAGGAATGTGTGTTAGAAGATAAGTGGGAAGGACATCACTGGACCAGATGTTCTAGGGAGAAGCCAAGGATAGATGCAACAGTGCCAGGAGATTGCTGTATACCCCTATCAAGACGTGGATTGATGACTCTAAAAAATAAGGCAAGCACCTCTCAGCTAGGACAAGATAGCTGTGATATGAGAAGAACGACTTAAGAAAAGAAGCACTCGTCAATGGGGATTGATTACAGCATGATGGTGCGAGACTTACTGATCCCAATGAAGGAAACTACTATAAAAAGGGGCTGCTTTGCCATGGTTTTGGGGTTCCATCCTACCAAGACTTCCCCCAGAGCATCGCGTCATGACCGGTAGAGCTCCGCTCCTCTCTACCTGTGATTTATCTGGCTGGCTACCATAGCAATCAGGATCCTGGACTGGAAACAATAAACATTAACTGGTAGGACGGGTGTGTGTGTGTGTGTGTGTACGTGCTAGCTGCTCTAATATTCTATTCTTTATAGATATATAATATTGCCTTTTCCCTAAATAGATCCTGTGCCCTTCTTATAAGCATAACACACATCTCTGAAGGGGCTGAGTGACAGCTGGCAGATGCTTCTGAGGGCTGGCTAAGGTGGTGGGTGCCAGCCAGCGGTTGCTTGCTGGGCACTTGCTGTCCCCTTGTGGTCATTCCTGTCTCATCTCAGCCCTTCCTTTCCACCTATGTCCCATTATTCTGACACTACCAAACCCTGAGCTTGCTTCCTTATAATAAAAGGAAGCTGCATACCAAATATGGTGGTCCTATCTCTTACCTTTTAGGAGGAGTTCTTGAAAAAAACAGACTCACAGATGGAAGGAAGGCTGGATAGGTGCACATTTCTAACATATATAGTAAGATTTTGGGGGGAGGGGAATTTTATTTTAGACAAATAATTATCAAAACAGTTCACTCATCTGTGCTACACACCTTGGACCTGATCCAAAGCCCTTTGAAGCCAATAAGAATCTTATCACTGACTTCAGAGGGTTTTATCTTAGACTCCTGATTTGGACAGTGTCTGATCTGATTCCTAATCTCAAGTGAATTCTTTAACAGCATGACTATATAGCACAATAAATACCAACCATTCCATCACAGAGCTGCATATCGTATGCCCCTCATTTTAATCTATTTTGATAATCACAAATCAGTTTACCATTGTTTTTAACATCTGCTCCCATGAAAACACCATCTTTCTCAACGCTCTCTTGAAACTCCTGGGAAGTGGTATAATGCAGTAAATATGAAGATTTAGAGAGAGAGCACTGAAGTATAAATATGCTAATAATGCCATAAATCAAGTTAATGCAATGCTTGCTTCTGATACTGAGGTATTAAAAGGAGTAAATTCCCTTTATGTTGTTATAATGGGGCAAATGCATCAATATAATCTCACCTCAATTGTACTATCAACCACAAAAATAACCATAGACATTTTACTACTTCAACCTCTCCAGCATAGTTTAAGCTCTGTGTTTTCACGTTTTTCAGACTCATGTTCACTTCACTACTTTTCTGTGGATGAGTTATTGTTGCTGTCTCTTGGAAACACGATATTTTATTTATATGCAAGAGACTCTATTACAATATCTTGGAACAAGGCCTGATTTTGTCAAGTAGTTGATTTAAAGGATTTGCATTCCTAAACATTTTGTATGCATTTTAATGCACTTAAATAAGAAAACCATCTGTGCATTTCTTCCTTTATTTGAAACTATGCTTGGCAAACAATCATTACAATTATAAGCAGCATACCATTAACCATATGGTTAAATGACAACATATTTACTTATTTCAAGATCCATTCACTTGAAAGCATTGGAGTTTTTAACACTAAAATTCATAAATCAGAGTTTTACATAATATAGGATGCCCACTTTTGCAATAAGGCTAGTGTGCCTCAGGGAAAAATATGCTATCATTGTATGTATAGGTTTGGAATTATGCAAAATGTCTATTGGTTCCCTCACCACTGAATAGATCAGTCTCTCTCACCTGGGCCACTGTCACAGAATCCATTTCACAATGGCCTGACAATTCCTCACATGAAGCATGAGAAACATGTGCTGTGTTGTTGGTTTCCTTACAATGAGTGAAGGTGGACTTTATTATTATTATTAACTATTGTAGTACCTAATGGCCTGTAATGGGTTTAGGGCCCCATAGTGTAGACACTGCATAAATGCACTGACAGAAACTATCCCTGCCACACAGATTGTAGTAGGCATGGATGAATATTACTATTCCATGTTATGGTGGAGGAACTGATAAATTAAATAACTTAGGTGGACCCATTCCAGGCATCTTCCTTTTATGTTTTATTATGGGAAATGGCAAAATGCAATTTTATTCTGAGAAATGTCTGCAAACAGGGCATTGTGGGTTTTCATGTTGCTTCTCAACGCTTGATCAAATATGCTTGTTTGCAAGTAAAAAGTTGGCTTTGTGTAGTTGGTAAATGTGCACTCACTATCTGGGATATGAAAACTGAGCTGGGTTCTTTCTGATTCAGGCATCGCTGCTAATTAAAATTCACCAATTAACAGTTCTGTAGGTGATTCATGAGGTAGAAATACATTCCAGAACACTCCCCCAAAACTTTATTTTCTCTACAGGACTAACAGGAGAAGTGTAAGCCATATGCCTATAGGGAGATATCTTTTTAAGAGACACACTGCGGGGAAGATAGCAGTGAGTTGTGTCCCAGTCATTGTTGCTAGGTAGATTTGGCACTCCACATCCAGAAGTTCCAAGGATTGGGTGTGGCCGTTTTAGGTCTGCTCTAATGGGCCCCATGCTGCTGGTGTCAGACTCCATGATGGAAAGTGAGGACAGCTACTTTGCAGGAGCTGTGTGCCCTGTGTGAGGAGGGAGAAGCCAAGTCCAGGGGCAGAAAGCAGGCAGCTTTCCCTAACTCTGAAACATTTTACAGTAAGCTGGTGATATTATTAACCCTTTAACAGGGAATCATGGCCAATGTTAATTATAGCCAGGGGAAATTAAGGGGGGAAATTTCTTCTATTTTAATTGTATGCCTTGAATGCTATTTTAATTTGAGCCAAACTATTTTAATTAAATTTTCTCAACTAGTATTATTCACAAACTTCTTTAAATGTAGTTTTGGGGAAATGGACATATTTTGTACTTTCTTGTAAGAGAGTGTGCATTTTTTTTAAGCTAGACACAAAGCTGAATGATTATGTTTATGTTTATGTATAAACTAGAAGATTTACCTGGCATTGCTTGGGTCCTTAATTTTTTTTTCCAAAATAAAATAAAAATGTACGTGTTTCATTTAATTCGTTGCTCTGGGGTGGGACTGGGGATGAGAGGTTCAAAATGCAGGCTGCCCCAAGAGAGAAAGGACTACCCCAGCCCTTTCTCACTATAGCAGCTTGGGGGCAAGTAAGAAGTACCTCTGCGTGGTCACAGCAGCTCCAATAGACACAGATGGGGGAGGGTGCATGTCCTCTGGCTTGGGCAGGTCCAGGTTCATCTGCCCCCCTCTGTGCTCTCCATCCAGAATGAGGAACTCAGCAAACTGTGCACTTTTCCCTCACTCCCTGATGAAGGGGAACATCTAGCAATGTTCCCATTAGAATTGGGGGGTAGGGGGAGAGCTTCAGCCCTCCCTAATGGGCACCTGAGGGGCAGGAGGCTCTGGGCTGGGGCATTCGTGGATGTGGAGCACTCCCCCGGCCAGCCTCTTTCAGTTTCACCTGCCTGGTGATTCTGTCTCTTTTCTGTACGTATTTACGAGAAGCAATCCCATTCCAGGCACATCCCGTTTTCACAGCACAACCAAGGGCTGGTAGCACTCCTCCCCGCCCCTCCCCCGCTGTGGCACGGGTAGGAGGGAAGGCCACAATCCAGCTGCAGCGATGCTGACACGGCCCCTCATTCAGCCGCTCTGCCTGGGTGCTTTCAGTTATGATAAGAGGAAGCAGTATACCAAATCTGATGATCTTAGCTCTTCCTGTTTAAGGAAGAGTCCTTGAACAAATATGGATGGACAGGCAGACAGACAAACGCTCCAAAATACAAGACAAATGTGAAGAAAAAGCCTGTGGATTGTAAAATAGCCATGTTATACTTTAAATTGAGAAGTATCATAAGATTTTATAAAGTTGTTCACTTAATTTCATTTATTTAGTTTCTTCTGAATGTGGGAAGGATGACCCTGCGTAATCCTTGATGAAAATCCTTAGAGGCTGAACTCTAAATCTCCATCTATTTTTTTATGGGACTTAAAATTTTATTTTTTTAGGCACTGGAGAAGGGCAAGGAAGTGAACTCTAGCTTACCCAAGGCTTACATATGGAAATAGAAACAAAAGTGGTTACACTATCACTTATTTTAGTATAATCTGAACCACTTAGCTGTCTGTATAAGTCACACCCCTAAGTGATATAAGTTACACTGACTTGAGCGCCGATGTGGACAGCACTATGTTGGCAAGAGACCTTCTCCTGCTAATATAGCTACCGCCTCTTGCCCCAGTGGATTTATTATGCTGATGAGAGGAATCTCTTCTGTTTGCACAGGATGTCTTCATGGGATGTGCTACACCTGCACAGCTGTATTGGTCCAGCTCCTGACTAGCCGATTGTAGATATAGCTCTGAATAAATACAGGGATCTGCATAACATTTTTTTAAATTAAGCTCTCCCTGGGTAATGTGTTAGAAAAAATTAGTGAGAGAAATTTGGACACAAACATTTTGGATAGGACAACATTAAATAAAATGTCAATCAAACAGCTCTGTCTGTCATTTGTCAGCATGGCTGCATTGCAATGATCCTCAAGGTGCCAACTTTAAACTGGATAGAATGCTGGCATACTGTGCACACGGAAAAAAACAACAACAGGTGGTTGAAAAGCTAAAATAAAGTGATATGTATGAAAGAACTCTGGTTCTGAAATTCCAATTAGAATGTAAACACCTGCTGCAATCACAAAAGCTGCAGGGACATGACAGTTTTGAAAGGGTCAGCTGGAGACCCTAACACAAGTTACACATATCCTTGGCTATTAATTACCAGAAACTGGTTATTGTAAACAAAAGTAAAATAGACTGTGTCCTTCATTTGCATCGCCTGGGGATCAGAGAAGTACAACCCATGTTTAAAACACATCGTTAGCTATGGATTTCATATATAAAATATATTTGTAAGGAAATGTAGTTCTGGTGAAGCTGCCAAATTAACAGACCAGGCCCCGGAACTCCTCTGTTTGGCCCCAGAAGCTCAGTATAAGTGCAAGTTTCCTCATACTGGCTTGTAGGTTTCTTCTCACTGTCCTTATCTCTCATTTCTCCTCAATATGGGGTAGTGAAAGTTTGGGATAGACTGTTCACTTGGCTACTCTAAATCAAGGAGAGTGTCTTTTTTTTCCCTCCCAGTCCCTCAAAATACCTAGGAAGACACTCTTCTGTTCTCCTTCACTGCTATTTTTAACAGTGTCTTCTACATTTGCCAGGAGGAATGTAGGATCAGTGGAAATAGCAGGATCCTATAGTCTGTGAGGGTTTTTAGCTCAGCAACTAAATTAAACTGTGGTCAGTGAAAGACTGTAAAAAATATACCTACTGCAGGCCCTCCAATGGGGGCAAGGGAGGGCAACAGCAGCAAGCGCCCTGGGGCCTGTCAATTCAAAGGCTCCAAAGCACTTGCCTGCCACTGCTACTGTGGCTGTTGCGGTGGCCAGAGCTATTAGAGCCCTGTGTGGCACACTCTTGGCAGCATTAAGGGCTGGAGGGGGTGGCCGTGGAATGGTCTGGGCAGTGCTCCCTACACCTTCCACCCAACCCCACTTCTTCTGAGAGCATGGATCCGGCCTACCCCCCAATTTGCCCAGAGGCCCAGCAAGTCTCTTGGCTACCTAACTCCTGTGAGCACTCACCTACTTGCTAGAAAGAGTTTGCCAATTTGTATTGGTGTCAGAATGCATTGTTCAGGCCCTATCATAAACTGCCAGGCCCTACCGACTGCTTACTTGCTCTGAGCTCCTTTTAAAAATATCTCAATATGGACCAAATTCACTGCAGGGTCCTTTCTCAAGTAAAACTTTAATAAGATGTTTCATTAAACTTCTATCTGCCTCAGGAAGAATCAAGTAGCAACTTTGTAAGTACTTCAGAAAAGTTGGACCTGTATTTACAATCATCTTGTTTTCTTGAACCCGTTTTAGCCTAACAAGTGTTCTATGCTGCTTGCGATCACCTCACCTATTTCTTACATGACGTCCTAATTAAAACTGTAGATGTAAATTCCATCTCATCCTGGAGACTTTCATTTGTATTAACTTACTGAACTCTTCTGGCTCACTGATCATGAAACCATTCAAGATACTGCATACACAGTGTCAGATGGCATATTTTTCCTGATTTCTCATGTAAATATATTGGAGATATATTCATGATATTCTTTAGTTGTTTTGTCATTCTCTGTCTTTTCCCATTCCTTCATCTAATGTTTTAATTTCTTCCTTGACTGGCCTCTCCCTTTTTTATTTATTTATTTATTTATTTAGCCTAAGAGAAACCATTTTTGCTTATATTTCTACACATCTATTTTTAGTTTCCAGTTGGCATTTCTAAAGCATTTTTCCTTTCTTGCATTCAGCATTTTTCTTGTACTCTTAATGATTTACGTTTTTTATTGTTGTTGCTTACAAGCTTTGAACAGTTTATTATTATTCCCTCCTAAATTGATTTAGTAATGTTGTACTCTATTTAGATAGATCAGTTTTTATAGAGTGGATATTTATATTGGTTATTGCCTATGGAATTTACCACATAGTCCTCTAATTTTACTCGCGCTCATTTGAGGAAATCAGAGCATCACAGAAGTTTATTTTGCTTCTTTCCAGATATATCCAAATTTGAAGCTTAAAATAAAATACTAATAAGCATGGGCTTGCCCTCAGGTCCAGAGTTAGTCTTTTGTTAGACTCAGTTTATAATTTCAATAATTTGTCATTTGTCTACACTAGTAAGCTTTCAGTGTCACTGCTGTGCCAATACATCCATGACACTGTAAGATCACTCATGTAGCTGTTCTAATAAAGCCACCTAAATAACTGGCAGTAGATATGTCGGTGGGAGAGCATCCCACAAAGCACTGTGCATATGAGTGCTTATGCCAGCTAAACTTAGGTTGCTCATGAGCGTGTTCACATCCTGAGTGACATAAGGGTAGCGTAGACATGGCCTTAGTTTAAACGAACTAGCGAATTCATCCCTGATTTAGCCCCAAGAGAGATGAAAGGCAGCTTTTGTCTCTCCTATCCAACAGCTGCCAGGAATGAAATAGGCACAAACTAGAGTAGCTTTTAGGAATGCCTCCTGTTGCACTCTTTGCTGATATATCCCTCATGGGTGTTGAGGGATACAGGCATGCCCCAGCCATTTCTCCTCTCCCCTGGGTGCCAGGGGCTTTTAATTGGGGGAGTACAGATCCAGCAAAATTAGCTCAGAGTCTGCCATTAAGGACCTCTGCATAACTAGCACAAAGCAGAATTAAGGCAATGATCGATCAGGTCATGGGAGTGGATTGGAGGTAAACAACACTGTTTTAGACTAACCTCTGGATTTAGCCCTTAATCTTTCTATTCTGTAGTTCAAATCATAATTGATTCCTTCACTTTACTCTTACAATTATACAATTCCAATGAATGTCACTAATTCATGCGTGTTTGGTCTTTCTGAAATATTGTAAAATCTCCATTTACAGCCTTAATTCAAGATCTTTAGTGATCTGTAAGCAACGAACCTTGTAACTTTATTTCACCAAATAGACATTCATTTCAGATGATTTTATTAGTGCTAGCTTTACTAGCACAAGTATGTTATTTTTCTCTGTGTAAGAGTTTCCAGTCTCAATGGTTTATCCCTTTTCTTTGCTTCAGTTACGGTAACTTTCTAGTGATAGAAATGTAGCTGTGTTAGTCTGGTGTAGCTGAAACAAAAAACTGGACTGTGTAGCACTTTAAAGA
>CM057846.1:144608092-144619353 GCA_030068395.1 Apalone spinifera
GAGAAAATGAGAACAGAAAGAAAAACAAAATATAATGAAAAAAGGGTGAACAGTGGAGTAGAGAATGGATAGAAGGAAAAACATTTTTACAAACTTGTTGCAGGGTAAGTGCATCCCATCTCACTTTGGGGCAGGATAAAGATATTGTAGTCCCACAGCTGACTCTGTCTGGCTACCCTTACCTTCAGGGCAGAGGGGCCTAAGATTCAGAGTCAATAAGGGTGCCCCTCTCTGCAGCACTGTATGACCTAGTGGTCAGAGTTAATAAGGCATCCCTGTCCCCTTCGCATGACAGTGTGGCCCAATAGCCAGAGTCAGCATGGCTGCCCTTTTCTACCGGGCTGTGTGACGTAGTGGCCAGTCAGGGGAGTGGGCCACCTCCTAAGGTGGGTAGCTCACAGAGTACGGGGACCTGGGCACTCCCTACTCCACCATGCCCCAAGTCAGGGACTGGCAGTAGTGAGTGTACTAACCATTGAGTCAGCAGGGATTCAACTGAAACACACTGACAGTGTTGTTTCCCATAACCGTTATACTTTCTAGTTACCCTGGGCCACTCCCTACCATGTCTCCTGATGCAGTATTCCAGGGTCTCAGCTTCCTTGGTTTGTGCTGTTCCCTGCAGCTCTAACCTTTCTTAGAGGTCTGCAGGGGACTAGGTCTCAGCACCTCTGGCTTCCAGGGTTTGGGGCTTCAGCAGTGCCCAGCCTGGAACCTGGTGTATCCTACTTCCTCTGTGGTCTGCTACAGCTAAGGTGATCTGCTCCTTTTTGTATCAGCATTCCAGTTGAAGCATGCCTAGTGGGAGCAAGGAGGTACAGATGCCGCTGCCAAGAGTGTTGGTTTAATGTTTTCATCTCCACTACAGGGTGAATGTACCACGTTTCAGGTTATTTTAGAAAAAACATCAGTCATATGAGCCATGACTGACAGCACTACAGGTTTTTGATGTTGTTGCTGATTTGTCAGGTGGCTTGTGTTTTTGACCATTTGCAAACATGGGGTTTCCCCAACGTATCTATTTAATACCTCAATATTAATGCAATATGAAGTGTTACTGCATTGTACTGGAAAAACAATTTTACATCCTTCTAGTTGTTTAATTAACTCAGCAGTTTTACAATGGGTTGAATCTGCCCCTGGCATAGTTGGAACTGTCTTTCCAAAGACTTGATTCTACTTGGACATTCTCTACACAAAACACATGTCTTCAGGCCAGTTGCCTCGTTAATTGCACAAAATCGACAATGAATGAATCAGAAAGGTGCAAGAAGAGAAATAAATTCTCACAAATTTAAGGAACTGGATACGGACCCAGGAAAACAGGCTTTTTTTCCCTATTCAAACTTCTTATGGAATGTTGAGCAAGACTGTCATGCAGCATACATGTAAGAGTGCTGAACTGGGGTTACACTGGAAACTTTTTCCTTATTTGTGGAAGGTTTGACTTTTTATCTGTAGTTTCTTTTGTGTGACAGCATTATGTTTCTGAGAACAAAATGAGGACATCCCATTTGCATGACAGAATGGTGCTGTCCAGAAGTTCACACAAGTCTGGTAACTGAGGAGCACATAGGAAAAGCAAGGATAGCTAAGTCTCATCTCCACCCTCCCATGTATCTTTAGGAGTGCCCTGTGCAGACTGTACTGTGCCTTTTCTTGGTGTTTCCAATTGGCTTCAATTTTAGTATTTCAAGAGTCTATTTTCCCTACCACATGCAAACCTCAAAAAGGCCATGCAATTTGCTGTTTACCATAAACAATACAAGATGATAACTTTTTAAATTGAAATCATACTTCCATATAATGGGCTGTCCTAAGTAGCCCTCCTGAGCTTTTCTCTTCGCCTTCTTCAATTCCTTCCTCGGTGCCTCAATTACTCTAGTTTGAAATTACATACAATAAAACCCTCTCGTAAAAGGTGGAATTGTACCTCTCAGGCATCTTTTATAACAGCAGCAAGAAAAAGAAAAAAACCCACCTTTTTTAAAAAGTAGAATGGTCCATTTAATCATTTCTGGAAAGCACTGAGCTCTCTGCATTATAAGTTCCAATATTGTTCTCTCGGCTGCTCCTCAGCTGTTCTCAATTCTATGTTTTCTCTATTGATTGCACAGATGCTACAATATGAAAAAAAACTGTGTATATAACCTTCAGGTTAAGGAGGTACAGAAAGTCTGGATAGGCCAAGCAGTGACTGCAAAATTAAACAATGTGCCATGGAAATAGCCAAAGCCCTTTTCATCGCAGGGAGAATTATTCTAAAAAGCTAGGACAAAGCTATATATTGCATCACATGCCAATTCTAACGAACAGGGAAGGACTAATAGGGGAAGTAGAGGTGGGTGACAATCTCGGAAGCAGTGATCATGAGATGGTAGATTTCAGGATCCTGACCAAAGGAAGAAAAGAGAGTAGTAAAATATACACCTTGGACTTCAGAAAAGCAGACTTTGACTCTCTCAGAGACCTGACGGGTAGGATCCGCTGGGATGCTAACATGAAGGGGAAAGGAGTCCAGGAGAGCTGGCAATATTTTAAAGAAGCCTCACTGAAGGCACAGAAAGAAATCATCCCGATGCATAGCAAGAGAAGCAAACATGGTAGGAGACCGGATTGGCTTACAGGGGAAATCCTTGGTCAATTTAAGCACAAAAAGGGAGCTTTCAAAAAGTGGAAACTTGGACAAATGACCAGGGAGAACTATAAATGTATAGCTCAAGAATGCTGGGGGGTGATCAGGAAGGCGCAAACGAAATTGGAATTGCGACTGGCAAAGGATGTGAAAGATAACAAGAAAGATTTCTACAGGCATGTTAGCAAGAAGGTGATCAGAGAGGGTGTGGGGCTCCTACCGGATGAAGGAAGTAACCTAGTGACAGATGATGTGAGGAAAGCTGAAGTACTCAATGCTTTCTTTGCCTCTGTCTTCACGGACAAGATCAGATCCCAGACTAATGAGCTAAGTGACGCAAGATGGGATGAAGATGGACAGCCCTTCGTGGGTAAAGAACAGGTTAGGAACTATTTAGAAAAGCTAAACGTACACAAATCCATGGGTCCGGACTTAATGCATCCAAGGGTACTGAGGGAGTTGGCAAATGTCATTGAGGAGCCTTTGGCCATTATCTTTGAAAAGTCATGGAGATCGGGAGAGATCCCGGATGATTGGAAAAAGGCAAATGTAGTACCCACCTTCAAAAAAGGGAAGAAGGACGATCCAGGGAACTATAGGCCAGTCAGTCTTACCTCGGTTCCTGGAAAAATCATGGAAGTGATCCTTAAGGAATCCATTTTGAGGCACTTGGAAGAGGGGAAAGCGATCAAGAATAGTCAGCATGGATTCACAAAGGGCAAGTCGTGCCTCACGAATCTGATTAGCTTCTATGATGAGGTAACTGGCTCTGTAGATATGGAAAGTCAGTGGATGTGATATACCTTGACTTTAGCAAGGCTTTGGATACGGTCTCCCACAATATTTTTGCCAGCAAGTTAAGGGAATGTGGAATGGATAAAAGGACAGTAAGATGGATAGAAAGCTGGCTATAGGGCCAGGCCCAGCGGGTAGTGATCAACGATGTCAGGATGGCGGTCGGTTTCTAGTGGCGTACCTCAAGTTTAGGTTCTAGGAGCAGTTTTGTTCAATATCTTTATTAATGACCTGGATGAGAGGATGGATTGCACCCTCAGCAAGTTTGCAGATGACACTAAGGTAGGGGGAGAGGTAGATATGCTGGAAGGCAGGGATAGGGTCCAGAGTGACTTAGACAAATTGGAGGATTGGGCCACAAGAAATCTGAAGAGGTTCAACAAGAACAAGTGCAGAGTAGGCTAAGGACAAGGCTAAGTAGTAGTTCTGCAGAAAATGACCTGGGGATTACAGTGGATGAGAAGCTAGATATGAGTCAACAGTGTGCCCTTGTAGCCAAGAAGGCTAATGGCATATTAGGTTGCATTAGGAGGAGCATTGCCAGCAGATCCAGAGATGTGATTATTCCCCTTTATTTGGCTCTTGTGAGGCCACATGTGGAGTATTGTGTCCAATTCTGGGCCCCCTACTACAAAAAAGATGTGGACGCATTAGAGAGGGTCCAGTGGAGGGCAACCAAAATGATTAGGGGACTGGAGCATATGACCTACGAGGAGAGGCTGAGGGAGTTGGGTCTGTTTAGTCTGCAGAAGCAAAAAGTGAGGGGGGATTTGATAGCAGCCTTCAGCATCCTGAAGGGAGGTTCCAAAAAGGCTGGAGAAAGGCTGTTCTCAATAGTGACGGATGGCAGAACAAGGAGCAATGGTCTCAAGTTGCGGTGGGAGAGGTCCAGGTTGGATATTAGGAAAAACTATTTCACTAGTAGAGTGATGAATCACTGGAATGGGTTACCTAGGGAAGTAGTGGAGGTTCCATCCCTAGAAATGTTTAAGTCTCAGCTTGACAAGGGCCTGGCTGGATTGATTTAGTTGAGATTGGTCCTGCCTAGAGCAGGGGGCTGGACTTGATGACCTTCTGAGGTATCTTCCAGCTCTATGGTTCTATGATTCTAGAAAAGGTGAAGGTTATGCAAGGAATCGAGAGGAGAGGTTCTCTGTGTTCTTGGCCATACTATGAGCCCATGTAATGGTAAAAAAAAACAACTTTCCCTGGGTTATTAGCAGCGAATTGACCCCAAGATCGATACATAATTAAGAAAATATAAGGGACACTTTTTTTTTAAAGCAAAGGTTCAATTTACATAGCAAATTACTGTGCAGCTTTCTTATGTAGACCTTAATCTCTGGTACAAAGGACACTACATTCTACAGAATGTCTACAAAGAGGGGATCTAACTCTGTATCAAGTGTGTGTACAATAGCAGTGAGTGGAGGTTGTCTGCTAATCATCAATGTGCAGTTGCAAGTGTTTACCAGTGCAGTGCTCATTTTTACCTGCTGAATGTTTTCTGGGACTCGCTCTTGGTTTGCCCATCTTCATGAGCACTTCTTTGCATGTATTTGATCAGCAACATTGTAGATGTGGTGTTGAGTTTTGATTGGGTATGTCTTTGATGACTTTTATGAAAAATGTATTCATTTAATAGGACCAGCAACAACTCACTAGTCAACTGGGGAAGATAAAATAATTATTACATTTCCCTTTTCTTTTCTTAAGATTGGGAGCTGGTTCTGATGCCATTAACATAGTTAAATGCTCATGTATCCTGAGGGGAGCTACTCCTTTTTCAGTCATGTAACTCAAAGAACAAGGCTGGGACTAGCATCTGAATTAGGTTACAGTAGCAAAATGAGACTGCCAAGCTCATTCTATTTCCTAATAGAGATCTTTTCACTGAAAAATATGATGCAAATAAGCATAATTGGCATTCTTTCATTGGAAAATAACTAGGCCTGCAGGTGAGCAAAAATGTGACATCAGCTCAGCTGTGCAAGTTAGTTTGTAGAAGAACTGCTCATTTGATTCTAGGTGGGGTGACTAGCTTCTCAGGCACTTGGCAATACCTTACAGTCAATCAAACAATTTAAAGCCTTGTTGCTCTGGGTAACTCTGTTAGTTTGAAGTGCTTTTTAAATATGTGCATGGGAGAATTACAAAACAGCACACAGGGTTGGCATTTTGCTTGCTCAGTTTAAAGAGCAATCCATAGTGGGTCTTTGTTATGTTCTTTGAATGTTACACTGTGCTGTCCTTGTGATGTGGAGGTGTTCTACATTAAACAAAAACAGAGCAAAGGTTTTGACAATCTCCTTCAACAGAAACAAAATCTAATTACTTAGTAATAGTTTTAACAACTTCTTTAAAAATGAACTGCTTTTCCTTCAAACCAATTGGTTTGATTCTGAAAACAGAGGTCAGGAAAATTGCCGGTAGACTTTCAATTACTAGAGTAATTGCTACAGAGCAGTATTGATTGTTTATTATTACCCATTGTATCATTTATCTGTTAGTGCAGGAAACATACTTCATGATAAATTAACCTTTTTTTGAAGTAACAGTAGATAGTAAGAGGAAGTTGTGCTGCCACAAGTTTGTATGTGATGTATGTCACCTGAAGTATAAACAAAAATAACAATGTTGTTCAAAATTCAACAAAACAATGCAAATCAGCAATGAAGGATGGCCAGGTACCTGAAAGCTCAGGTAACTCAGAATTTAAAACTCTGTGTGATATACATGGAAAAAGCACCCTCACGTTTTGTAAACAACTTAAATGCTGAAGTTCACAGTATGTTGTGCCTGGCGTGCTGGAGCACCATGTTTTATTTCTACAAGCTGAGCTGATTGGAATGGTTCTGCTTTTCAAGTAAAAAACTGTGGTGCCTTACCAGGGTACCATGGGCTAACCAAGTTAGTTCTCACTCACTCCCATTAATTTCTTTCATCTATCAGAGAAGTGCAAAGAACAAAGTAATTTTTTTTAAAAAGCATGCCCCTCTATTGACTCAAAAAACCAAACAAAACACACAAAATACTTATCTTGTTCAACAGATGGTCTTCCTTAAATAGAAAAGGAATTTGTATCCCAGTCTGTCATAGACAACTGCTGCAGGCTGAAAGCACTTATGATGTCAAACATTCAAGCGGAACTAAGCTAATCCAATTGTAATAATAATACTATATATAACTCTGTCCCTCTCTGCAGCACAAATGCAAAAGAAGGGGCAATGGTTCTGCTCCTGCTCCTACTGAAGCCAATGGCAAAATTCCCATTAACATCAGTTGAGCAGGACTGAACTCAGTATTTCAATTAAGACGAGAAACATGGAGAATTTAGCATTTAAGCATGGACAAATGGCCTGATTTTCAGAGGTGCTGAGCATCCATAGGTTTTACACAAGTCAAAAGGAGATATGAGGGCTCAGCGCCTCTTGAAAAACCAGGCCAAAAACTTGTCAATGAAATTCAATGATGTTTAAACTGTATCAAGCCATTAGTTATCAGCGATACACTGTATTACTGGTATATGACCACACAAAACACTTCAGATGCAAAAGAAGCCAAGATAGGAAAAGAAGGTGTCGCTAGAGCCTTGCGCAGATACAAAATTGGTATCTGCATCTGCAAAAATGATCTGTGGATATCTGCATCCACAGTCACACACGTGGATACCGTGGAAACAAAGCAAATTTGCACGGGTTTAGATACAACATCTGTATCCTTATCTGCAAAAGTGAGCCACAGCTATCTGCATTAACAGCTGCAGGTTTGCAGGGCTCTAGGCAATACCTATATCAAATTTCTACAAAAATATTAGAAGAGTACTAGATGGTTAAAGAGGCCTATTAAACAAGCAACTGTTAGGGTCCCACAACCTCATCTCACTCCTACATCTATGAGTTATAATCTCATGCAGGGGAACACTAGAGCAGTGTTTCTCAACCTTTTTTTTTTTTTTAAAATAAAGTACCCCTTTTTAATATATATATATATACACACACACACACACACACACACGTACGTGTGCGTGCGTGTAAGTACCCCTAGTACCTACACTTTTGAGAGACACAAAACTTTTTTCTACCCTTGCAACACATTTGGTTTAAACAATTTAATTGTAGCCAGGCGGGCGATGAAATTTTTGGGTGTAAAAAGCACGAAAATAATAAAGCGCAGTAAAACTTAAAGCAAAAATTCAGTTTTCTCCAAATTTCAGTTGTGTTGATGTACCCCCCAGACTTCTCTTGAGTACCCCTAAGGGTACTCATACCACTGGTTGAGAAATACTGCACTAGAGGACAGGAGACTATGCTATGTATATTGATTCACTTGATCATTTAAACACTATTAAACCCTTTTCTATCACTTATTTTGAAATACTGGGCCATATTTTGCTCTATTTTACCAATATAAATGCAGAAATGGTCCATCAGAATCAATGGACCATTTCTAGATTTATACCAGTATATTTGAAATTACCCTGGAACCATGCCGCTATCATGGAAAATGGATTATGGCTCTTTGCTTTCTTCTTTAAGAAGCTCAAAATTAAATAACTGAATTCATGCAAAATAGTTAATCAAAATTATAATTAAAACTGAAAGGAAATATATGCTTCACCACTTTGAAACAAGAAGCAGAGGTTTTATGTACACTAGGCTACAGAGGCTTTCATTACCTCCCTTATAATTTATTAATATGTTTCCTCCAAGCTCTCTCTTGTGCATTAATTGCAATCAATTCATAGAGAGTATTGCAAGGGGGAAAAAACCCTTCAAGAAGAATCAGGTCCTTAAAAAGTAAAAATAGGGAAGTATTTATAGTGGCTATCCTCATACAACAATTAGACTCCTGAAAGGCTCTACATATCTGACAGAACATGGAGACATTATCACTTAATTGCTTCTAAGAATATAAAAGAAATGAAGAGAGCAAAGACAGTAATGAAATAGGCAAATACATTTAAAGAAACATAACTGGATGATCAAGCTAGTCAAATTCAGACTAGAAATAAAGGAGCATTTCTTTTATCTGTGAGGATAGTTAACCATTTTAACAACTTATCTAGGGATGTGGTGAAGTCTCCATCTGCTGAAGTTTATAAATAAAAGCTGGACATCTTCCGAAATGGTATGCTCTGGCTCACTCAGAGGTTCTGGGCTCAATGCAGGGTGAAGTGCTGTGGCTTATGTTATGCAGGTCAGACTAGAAAATCAGAATGGTTCATTCTAGCCTTAAATCTATGAATGTAGGACTCTATATAGCTGACCCAGATAACCAATGGGCATTTTACTTCTATAGGATTAAAGTGATGCTGATCCCAATCTTGGAGGCTTTGGACTTGATTCAGGAAACCACTTGAACAGTGTTTAAGTTCCCCACTATTTGGAATAGCCCTTTATCATATGCCTAGTTCCCATTTACTTCCATAATATTTAAGCATTATAGGCAAAATGTGCTTTAATGCTGTCTCAAATACAACCACTTTCTTAAACTACACCTTAAGGATTTGGCTTACTCTTAAAAATGAGTGTAATGTTTAAAGATCAAGGGTAACATCGTGTTCTTGTGCCAGAACTCAGCTCCAATGTTCTGCTCTTCCCATTTGGGTATAACTTCTATTAAGTTGCATCAGGAATGATTTTCTCTAACCTCGGGGTCAGGCCCTTGAACACCTTCATTTCCACCTGCCTCAGCCCAAGTCGGTTTTGTTCCAATCCACTCCCTGCATTTCCAGATCTAATATCAGAAGAAATCTCTCCCCAGTATGGGAGGTGTTTAGAAAGAAATATTTAAAACATCAAAATAAACTGGTCAGAATAAAGAAAATGTTAAGAGTTAAGGCAGATGGGGAAATACTCATGAAGATACATTTTCCACTTCAAGGGACAGAACTCTGATCACAGAGCATTTCAGTAACTTTGACAGCACTATAATGGCAATGGGAAAATCACCAGGTGTGAACCTGGAGATTGTATAGTATGTCACAGCTTTTCTCATGGTTTGTTGGGCAACAAAAATCTCAAAGGTTTAGATTTGTTGAGAGCTTGGTTGGTTGGGTTTTTTGTGGCCTTTGTCTCAGAAAACAAGCCAGGAATGAAACATAAATTGCAGATGGGTTACTATCTACTGTCTGGAGAGCATTTGCTACTTTGAATTACTCCTGAGTAAGTGTGTACAGGGCTGGATTACACAATAGGCAGACTAAGCACGTGGTTAGGGCACCAGCAAAGCAGGGGCACAAAAAAAAAAAAAAAGATTTTACGGTATAGTATTATTTTTATTTTGAATTACATATGGGGTGGCACCATAATATTTTCAGTGTTAGGGCCTCTAAAGGTCTTAATCTGGCCCTGAGTGTGTAAATAGCAATAGTAGGAAAATACGGAGTTGAGAGACTACAAAGTAGTTCAGAAGAAAAAGAAAACCTACTGAGAAAACAAAGAAAGTGTTTGATAAACGGACATGAAAGTACAAACTGTTGAGCATTTCAAATATGGTATAAATCCAAATATCCAAAATCCCTTTACCTGAAAATCCTCGTGTGTACATAATGTAGCACCATGTTAATTGCCTGCTAATACCTTCCCACTTAGCATTTTAGTGCCTGTTAGTGCTAATCAATGGCTTTGTGTTTTGTCCTATTTGTGTAGCAATCTGAACAGTCACCAACACTTACTGGGACCTAAACCTGTTACAGCAGCACAAAGTATTAAGCAAACATCTGCATCACTCTCTTCATTTCCTGAATTTCTATATCAATGAAATTGCAGCTCAAAAATTTCCAGTGTTCCCCCAGCGCATTCATACTGTATAAGCTAAGTAACAGAGAGGTAGCCGTGTTAGTCTGATCTTGCTAAAACAAAGGGAAAAACTATGTAGCACTTTCAAGACTAACAAGATAGTTTAATAGACTATCCAGACCCACTTCCTCAGATCATATTCTGGAAGAGAATTGGCATGACCATATATACCAAGGGAATACAATGAAAAAAGTGAACACATTATTAAATTGACAAATCAGATTTAGTATAGAAGGTGGAGTGAGGGAGAGGAAGGGAGGGAGGGAATAGCTATTTATGAGTCAATGAATGACATTCAGGGATGTTAAGTGGGGAAGCTATCTTTGTAATGTGTAAGGTAATTAGCATCTTTGTTAAGGCCCATTTGTAAAGTGTCAAATTTAATAACGAATGAAAGTTCTGAAGTTTCCCTCTGTAATCTGGTGTAAAAGTCTCTTTGAAGTAAGATGCATGTAATAAGGTTGTTAAGACTATGTCCACGTAGGTTGAAATGAAAACCAACTGTTTTTTCCTTGTAAAGATGATGTCTGATGTCTGATTTGTGGGCATTAATTCTTTGGCAAAGTGTCTGAGAAGTCTGTCCAATATACATAGCAGAAGGACACTGTTGGCACATGATGGCATAAATTATATTTCTGGATGAACAGGAATATGTGTTCTTGATCATATAACTGACATGGTTAGGTCCAGTGATGGTGTCACCAGAGTAAATATGTGAACAAAGTTGGCAACAGGATTTGTTGCAAGGGAAAGTTCCAGGGTTAGTATTAATGTGGTATGTCCTGTGGTTGTTGGTAAGAATCTTTCTGAGGTTAGGTGGTTGTCTATAGAAGATTATGGGTCTGTCCCCCAGAGCCTCTCGGAGTGTAGTATCCTGTTCTAGTATAGGTTGTAGGTTATTGATAATGCGTTGGAGGGGTTTAAGTTGGGGGCCATAGGTGATGACAAGTGGTGTTCTATTGTTGGTTTTCTTTGGCCTATCTTGAAGTAGATGGTTTCTGGGCATTTGTCTGGCTCTTTCAATTTGT
>CM057846.1:144624558-144640113 GCA_030068395.1 Apalone spinifera
TTGCATCCCTTTTCCGGAAAAGGGTGCCTGTGTAGACGTAGCCCCTGTGTTTTCAATTCTGAATTCTGACAGCAGTAAGGAAGAAATATCCACAATCAATCAAATAAAAAATGAATAGTCAAATTCTCCTTTATATTATGTCAGTGCAACCAATGGATGACATTTAAACTAGGTGGTGGATATTTGCTTCCAGTAATTATCAAAGGGCATATTTTGAGCAAACCATCACTTTTTTGCAATACATAAAACCTATTGGTCAAGAAGATTTAGAATTAATAAGACTATTTTTAAATGAAAAGGACAACTTCCTTCTCTTTCCTATTCCTGTGAATTTCTCTACCAAACTCTCCATAGGCAATTCTTTTCGGGTATGTCCACACTTGCTCCCTAGTTTGAACTAGGGATGCAAATGTAGGCAGCTGAAATTGCTAATGAAGCGGGGATTTAAATATCCCGCGCTTCATTAGCATAATCTCACCCACATGTTATTCTGCTCGCCAGCTGATTTGAACCAGGAAGTGTGCTCCAAGATGCTGTAGTTTGAAGCAAACTCCTTGGTTTGAACTAATGATTCTCCTCATTTTTTGAGGAGTAACGCTAGTTCAAACCAAGGGGTTTGCTTCGAACTAACGCATCCCGAAGTGCACTTCCTGGTTCGAATCAGCTGGCGAGCAGACTAACGCATGGGCGAGATTATGCTAATGAAGCGCGGGATATTTCAATCCCTGCTTCATTAGCAATCTCGGTTGCCTACATTTGCATCCCTAGTTCGAACTAGACGTACCCTTCCTGAAAACTATTTTTTCAAGTTCACACATATAGACCACCAAAGACAACTAGCAATTACTTATTCAGGTATAGTCCTTCGGGATATGTCATGTGGTCACATCCTGCCCTCACATATCTGAGTTTAGCTCCCATTGTCTTAATTGTCAGTTGTTCATGCTCACTTAGAGCAGATTTCAGCCTGACTTTACCATTTAAAAGGAGTATTTATAATCCACTGTCAAATACTTTGCAGCTTCACAAGATTTTTGCTGTGTGCTGAACACTGGACCACTGAGCTATTCTTAATAACAGACTCATACCCCTCTTCTTAAGAGAAGTGTATTATATGAACAAAGAAAACTAATAATCCTCCTCCCCCCCTTTAATTTTCCTAGGCTGCTCATACTCTATTTGGTCCCAAATCAAAGCAAGATAAAAGTAAATGAAAGATTCTTTTAATCTGCTATTCACATCTGTCTAGAGATGCATTTCCTGTTATCCAATGCCACACTATTTAATACACTTTGTTTTTGGATTCTTAGAGAAAAGTGGAATATAACGTATTTGCAAAAGCTAAAGTTTTATTTAAACTTGGCAAATATTGATATCAAAAGGTGAACATGAAGCCCAGCATGGATAAGCAAATGCAGTGCAAGAATAAGAAATGCATTGCATCCAATAAGGAGATGTTTTTCATTTTAATTCACTGGGCAAATATATAATGTGCAGGATTTTCAAAAACACCATACATTTTCCATTTATCTTTCCTCTCACTGCTTTGACTGTTTTTCCTTTTTGACACTGAAAGAGAGAGGAAGTTTAAAAAAAAAAAAAAAGAGGAAAAATCAAAACTGAAAACACAAGAAAACAAAACCTGAAAAATAATTTCTGATTTTGGAGATAAAACATAATTTTTTGTTAAAAATGCCATACTTTCAACACTTTTTTCATTAAAAAAATGCCAGAACTCTTTTCTAGTCACATGTCTGAAAGCCAGAGAATTTTCTAAGGCCCTTGACACTTACTTATAAAGAGCAAACACTAGGAAGCATGGAACAATGGTATGTTAGGATTGTCTTTTTCCAAATCCAAACATAGGAACACATGGAAATGCAACATTAAAATATCTCAAATGCTCATAATTTTATCCCAGTAAAGCTCCCAGCTTGTACAACACCCATCCAAGGCAGATACTTGCTTACATCAAGTAAGGTAAATGCCCTGGTAATGCAGCATGACGTAACAACAATCAGGCAGCTGGTATGCTGAGACCATTGCTTTTCATACCTCCCAATATCAACTTACAGTAAAACTCCAATAGCCCGGCATCCAATAGTCCGGCACTCCTGATAGTCCGGCATCAAAATGGCAAGAGCCTAGTGAGTGAGCTTCAGCAAAAAATGAGTCACAAAGTAACAGCGGCAGCAGCTGAACTGAGCAAAAAGGGTAAAAAAGGCTTTAAAAAACTAAAACATTACAGTATACTGTATACAGTATGTACAATAAAAAAGGTTAAGAACAATTTATATACAGTATATAATGTATACAGTATATATATAACCAGTTTATAGTACCTCCTGATAGTCCAGCATATTTGATAATCCGGCACCACCTAGGTCCCATAGGTTCCGGATTATCGGAAGTCTACTGTAGTTGTTTCTTGTGCTTCTCCACCTGTACATTTACACTTTAGACTACACTTGCAATTGAATGACTAATTTTTTGTCATTCACAACTGCCTATCCCCTCCTGCCCAGAATGACAAAAGTTTTGCTGCTGCATATGCTAGTGTAAACAGCACTTTGTTGACAGGAGTGCTCTCCTGCCAACAAAGTGAAAGCCACTTGTGGGGACTAGAAGTATTTTGTAAGCAAAAATGAAAACCAACACTTACACATGCAGACTTTAAGCGATGGCTGTGTCAACACAGCTTTGTCACTAAGAGCTGCATAGTATAGACATAGCATGAGATTATAAACACTTCTTGGAAGTGTCATCTCTCTGATATGTTTGTACAGCACCGGAGTGCAATACTGGCCACTAGGCATTACTAAATTATAATAGCAAGATGCAGGTAAATACTGTACATCTGTGGACACCATTAAAGACAATAGGACTGCATGCAGGCATAGCAGTCTACCTGTGTGCCATATATTGCATTACCAGACTCTAGATCAATGTCATAGCTAGGTGACATTCTTAAGTATGTATTGCTTGACAATTTTTCCAGGAACTGGGGACATCTTAAATCTTTCATACATAATCAATTTACCTAAGGATTCACAAGGAAAGGACTGAATTGAGAGAGTCATGTTCACAGAGCACACCAAAACAAATAGACTTGAATTAGAAATGGTGACTCAGGACAAGTCTACATTGGCAGAGAAAATTGGTGCAAGATACTCAACTCCAGGTACTTGAATTGCATAGCTAAAGTCGAAGTATCTTGCATTGATTTTCTGGGATGGTTCCATACAATGGGAAGTCAACAGGAGAAACTCTCTCATTGACTTCCCTTTCTCCTCCTGACAGCAAGGAGTACCGTGGTCAATGGGGGTCCCTCAGTGTTTGATTTAGTGGGTCTTTATGAGAACCACTAAATCAAATCCCAGAAGATCAATCGCCAAAGTGTCAATCCTCTGGTGAGTGATGCGTGACCTAAGTTTCTTCTGTTTGCAGCAAACTCAAGTACTGACAGAAAAAATTAACTATATTGAATGTTCCCAACTCTACCAACATGGATTAAGTTCCACTGAAAAGCTCTGGGGGAGGAGTGTGCTGAATCATTTTGCTGAACAGGTTTGAAGCACTGACTCAGTGGTTCTTTGCCTTTGCTAACCTTTCCTTTCTAATCCCTTGTTTAGAGTCTGACTTTTCATATGCTTTGTAAACTACTCACAAAAATTACTGATGCCAATGAAAAGATCCTGTTTAAATCAACTGGTTTAGGAATTAGAATCTTCTGTCATATAAAATGGACTCTGATCACTTTTTTTCCCCCGATCCTATCAAGACTTTTGTCTCTTTGGCTTTGATAAAGAAATAGATTAAACAAACAATGAAAAAATGGATCTGGCTTGAACTATGAGTAGTTGATTGTCCAGAATTTTAAAATGCCAGCATCTGTATGTATCTGAACTTTTATATATTCATATCTGTACCTACACTTCCTGCCACAAACTATTGGAAACCGAGATTTCTGCTATACTCCAAGCATTGAAAATACTATTCTAGGCTCAGTGAAAAATGGGGGGAAATATATGACCCTTTAATTAAACATTTCTGCAATTTCCTAGCTAACAAGTTGAATCTGTAGAAAATTAGTAGTATTTTATCAAGAGAATGCTATTGTGGAGAACACATTGCAACCATTTCCAGTGTGGTTTTGGTGATGTACATATATTATCTTTTTATTTGTGGATGTTTAATAACTGAATACTACATGCACAGTCCAGTTTAAGGATAACAAACCATCTAATAAGAAAGAATCAGTCTGAACATCTGTCAAAGAGGCTGTTTTGATATTTTTTTTCTTTGTAACATTACTTTGGGTCAGTGTGCTGGGTTGAGTTAAGAAAGAAACAAATTTACTTTGATAGACAGCATTATTAGGGTAGTTCTGACCCAATGAAAATTAGCCCCCAAAATAACTTGAATCGGTCAAATCAGAATCTCACAATGATGCCTTTTATTGTAAGATTTCAGACCATTTTCTAATCCAAAACATTTTGGGTAAGTGGAGATAATGCTAACCTGATGTGAATCCAGAGCTATTTTCTATGACCTTTTCATACCCCAGAATTCAAAGATATGATGGGGAAGGCAGGAATACATATCCACTGGTAAACCTACTCTGCACATCTGTGAGTAATGTTAAAGTCTTTGGGATTATTATATTATAATTTACATTACTACTAAGTAGTTGCTGATTGCAAATCTAAGGTTAAATTTCCAGCTGGTGCTCCATTATAAGCCTTATTTGACAATCCTAACTCCAAAATACCTGGAGGAGTTACTGGTCTGATTTCTTCTTTGATTACCATGTGCTGCAGAATTGGTTTTGATGATATTCAGAAGTGTACGACACGTAGGAATTAAAAAAAAAACTATGGTTTTTACAATGAGAGATCCACATTGTTTCCTGATCATTCTTATCTGAACATAGATTTATTGTGAAAGTCTAAAAAATTCATACCTGTTTACACTATAAGACACTTAGGAACACTGTCATTTTTTAAAAATAAAAACCCTGTTTTCAAGCTTCAGTTAATATTTTAATATTTCAAAAACATGGTGATATTTTATATCTGGTATATCATTATGTAATATTTTTATGTCAAATGCATTTGACAAGCTGATAGATACAAATTGTGTATCAATGCAAGAATCTGCAATACTTTTAATTTCCCAAATGTATGTTTCTATCTCCATCTTTGCAAAGATAAACCTGTGAAAGTAAACATGAGAAAGTGTTAACCTAAACTAATGGATTGGTCTTAGAAAGGAGGCTTTGTCGCATATATTTATCATCAAGTGAATTCTATGAGAAATGATAATAAAATCTTTGGTCCCAAATCACCTCATGACCAATGATAAATGGAGTGGACAGACTGTGTGTGGCAAATAGGCTGACCTAGTATCTGTAGGATGTACAGGCTGTACTAGGTATGTTCAATATACAGGTTATATCATGTTTATCTCTTTCAGATGACAGAGAGAAAGAGAATGAGAGAGAAGAGAGCAAGAATGCACCAGACATAGAAGCACTGGAAGGATGACTCTCAATAAAGAGAGGCTTTTTGAGTAAAAGGTTGGCTGAAAGAGGATTGGAAACAAATATTATATTTCATGTTTGGTTCCTCCTGTGCTCAATGAAACAAGATTTAGCGTTTGTACAGAAAATAAACTACATCAAAGAAATAACTGTCTCTATACTGTAGTTTCCATTAGAAGGGAAATTGAGGACCCAAAATTTTGGTTAAGGACTGGGGGCAAAAAAGGGAAACAATGTGAACAGGACCTATTCATTCATGTCAGTACAATGTCAGTACTAAACTTTGGAACAAATATCATATACATATACCTTCAATTAGCCATATTCACAATAACTCTATTGGAGAGACCAAGTTAAGGTTATTTGGGTGCTGGTGATTCAGAATTTCTCTGCTTAGTGATCTATGTCCATGAATTAAGGTTTAGTGTTGATGTCAGAGTAGTCTATGTAGTAATATTTTGAGATTTCCATACTTCCTAGTGTTCAAGATTTTTTAGGATGCATTTACGATACAGCTCTTGAATTGCCTTAGCAAGTTTAACTGTAGCTTAACACTTTCCATTTCATTGTCCACATCAAAGTAATCCCATGTGATTTCATCTGCCATTCTTGCCTGATAGGAGGGTTCTTTACATTTTCTGCTGGCTCCCTTATATCCTGCTGATCCCCTGCTCTGTTCTGCATGGAAAACTGGCAAATGGGATGAAGAAGGTAGGCAGTATGTTATTCCAAACCTGGAATGAATTTGGTGTATATACAGGTCTTTCCTATTGGTTTAAGCCTTTTTCTAGTGAAACCCATTTTTCTCCATCTACTGATTATCATGGAAAACCAGATATGCATGTTTACGAATATATGCCATGCCTGTGTGCATTACTATCTTTTTTCAAAGACCCTGGCTTCTTTAACTGACCTTCATTTCATGGGCATCACGTTTATGGGTGTAAGAGGGGCCAGAATTTGGCACAATGTGTATTTCAATTTGGCAGAAAGTATAACTGTACTGATGAAACTATCTTTGCTGTGATACTAAACAACAAGAACAATGAAGAGACTTCTGATGTCTTTTCCGATAACCAAATCGTTACTCTGCACAAAGATGTTTCATTAAAGCACACAGTGGGAAGTCCCATGCTGAAAAAATTCTCTGTCAGAATAAGAAAAGTGTGATTTCTGTTTCCCATTTGCTGCCACCATCACTACACATCACACTGGTAACTGTCTCGTGTGGAACTCTGATAGAATTTTATCTTATTTAAAATGTTTGGAACAGAAGTCCTCACAGAAGATTTCTGACCTCAATTCTCAATTCAAGCAAGACATTTTCACTTGTGGCTCTGGTCTGATGCGGGTTTTAAAATGAACAAAAAAGTACAATTTACAAGATATTGACAATAAAGATGTAAAAACCTTTTTACATCTATAGATGTAAAAGCATTTTCTAGAGATGGTTCGAGAACACAGTTATTCTAGTCTCAGTAGGTTTAGGCTGTGTTCAGAGTTCAGGTTCAAGCCCAAACTGGTCAGATTCAACCATTCAGAGAAGACACAAATCATTAACAGGAGATGTGGCTGTAAACGTTACATGTTTCACAAATCACAAGAGCAAATGACTGAAACAAACTTCCCATCATTTTAATAGGAAATGTCATAACACTTGATGTTATTCCTAGATTACCAGTAACAAAGGTCACGTGTGAACCAGATCTGGGAAATAGGTCTCTTTTGTTCTAGGCTGAAAACCACATAGGAAGTTAAGATTTAAGTAAATTAAATTCTCAATTAATGGTAGTCCTGACTTAACACTCAGATTTGGACTGTTGTCTATTTCATTTTAGATGTATGTCAAAGTGAAATTAGATCCGATCAGCACTGAAGTTAGTAGGAGCCTTTTCTTTTTTACTTCAATAGGCATGGGAATAGGCTTTTAAATAGATAGATGTGAAATCTGTCTGCCCCATTTCAACTTTAGAATTTCATCCATTCCTTTGTTTTAAAATCTGAGTTCGGTTCTGCTTTCATCTTGCAAAGAAAGAGGCATACTATCTGACAAGGAGAAATCAGCCATGGAAATATCCACCAGAAATCTCATACAAGAGCAATAACCCTGATGAACTACCACCGTGTTAGCCCCTGACGGGCTGGCAACACAGCTCCCATTGGCCAGGAATGGTGATCCACAGCCAACAGGAGCTGCAGTCACCTGTACCTGCAGAAGCACAGGTAAATATAGCAGTGCCAGCCCATCAGGGGCTAACATTGGTGAACTGGATCTGGCCTACGGGCCGGTATTTGCCCAGCCCTGTCATAACAGAAAGTGATAAAACGCATAAAATTTCCGTGTGACTCAAATTCAATGACTTTGTCAACATTAACATATGAATTGACCTTTTCTTGGAACAGATTTTTTCCCTTTAATTAAAAAAAAAGATTCTTCAAAGATTAGACTTGAGACTTACAAACTTCCGGAATGCAGCTTTTTAAAGACTAGCAAAATATCCTCTGAGACAGAACCCAGTACCCTGGAACTCAATTAGATTTTGACCTTCTTCAACAAGAAAGGATTGGTAGAGACACATTGTTTGCTACTTGCTTCAATTAAATTGGGACCCGAGAGAGACAGATGAAGAGATTCAAAGAAGAGAAATACAGTTAACAGAATTGCATTCAACTATCAGCCTGAAATAAATCTTATTTACTTTATTCACCCACTACATTAATATAATATGCTACAATTTATTCAGAAATGTGACATTTAATTAAGTTTTGAGGATTTAACATTTTGAAAAGAGTGAGAATAAGTTTTAAGTGGGAATCCTGAGTTCTAAATTCTTTTAAAAACATCATAGTCCAAAAGTACACCTAATCAACATGAGAATCAAAAACCCTCCTGGGTTAGCTTGAAAAGCCTAAGGCACAAGCATAACACTTTAAAATTACTTCCTCCTGCAGCATGGCATTAAAGCTGTGACACAGAAACACAGATAGTCTTTGATTAGATCCTTTTATTTCAAAGTGTACAATTTGATTTTCACAGAAATTATACCACAGAAATAACTTTCTACTAAATCACAGCGTGCCAAGATTTCAGCTATCAGGTAATGGAGCCCAAATGAAAGCGATATCAACTACTCAAGGTTCCCAGACAGCTTGTTTTTGTTTTGTTTTTAATAAAAGCTAAGAGCTTCTCCCATTACTCCCTCCCCTCTCCCAGAAGTTCTAATCTTTCTCTAGACACAGAATAATCATAAACATATGAGGATGGATGAAAAAGGCTGAGATTTTCTTCATTAAATATTAATTTCGGTCCCACATTTATAGGCAGTGACACTATTGAAGGCTGTGGCAGAGCCCTGTCTGAAAAACCTGAAATCAGAATAAATAAACTGAAAAGATTATTGATCAATGCCCATGCACTTATTTCATTTATTTCCAGTATGTCCTTGGCTACAAATCATTTTTAACCTTTTCTTGGAATATTAAAAAAATTAAAAAGCTAACAAAGTACATCATTATTAACAATGCTGTTAAATGCCTAAAGAAATAACCTAGGGAGAACTCATTGTCAAGTATGTTTTATGAAACCTTGTTAAATTTTCCTACTATAATTGCACTAATACCCCCTTGACAAAAAGCCCTTATGGAATATAGTGCTTCCTCTATACAATAAAAAAGACTAATTTAGCTTGTCACAACACAGAATTGAGTTAATGCAGAAGTCAAAGTGTGCTCATTTGAATTATTAAATAGAAATATTGTATGATAGCATGTTCCTAATATCCATTGAATTTGCTTCCCTTGTCATGTAATGATTATGGATATTTAATGTGACTATATGAATAGAGAGCTACTCCCCACCTTAAAATTATTATAGAGTGACATTTCATATCAGACATTTTAGCGTGTTACAGATTTGCAATAAGGAGGCCAAATGTTTTATCATTATAAGATTCCGGTTCATTAGAGGAAAGTACTTTGTCTTTTTGTGAGTGTATTTAAAAGCCATTCTTTCAATAAAGAGTTGGTAGTTCTGCTTTTTGGTCTATAAATTGCAGTCTTCCAGCTCCCTCTCAGTATGGCTAAACAGCTGAAAAGTTTTATTAACTGAAAATTATTGCCGGACTGTGATTTGTAGTGAATCTAGGCTGGCAGATGGTGGTGATGATTGGTGGAAGGTTCTTGTGCAGAATAAGATGTTTCCTCCTGCTGAGTAGCAAAATTAATAAATACCTGAAAGACACAATGTAAGAGGACTTATCATCTAGCAATCATGAATAGGAACTTTTTGTCTCTTTTGTGACTTTTTCAGGCCACTTTTATTAAGAAAAACAGTGGAAGTCCTTGTTCAATGAAATCTCTTCAGAGTTACATCTGAACTAGAGCAGTTTGCAAACAAATCGCTCTTCCCTTTTACATCTTCAAGTCAAATAAAAATAATGATAGAACAGTTCGACATGATAGTCCATATGACTATCCTCTTTCTTTGGGAACACTGGGTTTTGCTTGTACTGAATAAACAAATCTATATTTCAAAAAATATTGGGGGGGGGGGAGGGAGGCTGATCCTGCTTTCATTGACTTGAATGGCAAAACCCACAGAAACTTCAGTGGTACAGGACCTGGCCCAGAAATTTACAGCTAACATTTGTGTTGAGTAAACCTTTTGAACACCGATGTAGGCAAACATCTGTTTCAATTCCCCATGTCGGTTCTATTCAGTTGTGAACCCTGATTGTTTCCTTTTCACTTACATTCATAGGAACTGGTTTTTTGATTATTCAGATATTTGAGGGTGACAATTCTTAACTCCCATAAGAATATTCACATGCAAGCAAAATTATTCATTTAAGAGCAAGTATTCAGTCATCAGTGTTCTGCTGTTTAAAATTTTTACTTATTCAGCCAGAGTACAAAAACAAAACCATGTGACTGAGGGCAGCAATCACTCACCATAAATAATGGAGAGCCTGAGTGAACAGTCCAGGAAAAACCCATAGGCTATTTGTTTGCATAAATTATTCATCGAATAATTGAAGTAGCAGGAGCTGATAGATTAATACAAATCAAAGTCTGTTCATGAATGTTTTGCTCTTAAAAAAAGCTAATCTCACAGCAAATACTATTCATAATTAATATCCTGACCAGCTTGAATTCACAGCATTTTCAGAATATACACAAGAAGTTACATCCCTAGCTGCTGTCGCACAACACTGGCACCCAGGAATTTCATGATCATCATCATATTATACATAGTGTAAACCAACAATTTCATAGGCATAAGCAGAGATCCCTTCTTTCTGCGTGTACATAGGTACATGGATTGCAAATGCAAGCAAACTGCATAATGTTTGCTTCAGAGGAAAAGATCCCAACCACTTCCATAAAAGCAAAAAGTTCTTTAGTTATAAGATTATTGTGGCTCATGAATCACTCTAGGGCAGTTCTGTATAAACTATATGCTACTACATACATAATGGAGTAGCACAGCATATTCAGAAAAAAGAAAGGCAACATAGAGGAGGAACATACCTGCTCTAAAGTGGTTTGGCTAATGGAATAATGTTTGATTTGTAGTGGAACTTTATATGTGTCTAAAACTTTGAAGAGCTCCGGTAAGCAGCCCCAGCTGTATGGCACACGATACTCCTGCAGATTAAGGTGCTGGCCCTTCAAACAAACATAAATAAAAGTCAATGAATATTCTGATAGCTATATTTATTTTCGATCTTCAGCTGCAAAATATGATTTTGTAAGAATATACCAGAGCTTGATTGTAACACAGTAAAAGGTACAAGGTGTGCTTCAGAAAAGATCATCCTGTTTCCTCAAAGCAATCACAGTGAAATTGAAAGACAACTGGCTCTGCTGCTGCTGCTGAGATGTATTTTTCCTATCAGTTTAAAGTTAGAGATGGCCTCAAACCAAAACCATTGATTCATATACATAGGAGAATGGGAAGCATTTGAGAAATCACACTGAAATCAGAATGTTACATGTTATATTTACAATGGCCAAACCAAAACCTCAAATCACAACCCCACCGCAGACCAAAATTCTACAGTTTAGATACATTTTCAGAGACAGCTTTTTACATTACACCCATAAAGAAGCCATTTTGCATATGAAAATATATATTTTAGTCTATATTTATGCATGAACACACATTTTGGAGATAAGACAAAATGGCAGTGTTATGTTTGAAAGTGTTACCCTTTTATAATGTTTTCAGATCATACAATATAAGCAAATACAGAACACTTATTGAAAGAAGGATCAGACCAATTGACTTTTTCTCTGTGACTCTGAAAAACAGAGGTCCTTCAGGACACAGGACTATAACCACCTGACTGTAGACATTGGCAAGATTTGAGAAAGAAGAATAAAGTTTACTTTTATTAACTAATGGGTACTGCAATCTCTCTGTCACCATATATATATAGTTGATTGTATGTGTGTAGATATATATGTATCTACACACATACAATCAATTGTCCTATGGTTGCCATTAGCAACACAGCTAAGAACAAAATGTGTGAGTTCTACATCAGCACTATTATATAAACAAATGGCTGAGTGCCTGTGAAAATGAAAATCTCAATTCATCTATGGGCTTATCATAAGGTTAAGATATCACACTAATTTATGTGAATGGATGAACTAAAGAAATGAAAAGAAAAATGAAAGGAGGGGTTAAAATATCTTGAGAGAAAATGCATAACATATAAGTGTATCTTTTGATTATGATGCCCAATTCCTTGCATTAGTTAAGCCTCAGAAGAATTCCCTTATTTTAATTCTGAATTCAGACACAACCTGCTAAGAAAGGAGAACAAAGTTGTAGCAAAACATTTCAATCAACTATTAAAATATATATGAGAGCTTTTTTTGTAGTGACATACATACATAGTAATTGTCATCCCACAGTCAAGAGTTATCACACAATGATATGTGAAATACTACAGCATTTCCATATGCTTAAAATAGAAGGCATCAGAGATATTTTAGATGTCACTGTGTGGTAGCTGAGGGAAAATGCTGACTTTTTAATGGTGATTAATGCAGTAGGATTATCTGCCTGCCATTTTCTATGCACTGTATTGACTGAGAGAGGACAAGGAAAAATATGGCTGTATTAACTTAAAAGTTACTTCCATTCTCTTCAGAGAACATAAGATCAGGCCCTGTGTGCATGTAGTGGGAACTCTGACTCTGTAAATACAAATAATAATAAAGAAAATTGCAACTCATGAACCAATAATATTTGCTTATGTTGCCAAAATGAGCCTACGATGCATCCGGGGTTAATCTGCACCATATTGTGGGTGACAATTTAACTGTTACACACATACCAATTAAAATGAGTAGCCATACAGCTCTGGAAAGAATGAGAAACCACCTAGTTTATTAAAATTTATCTTTTGTTAATGGAAGAACTTATCCTTGGCAACTGCTGTGAACAGAGAATTTCAGACCTACCTTAAACTGTGTTCCTGGAAAATGTAGCTTCAGACAGTCCAAAATAGCACTGTGGTAACTTGTTTCTTTGCTAAGCCAAACCTTGACTGAATAGCCATCTCCAAACCTGAAAGCAGTGAGCAGAGACACAGATTGCATGTTCTGTTCCATAAAGATGAGATGAATGCTTAGTTAAACTGATTGTCATACAATGTTATCAAGTAACAGCATGGGTGCCTATTGTATTATCATCATTGGGATTTTAATATTATACTGTCATCAAGCACACATTAATAACCAGAAGGAAAAGACATTGTCAATGATATTGATACTCTATAATGTCACAAAACTCTATTTGTAAAGGAGAACGTGTCTTAATGACTATACAACTTTGAACAGTCAGTGGAAGATGGCATTTCTTACTAGAACCAAATACAGAAAAGGAAGGCTGGAAGATATATTTTTCCTAGCAGGAGAGAGAAAGTATAAAACTGTAGATTATCACAATTCATTGCATTTACTGAGGACTTGCCATGGAGAAGCTCAAATGTTTTACAAACATGGGTATTATCTCTATTTTACAGGAGTAGAAAGAAATGCGTGGAGTTGGTCTGTGTTTTGTCAATACTCATACTACAAATCACAGTGCTGGGGGGAATTCTGCAATTTTACTATGACTCCAAACGCAACAATTGCATTCCTCTCTCTGGACACATTTCATAATATACAGGTAAGTCAAGTTTTGAAAAAGTAACTTCAACATTATTTTGATTAAATATATTATTTTCTAGCAACGTATGTGGAATGTTAATTTTATACATGAGACATATTATAAGTGATGAAAGTCACTTCTGCAGCATCATATATTTGCTCATGATCATTTTAAAATACTTTAAGTACATTCAAGTGCTTTTCCTGCTCCAAAACAAAGTCTATACACAATCTTTACTCAAAATCTCATCCTCCTTTCCTAGGATTTGGTTACAAAAATAACATACCACACACACTACAATATCAATTAACAAAATTTCTACACTGATTATCTGTTCCTAGGTTTCCTATCTCAGTATTGCTCAGCCTATACCTTAATTTTCTCTTCCAAGCAAACCACTCCCACTTACCTCACTTACCTCAGAGGTAATGAGACATTACCTGCCTAAATGAATCAGCTGGACCCACTTTCTCTCATGAAGCTCAAGGCTGGTTAACTGAGTTGAATGTTTAAAACAAACTCTGCTATAACACTATGGCACAGAGTGCATTTCCGGATTATATCACCTTCTACTGCTCAGTGCTAGTGAAATTTCTACAGCACGCAAGCAGATGGTAGAGACAATGACAAATGGCTGGTTCTTCTGAGGAAAAAAATCCTTATTTCACAATGTCCCAGAAGAAATAGCCAGTTTCCAGTCATAACTCACAACTCTCTGCAGCCTCATGGTTATGGGAATGAGTGAGCATGACCATAGCAGCAGAGTGCTAGAGAGCTCCATGTCCTGCTGCACTTTGTGTCAGCTGGGATTGTGGGTCACTGACACATAGTACGTAGTAAGCCCTTTGCAGGTCCACTGAATGAGAGTGTAGGGCACGGCGCAGACACCTAGCTCAGGCTACAAGGAAAAGGACAAGCTCTTGTCCATGGTGAAGGCTTCCTCACTGCTGAATGGCTCCTGCACTATGGATTACTCACACTCCCAAAACCCATGTTCCCCATGCCATTAAGATAATATGAGTAAATTGTTCTATATTCTGCACCTTTCCTACTTTACGTTTAGAAAAACAGTACTGTATGTCCATGGGTGCACATTGCATGAAGTGAACACACACAAAGGTACAAAAGGAAAAGGAGTGCCCATGGATATCATCACCTAAACCCTCATCTCAACCACTCCTCAATAGTCTGAGAAAGAAAAGCAACAAAGATGAAATGCTAAAGCATAAGCCTTGGATTCAGGAGGTGTTTTCCCAGATTCATCACAGATTGCCTATGTTCCTTTCAGTATAACCCTTCACTTCCAGATGACCCATTTTTTCCATTAAAACATGTGGATAATAATAGCAGCTATGGGTATGTCTACACTACAGCGTTATTTTGAAATATCTTATTTGAAATAAGTTATTTAGAAATAACACATCTACACACAAAATGCATTTTGAAATAGTGTTTTGCTATATCGAAATAGCACATCTACACTGAGTGAAGGCTGAATTGCATTTAAGGCTGGCCGGAACCAGGTCCAGCAGGACACCAGGTCAGGAGTTACTTTGCGTGGATGCTGTCTGAGGCTATCTGAGGCCTGTGCTTAAAGGAACCCCCCCCAAACAGCCAGTTCTCAGGTTTCCTTGCTTGCTTGCCTACCTCGATGAGGGACAGGAAAGCATTTTGTCTATGTGTGCTCTGATTGCCCTCACTCGGGACACCACAGCACTCTGCAACGTGGAGCCAGAGCTGCACCTGGGCACTCTGGTGCTTCTCATGGATGCGTTGCTGCGAGCCTGGCTCTACTTTCTGCAGGCTGCCATCTGGGAGGTCCATCGGAGGGCTGTCAGTATCCAGG
>CM057846.1:144640213-144662051 GCA_030068395.1 Apalone spinifera
TTGGAGCAGGCACAGGCACTGTGGCCAGAGTCAACCCCTTTAAGGGCTCCAGGGGGGAGGAGGGAGAGAGGCGTGTTCTTGGTTGAGGCTGGAGTGGCCACCAGGGCACCCTGGGAAGACTGGAGGCCCCCTATTTCGAAATAAGTGTCTACACAGCACTTATTTTGAAATAGCTCTTTTGAATTTGGCATTATTCCTCATGGAATGAGATTTACCAAATTCGAAATAAGCGCTCTGCTATTTCAAATTAATTTCGAAATAGCGGTTTGGCTGTGTAGACACTACTAAACAGCTGTTATTTCGAAATAACTTTGCTGTGTAGACATACACTATGAGATTTGCATTAGGCCACATCCTTAGCTGGGTGAAGCCACGTTCCTACCACTACAAAAGTGCTACATTTAATACCAGCCCAACACCTAGCCAATTATTTCAAAAGTATAACTCCACTATTTTATTAGACTAGAGAATCATATTGTAGGAATGTTTGGTACAAAGGCTACATAGCAAAACTGTGCTGAAGGATCCTAAAATATGAGTGTGATGACTTTTAAAAAAAGATATACACATCACCCCAACACTGCCTGTGTTCTCTTTTATTTTTTCATTTTGTTTTTCCATTGCATTTGGACCCAACCATTAAACAATGCTAAAGTGAGCAGGAAAAAGTAACGTGTCATTATATAGTTTTATTCAAATGTGACACTGCCCAATCTGTGCTGTTGATTGCCAATCATACTTTGAGTAGCATGAAGTAACACAGAAACATGATCACAGGAAAGGGAGCCAGAATACTGGAATGAAGAGCAGCAACTGGCTGATTTCCCTTGCAATGATTTGCTACACATAATAGACCACTAATTAAATCTTCTAAATGCATACTCAGAAAAGACAATGAAAATGCAACAAAGATATGAATGTTACCAAGATTCTGCTCAGTCTTCTGGAGTCTATACACAGAGGTTTTATGGAGTAGTCTTATAAAATGAAAATACTGCATGTGCGGTGAAGTTTGCAATGCAAATAAATTAAAATTCTGATTAGCACAGACAGAGATCTCCACAGCTCAAATGTAGTTTTTAGTCCTGAATGGCATAAGCACCAACATGGGTACAAATAAAAAGCTTTCAAAGATGGGAAATATTTCTAGCTAGTCAAATTATGCACCTTCTATTCCATGAATTCAGGGTAACTGTGGCCATCTACAACATCTCCCTCCTTTTGTGGAGGGAGCCAGCTACTTGCTTTCTGTAGCAAACTGAGGCAATGGAAATTGAACTGACAATTTTTTTCCTCTACACGTTTTGCTCTCTCACTCAAGTGATACAATTAATGCAGAAAGCCAGAGTGGAATTACACAGGCCACCACATTCTGGTTTGATGAGCACTGCTAGGATCAAACCTTTACTACCCAACAGCTCACGACCTAGGGAGGGAAATATAATAATTAAAGCAGCATCATTAGAGCCAGCACACCTGTTCAACAGCCATCTGTTCCCCTCTCTTTGGCAGTGCTCAGGAAAGGTGTTTTCCATTGCTACAACAGACACCGTTTCATCAGTTTAATGTTGCCTTCATTTGTTTTCAATCTTGCCTTTTATCCCAACCAAGCTATTTGTTCAATTTGGACTTTGAGCAAGGCCAGCAGGACTGCTTGTGGGAGTTAAGTTACTGCCCACAGGATGCTTATTTTGTAAATATCAACAATATTATGGGGCTAGGCAGTGCTCTGTTCTCTTTGGGTACATCTACACAGCAACATTATTTTGAAATAACGAGCATTATTTCAAAATAACTTAGTCCGCGTCTACAGTCGAAATATTGTAAAGCTGGAGGACTTCTTACTCCAACTCCTGTAACCCTCATTGTACGAGGAGTAAGGGAAGTCAGAGGAAGAATGCTCTATTTTGCAATAAGTGCTGTGTAGATTCTCTCTATTTGGACAAAAATTATTCTGAAATAAGCTATGCAATTGACGTAGCTCAATTAGCGTAGCTTATTTTGAGTTAAGCCCTGCTGTGTAGAAGCACCCTCTGTGCCACACGGGTGCTGTAAAGGGAGTGGAGGCTCTCTCCTCCAACTGAGGGTATTCCAGTGGGTGCAAAGCCATTAAAAGTATCTCTTCTGACACCTTCCCAAAACCCAGTGCAGGGCCCTGTGAGGGAGTAGAAGACAAGGGACAGGGTATCAACATCTTCCTGTTACATTCAGTTGGCACTCACGCTAGCTGATCATGGTCACCAACTGACAGAAGTTCGTGGGCACTCCTGTACACTGCACCAACAATCGGCAAAGTATCAGACAGCTACAGCAAGGAGCTCCCTGAACTCCTATTTCTACTCCTCCCATCAAGTTTGATAAATGTAATTTCAGTAAAAAGGGAATCTGGGTCTAGATCTTAATTTCTAATGACCATCCAGAGCAGCCAATCATTTAGACATATTTTAGTATTCCAAATACATATTTCCTTGATGTTGTGCTTTCTAGTTTTGTTGTCTCTGCCTGGAAATATATACAATTAAATTAGCACTGTCTGAAAGTTTGCTTGTGAAAAAATAATGTGCACACTTTATCTCTTAGTATGAAACTAGCTTGATAGATATCTTCTTTTGCTTCATGGAAGATCAACAGATTACTTAAAGAACAACAGTCTCAAACAATAGAGAATTGTTGGCATTTAATATCTGGAATCGAGACAATAAGCTACATCCTTTAGAACATCAGCCATACTTCAAGGATGTAAAACAGCTCCTTACTGCAGCGCTTAACTGTTGGCTTTAATTCATGTTCACTTGTACACACTGGGTGCAATTTTTCTTCCCGTAAGTGAATAGTCATTATGGGTGCAAGTCGGCCACCTGACATCAATTAACACTAGTCACATAAAGTAACACTCCTAATAGAGGGCTGAATGTGACTCTTCACACAGTGCATAGTAAACCTGTGGAATTCATTGCCAGAGAATGCTAAAGGCCAAAAGTATAACTAGGTCCAAAAATAACTAGATAATTTCATGGAGTAAATGTCCATCACTGGATAAAGCCAGGATGGTCAGGAACACAACCTCATATTGTGGTGTTCCTAAGCCTCTGACTGCCTGAAGCTGCAACTGGATGACAGGAAAGGGATCACTGAATAATTGTTCTGTTCTATTCACTCCCTCTGAAGTATCTGGCACTGGTCACTGACAGATGACAAAATACTGAGCAAGATGGATCATTGGTCTGGCCCAGCATGGACATTCTTATGTAATAAAATTTACAAACAAATACAAATGTATTTCAAAAGAGAAAATAATTGAGATAAGTTTATTAATAATGAAAACTGATGAAACCACCACTTAAATAATCTTGCTAATAAATAAAAAACTGGTACCAGTTGCTTATATGTTTTGGTTATTCAAAAGCATAAGAACCTCACTGTTGCTGAAAAAAAGTAGAGACTCATAAGTAGATATAACAATTTTAAATAAAATATAAAATCTCTTTCTCATGTGCTATTAGTTGTTTTTCTTTGTAATTCTCTGTTTTCTTAAGTAACAACAGGAATGGAAAAACAGACAGATTGACATATATAACACATATATATGGGCCATATATAGTGTACTGGAAATATATTTCATAAGACATGTCCAAACTCTTGATTATTTTGCATACAGTATGCTCCTAATTATTCAGATAACTGGTGGGCGTGGATTTTATTCCAGTAATAGGGATTTCATTCTGCAGGAGGCTGGTAGCTTGTCCCCTTCCTTCTCCTCCTCCTTACAGTCCAACCTGGGGGGAGAAGGAGTGTCTCTGCTCTGCTCACTCACTCCAATGACAGCAGGGCTGCAGAAGGCTCCCTGTGCTGCTGCATGCCTGGTGACACCCAGTTCCTGGAAGCACAAGGTGCAGGGCAAAGCAAAAACTCAGAATCTGCACTAGGACAAGGAAGGGATTTGGATAATGTGGAGGTTTGGATAATAGCATTTGGATAAAAGAGACCGTACTATATATCAAAATGTCAATAAGTGTATTCACATACACATGTATACATATATAACCTTCATATGTGTACACCCTCCATCCCCACCCCCAGCTCATGAGCCTGATTTACCAGTGTGATACTCTAATCTTCCACTTATGGAGTAATAAAGTGGTGGTTCAAGCTCTATATATTATAGACCAGGCTAGTAGCATGGTCTGCTGAGGTTGCCTGATACTTCTCATTATAAGATCCTGTTTTCAATTTTGCCAACATTTAACCATTTGGGCTGCGTGCTGGCTTCAGACTGAATTTGTTTGGGGGGAAAATGCCAGCTAAAATGGTTTGGCCAGTGCCTAGAATAAGGCTAGATCAGAATACGGTGTTTTACTGAGGTTGAGAGAGTCGGTCCACCTTTTCTAGAAAAGCTAGAAAGCTTTTAGTGCCCCAACTTTGGAGAAGAGTCTTAACATTTGCCAGGGCATATCCTTTGTGTGAAGGGTGTACTTTTTGCTCTCCTCATGAATATCCACTGAAATTTGGCCAAGATATAAGCCTATGGAAAACTGAAATGTGCACATGCTCAGTAGAAATTTAGATTTTGGCAATTAAATACCCCAAAGAGTCTGTCCATGAATGTTCACTGCAATTGCATATTTGGACTACCACAAACTATGCAGGTCAGAGCATGTTAGGAGGGAATCTCTCTCCTTCTGCCTCATGAAGGAGGAAGCTATCTGATCTGAATGCAGAAGGGGCAAGTGCCTGATTGCTATACATTGGGGAAGAGCATGAGGGGAGTAGTTTGGGAAAAGGAACTTGCAGGTGTAGACAGGACTGAAGGATCGCAGAGGGAAATTAGGAGTGACTGGTAGTGTATGGGCAAGGAGGCTGGATTGGGAACAAGGAAGCAAAAGAAGTGGATGACTGGAAGCCAGTAGGCTAGGGAAGAATGTGTTTGGATGAAGAGGCAGAGGAAATCTGGGATTGTCTGAAAAGGAGTGGATGAGACCGCCAGTGGGGCAGCAGACTGATGAAAGGGAAACATATGAAGAAAAGTCAGAGCAAAGGAGGAGTGGGAAAGGGAAGGAGTACTGGTAATCTTGGCAGAGAAGCTGGGAGAAGGAACTAGGCCAGGAAAGCACAAACTGGATAAGCAGCTTCTGGAAGCCAGAGGTAATGGGAATATAGGCTGGGGGATATGACTGAGGGCAGAATGAGACTGATCTGACAAAATGAGGGAACTGTGATTGTTTGGGTTGTCTGGGGGATCAGATTAAGACTTGCTGGTCTGAAAATGTATAAATATAAACAGATAGGGCTCATTCCCAGACTTTTTAATGTCTGAAATTTTTTTAAAGATACATAATATTTATAATGAAAATGTACCTTGTTTGTTAGCTGTACTCCAACAAAAGCTAATTTCAAACTTAACGCTACTTTGGGAATATATTGAAATACATATTACACATCTATACCTATACTCTCAATGGCAATAACAGGTTTGTCAAATACAAAAATATTTTGATTGCTGAAAACTAATAGGTATAAAATAATCAAATGGTGTCATTACTTGCATGTTTCATGACTTCTAATAAAAACATCATGACTTTATTACCTAATAAATATTGGTATCCTCTAGTAATGTATTTCTGTTTCCACTCAGAAACACCCATGGGAATATTCATGGGATTATTAAATTCAAGCCTCTCCTTTCAGTCTAGGAAATCCACATTTGTGAGTGTGCAGTTGAAAGAAAGATGAAAATCTTCCTAATCAACCTAATTTTTAAATGGTGTAGCTAGTTTGGCAATTTATTGTCATTCCAGCTCCATCATAACAAATGGCTTAGTCATTGGGTAATTTAATCAGCTGGCTTATTACTATTATTTGTGCACATATTTGATGTGCATCCAACGCTTGAAAAATTGGTATAGGTTTTTCAGCTATGAGACATCTGTCCAGATGGACCCAGAATGAAGGAAGATATTCCAAATATTGTTCCCGGGGGACTGGCCAGCTGTATCTAACATAAAAATGCTTCTGTGCATTTTTTTGAAAAACATAAAACATAACAGAGGCTACTGGAGAGAGTGCAGAAACGTAATCCAGTCACAATATTGAGTAATTGACTTATTTGGCTGGAGTCAACTGAAATTAGGCTTTAGCAGACATCTACTAAAGCATGTAGCTCCTGGAAGCTATATCTAAACTCTAACTCACCTCTAAGCTCACACTTTCCAAGTAACAATGCCTTTTTTGCATTATTCAGAAAATTACCAGCTGCTCTAAAGGAACGTCAACACTGAGAAGCATTCTGAGATATTTTAAATCTATGTCAACATACAAAAAATATAGTCTCACAAATGGACTCAGATCTGAATAGGAGACAGATAACCTGCAAGTGTCACTTGGACTTTGGATGAACAGTGTACAGATCAGATGAGAATATGGAAGAGGAAAAACAGCAACAGAAATGAGTCAAGTCTCACCTATTGACAACGTGTGCAGTACCTTATACCACATCGGAGCTTTTTCATATTACATCATCTCCCTAATGCTGGCCATGAATTTAATAGTAGAACTCTGTACTGCCATCTGGAGGACTTGTATTCAATCCCTGACCAGGAGCTGAAGGTTTGTTAAAAGAAGAAGCTGAAATGGGACTGAGTACTCCATAACACTCAGCACCTATTCCATGATTAAGGAGTGATTTAAACAAACCATAGTGAGTCTCATTAAATCTTCCTTATTCATGCAGGAAAATGGTGGTTGTGACCCAGAGTTTCACAGGGACATAGCAATATCAAGCAGGGAAATAAGGCACAACTCTCTGATACTGCTGAAAGATGAAGGAAATAATATCTTCTCAGTATGGAGACTGAGTCGCTATATTTATGTATGGATAAAAACTCCAAGACATACTAGTATTGTCTTAAATCCGTGTTTCTCACAGCAGGCCTGCTTCCCACAGCACCCCTTGGCTGGAAACAACAAACTGGATCCAATGGGAGCCGTGAGACTTGGTGGCTATGGTGCCTTTAGAGAAAGAAAACAGAGATACCTGATAGCACTTTTCTCCAAGTGGACCAGTAGCCCACTTTAAGAAACACTGTCTTAAATAACACCAAATAAATCTTCCACTGGGTTCTCATAGCATTGCCACATGTTAAGTGTGTTAAAATAAAGTTCCAAAGAAAGGGGTTACAAAATTATGCTAGTCACCAAAATGTATGGCTTTTAAATTGAAATGAATTAATGACATGCAGGTTTAGTTCAAATGCTGACACAATATTCAATCCAATTTATTTGGTTTACCCATCTATCAGTTGGATCAGTATAGCTACAAATGATTTGTGAATATTTATTACATATAATGTAGAGAAAGAATTGCAAAAATAAAGAATGTGTTAAAAACAAAATGTAAAAATAACAATATGCACAACAGTAGTACAAACAACATAAGATGTTAAATGAGAAGGTCCCTCATCAAAGTCTTTTAAGTGAACTAGCAGTCATGAGATAAGAGGGAAGGTCCTTTGATGGATCAGTAACTGATGAAAATATAGGAAACAAAGGGTAGAAATAAATGCTCGGTGTTCACAACAGAGAGGGGTAAATAGAAGAATGACCTGGGATCTGTACTAAGATCATAACTGTTCAACATATGCAGTAAAAGGCAGTCAAGTGCTGACAAAGCCTGAAGAGGATACAAAATTATTCAAGATAGTAAAGTCCAAAGAATTACAAAGTGATCTCTCAAAACAGGGTGACTGGGCAACAAACTGGCTGATGAAATTCAGTGTGGATAAATACAAAAGACACGCACACTGAAAAACATAATCCCAATTATACATAAAAATGATGGCTTCTAAATTAGCTGTTATCTCTCAAGAAAGATCTTGGAATCATTGTGGATAGTTCTCTAAAAACATTTGCTCAAAGAGCAGCAGCAATCAAAAATGCTGACAGATGTTAGAAATTATTAGGAAAAGGAGAGATAATAAGGCAGAAAATATCATAATGCCACGAATATAAATCCCTGGTACACCCAAGCATTGACTACTGCATGCTGGTCAACCCAGCTCAAAAAAGATATGTTACAATTAGAGCAGGTATGGAGAAGGCCAACAAAAAATATTAGGGGGAATAGAAAAGCTTCTGCATGAGGAGATATTAGAAAGATGGGAACCTTTCAAATTGGAAAATAGAAAAGGGGGGATATGGTAGATGTCTACAAAATTGCAAATAGTGTGGAGACAGTAAATAAGGAAGTGTTATTTACCCAATCACATAACACAGGAACTAGATGTCACCAAATGGAATTAATAGGCAGCAGGTTCAAAACAAACATAGGGAAATATTTCTTCACATACTGCCCCAGTTGACCCATGGAACTCATTGGCAGACAATGTTGTGATGGCCAGAAAGTATAACGGGTAACAAAAAAGAATTAGTTAAGTGTATGGAGGATAGGTTCATCAGTAGTTATTAGCAAAGATAGTCAGAGATAATGGTTCTGGGTGTCCCTGAACTATCAGAAGCTGGGACTCAATGACAGGTGATGGACCAATCAACAAACTGCTCTGATGCTCATTCCCTCAGAAGAATCTGGTACTGCCCTATGTCAGTGGGTTGGTCTGACTATTGATCAGTATAGCCATTCTTGTGTTTTAATGTACAATTAATATGGTTTAAATGAATTACCTTTCAGCAGAACACCTGCTTAAAAATGAAATATAAATAAAAAAGTGTCACCTGTGTGAGCAACACACAAAAAAACCTCTGTTAATTTGCAATTTATGTGGGTTGTATGAATTTCCTTTTAGCATAATCAGCCTGAAAGGAATTCTGTAATTTGACTATGGCTCCAAATGAAACAACTGCAGAATTCCCCCAGCACTACATAATTAATCACTAAGGCAATCAATTAATATTATGCTTAAACACAATACACTCTACCACTTAAATAGAATGGGATTCCTCACCTACGCTACAAATATGTTTTCAATTTCACATACCGCACAGAGAACACATATTACATTCCTCAAAGTCACACTGAAACATATAATCATAACTCTGGCCTAAGTGTGATAATAACAATGACCTTTTCAAATAAAAGCATAATCTATCAATAGCATACATTCATCATGCTGAAGTCAGAGTTAAAGTTGTGCATTTTTACTTAGAAGTGGAAGGGGGATTTTGTTGTAGATGGGAGTTACATTTAGGCAGTACAGATGGTTAAATCAAGTCCATCTAGATGCTAATGTTGCCTTAATTGTTTGAATTAAGTTCTACTAACTCTCTTCACTTGTGTCATCTTAACTGAAAGCTTACTTTTTTCTTCACTTGTGCAAAGTATTAGTGTGTATCTACACAGCAGGGCTTAACTCGATATAAGTGACGCAAATTGAGCTACACTAATTGTGTAGCTTAAGTCAAAATAGCTTATTTTGAAATTGGGAGCGTCTACACAGCACTTATTTCGAAATAGAGCACTCTTCCTCTGATTTCCCTTACTCTTCGTACAATGCGGGTTACAGGAGTTGGGTAAGAAGTCTCCAGCTTGACAGTATTTCAAGGTTATTTTGACATAACTGCTGGCGGTGTAGACGGGGACTAAGTTATTTGGAAATAACGCTAGTTATTTTGAAATAATGTTGCTGTGTAGACGACCCTTACAGTGCCGGTGGATACTGTTTGACAGAATATAAGAGCAACAAGTGGCACTAGAGGCTGATGCGTAGGGGGCATGGAAATGTGGAAAGGCAGCAGGAAGTGGTGAGTGAAGCAGGCAGTAGACAACAAGGGCTCATCTAGACTATGCTAGTATATCTTCTTCCAATCTCATTTTCGAAAGCAGAGCTTTCAAAAGTGAAAGTAGTTTAGACGTGCCTTTTTTGGCAACCCCCCCGCTTTGTTGAAAAGCCACTCTTCCTCAAAAAATGAGTTTTACGTGGCTTTTCGAGAAAGGGGGAGGGGGTCGCCAAAAAAGTGCTCTCGAAAGTGAGATCAGAAGAAGATATGCAAATTCCCGGGAAATTTGCATATCCTCTTTTGACACTCTAGCGTAGTCTAGATGAGCCCCAAGAGTGATTGTAAAGGGAAGTAGATTGAGGAAGGAAATAGCATTTAGCAAGTGGGCATTTAGGAGGCCAGGAAAAGAGGAGATGCTGAATATAAACTGTATTGCATTATGGGTTGCAAGGTTTTGACAGGGCAATGTGATTAGTAAGGCCGAAAGGGGGCAGAGAGGGAGGCTGGGCAGAAGAGAGAGTAATGAATGAACTCTAAAGAGCAGCAAGGAGGAGGGAAGATAAGGAGAGCTCCGGAGGTTGGCTGTGACTGCTTGACGTAGACAGGCACATCAGTAGTGCTGAGCAGGGTGCAAGCAAAAAGTGTAACGGAAAAAGCTAAGTTCAAAGCAAGATGATTTGAATTGATTTCTCTAGGCAAGTTAGTAGCTCTTTTTTCCACCACAATGTAATAGTTCTCTGGAGGGTAATTGTGGTATATATCTGGAGACTACACTCAATCAATCAGTCAGTGAGCTGTGAAATAGAGAAGAGTGACACTCCAGCACACAGTACCAAGTCTGTGGGAACCTGGGATGTTACAGAGGTTACCATATAGGGGAATAAAGAATTTGGAGTCAGGAGCTGGATGGAGATATCTGTCTGAAGTGGTGTTGGGGAACTAATGAGGAAGCCTGGACAGCAAGGAAGCTCCAGTGAATAGAAATTCATGGCTGACAGTGAGATTCTCAGATTCTCATTGGCTTCCCTTTGGTTACACCTGCTGTATTAAGATGAAGAAGGGGAATAATTTCTATTGCATTTAAATTTTTACTTTGCCCAACATGTCATTTTACTGGATGCTTGTGTGTAAGGTTCTGAATTAGGGGTGGCAATGGTGGCTTAGCTATAAGAAGCTAAAGGCAAGTGGGATCAATTGTGCTAATTTTCAGAACTGGTTGATATTAATCGATTCCTCTAAAAAAAAATCAATGGCTATTTCCCTTTTCCTGCCTTCCCCCCCTCCCTCCCGCCCCCAATGGGGTAGGAAATTCAATAGCCCTCTGAATAAGAATGGTAAATTTGCAGTCTAAATTCAAACACTGAATTTGAGCTAAAGGGATTTTAATCTTGCTTTATGTGAAAATCTCAGTGCAGCTGTAACTATGGGCTCACTACGGATATCTCATTGATATTTATAACCAGTGCACATAACACAAAATCCCACATGCATGCTATTAAGATTCAGTTATTGAAAGAAGTGATATGGTACACAGAAGGAATGCTAATCTGCTGATAATGTAAAATATGACCAGTATACTATGTTCCCACTTACTAAAAATTAGTTTTACAAGAATAATTACTATGAATATGTGTCAGAGACTCACTCTTTCATGACTATGTTCTACTGGAATACTGTTTTGGAGAAACTGAAAGATGCCCATGCAGCTGATTGATGTGTGAGCATCCTGAAATCATTAGGATTGGGAATAACTTCTGGTGTATCACCTAGTTTATCCCCTTGACTAGTTTTTACTGCTCCCAGTCACTTGATAGATGCATATCTATTTTAGACCTGGATATCTCCATTGATGGTGATCCCAAAATTTCCTTTTAGAGCTTGTTAATATTATTAAATTATTATAAAGCCAGATGTTCAGCTGGCATAAATTAGCATAGTTTCAGTGACTCCAATAGAATTACATTCATGTACATCAGCTGACAATCTGTCCCACAACGTTTGTTCTAATATTTAACCTAAATGTTCAATGCTGAAGTTAAACCCACTACTTTCTGGTAGTAATGTGTACTTGTCTTCTTTATAAAACAGCAAATTCTATGGATCACATTTGACTTCAGAGTACAGATAAAGCTAAATTGAGAGTGCTCAGTCCATGAAAACAGAAGAGAGGAACATTATTATTTATGAATAGAGAGCCTGATTCTGAGACATACAATTACCACTGAAGTCAGCTCAATAGGTTATTAGGTGAGAGGGACAATTCATTTGAGAGCCCAGGAAGCATTTCTTTAGTGCCTCCTGTTCTGGTACATGCTTATTTCTACGTTCAGAGAAGCATGTGATGAACATAAGGCTTTTTTATGAATTCAGCAGTGTGTCAAATTACACACAATCCATTTCTCATGTTGGGTGCAGCGGGAACTGGATTTAGATACAATTTTTGTCTTTCAAATACAGTGCAATATTTTAATATGTCATACATCCATTTAGTTTGCTAAGATATCTTAACATAAAAGCATTTACCTTTAGTAATGGTAGGTAAGGAGAAATTGTTCTGCAGTTGTAAGTATTTATACTCTATTGGCACTATTAAAATGCCCACCTAAATCTTTGCCTGACTTTAGCAGCAGTAGGTTAAATGTCAACTTATAATACCTGTTTTTAATATGCTGGGGAGAGCCAAGGCACCTGAAACTGCCATTGACCATAATAGCCAGCCGAGTGCAGAGGGCTTCACACTCTTCCATGCTAGAGGAAAAACGGTAGAAAGAACAATAATTAGGAGATGAAAGTAATTTATGACTAAATTTAATTAAAATTCGAAGGAATCTGGATGGCAGAGAAGATGCAATGCAGAACCTTTCACTTCTAAGTCAATGGTTCAAATGCATCACTAGTCAGTAGAGACCAAAAGCGATTACCACATGACATCTGGTGAAGTCCTATAAAAATGAATTCATGTTATCAGCATGTTTCTAACTGGATGATTTTGGCTATGTTACAAAAGCCATACTACTGCAGGCACTAATTAACTACCTTATTGGCAGTCTTAGCAGAGATGCTAAGGACTGGGCTATTGGCACAATGTTCTCTAACATGCCTAGTGGAGGTCACTCCAAATTAGGGTTGTAACATTTGGCAGGACAGAGTGGTAAAACTACAGGGCTTCTTTTGCATTGTGCTAGTCCTTGTGAAGTGAAATATTACTTAGTATGAGTATGGGCAACAGAGACTCAACATGACTCAAACAAAAATTAATTCAGGATACAGCCCCAATGTTCAAAAACGATGCACCATGCTGTATTTGAATGCTTTAAATAATAATGAATTACCGTGACTTACCAATAGTAGAGCAAAAATGATACCCTTGTATATTTGGTATGAAACTGAATAATTCTTGCAAAGCATAGATAAATTAAGTAACTCATGAGCACAATAATACATTTCATGTAATTGCGCATTCCAGTGGTACATTTCCAAAAACTAACTTCCTGCGGGCATATGTGAGAATCTGATTTTCAGTGGAGCCTCAATAGATATTCCATCTGTGCAGGCATAATACTGTTCTTGAGAACAAAGGTGTCTTCAATTCACTGTTGACACCCACACTCAGTAGTGATCGGTTTTCATAACATATGTGGGTGCAAGCAGCTAGTTAGATGTAGTTGTAGTTCACTGTGACCCAGACCATGGCTTCCTTTATTTACATAGCTATGCAGGGTAGGAGAACAAGGAGTCACTCCCTATCCTTGTTTGATGGACATACGAACAGACCAGAATTACAGCCATTACACACAGGAAAACATTGTTGGCTTACTTCCCTAGGGGCAATTCACAAAAAAAAGAGCGGCACTGGGCAGGGATATATAGGATTAAGCAGACCATAGCTTTGTACTTCTTATATGTGGGGAGTATGTTACTGCCCTTAAGGATGATTTGCAGATAGCTCTCCCCACAGCAGAAATGAGAAGCTAGCTCCAAGAGGCATATAATGCCTCAATGTTTCCCTAGGTTGCTGTCAATTGACACTACCCCCAAAACAGACATGTGGGAGCTATTAAGTGCATTGACTCCAGAGACTAAATTTTCAGAGGATCCTTTAAAAAGCACCTATATATTTTATATGTACATGGGATGGTGCACAAAAAACTGCATTTACAGGCACAAAAGCATTTCCCATTTAAGAAGTCCTTTCAAAATCTGGTTTCCAATATAAAATTTTGCCACATGCAACCAATCATATCAAAGTGGTATGAATTAGAAATGTAATCTTTGTACATAACTATTGTTAATTATTACTACTCTTGCTTAGAATCATTCATTCATGGAGTAATTTATTTGATTAATTTGTTTTCTTTTAATGCGTACTACATATCTATGAGCTGATCACTATTATCTTCGGTTTGTTTGCTGTTTGAAAATGATTGTTTTACTCTGTGGTTTGAAAAACAAGATGTGTTGGTTACCCGTGACTGTTTACTTAAATCACATTTTTCTGTTCCCTAGCTGGATGAGCAGGCTAACAATTTGAATACAAACATTCATGTATGTGATTTTAAAGAGTCTGTTTAGATGAATACCAAAACAACTTTGAAATACATTTTCTGTGGGCCTCAAGCATTTGCACATTGAACATTCAGAGAGAGAAAACATGTCTTGAACACATCTAACATAACTTTCATTTAAAATATCTAACAAATCTTCTGTTGTGGAATTTTATTGATTCATTTACTAATTCAGGATTTAATTTGGTCAAAACATTAATTCAGTGTTTTGATTAATTAGTTCTGCCCCTGTTAGGCATTTTTCATAATTATACAGATAGAGATGTCTATCAGTAAATCAGACTGCTCCCTCAATTTAAGCCATTTATATATAATTATGCTTACTATACAGCATGCCCTGCAGGGAACATGCAATTTATTCACATTACCATAGATGCTACAAAACATTTTCAATGTCTCCTACGTTAAACTGACAAAATGGAGAGCATTCACAAGATGTTTTGTGCCATGTTGGGGATTGTAAAGAGACACCATATCCCCCTGGGGTATAGTCATTTCCAGTACAGGAAGCTCAGATAGATGGTGTATACTGAGATGACTTAAGTTCTCATAGAGTATTTCCAAGAGCCCAGACGCATGGGGCTTCAGCCCTACAAGGTACGGTAGGGCTCCTGCCCTGTGGGTTTGAAATATTCATGGGAGCTGTGCCCTTGAGAACGATGGCTGAATTTAAATCCTGATACTGGAGCATCCTTTATGTTGGGGTAACATGCTTCCCCATTCTGAGGCCAACCACCATCTCCAGTCAGTTTAGAGTAGAGAAATAACTTGGGATCTCTCCTCCTGTCCCCTCTGGTGACAGCAAGCTCCTTGGGGGATGGCATAGAGTTTTAAAAGGCATAGTCCTAGTACTCCCAGGCAACATAGGGATTGCAGTAAAAACAACGAGGAGTCCTGTGGCACCTTAGAAACTAACAAATTGATCAGGGCATGAGCTGTTGTGGGTAAAACCCACATCATCAGCGTCAACCAGCAGTAGCTGATTCTTGTATGGGGATAACAAGGGAGGTGAAAGGGCCATTATCTCCTCCTTCTCTCAGAATACCCACCAAAATATAGCATAGCCCTTAACACTAACATTTAGGCCAATTCAGGTTTCATGGCTGAGAGGAATTGCCATAATAAAGCAAGAGACCTGATCATGGTTAATCCTGAACACAAATATCAGCTTCTCTCTTTCAGAGGCCTGTGCCTCAAAACTCAATTAGAGTAAGGGATTAGAAAAAGAGAGGGTGTTGGCCAATGTGATAATATTGCACCTGTGGGATGTCAGCACAGCAGCACTGCCATCCTGGACCTCCTTCATGATGGCTTTCCAGAGGTACCGCTTGGAACAGGGATCCATTCCAGTGCTGGGCTCATCCTATAGAAACAAACACATCAGTTAACAATGGGAGTAGAGGAGAGAGAGAAAGAATTTGATGAGGACGCAGGGCTAAATGTTACTCGCATGGTGTCTGTCTGCAGGGGCAAGGGAGCGCTCTGATTTGGGATTAGTATAGTTTCAGTTTGGTAGGGGTACAGTGTTTTCTCCTCCTCTCTGCCTGGAATTTGTAAGTCTGCCAGAGGCATGGGATAGCAAATGAGACGCCCTATATCTCCATACTGTCTCCCTTACACATAGGCAGATGGCTCCTCGGAGCTCTATGGGAGCACAACTTCCCTGCCCCAAGTTCCCTATTCCATGCCTTTTTTTCAAGGGTCATTCCAATCTGCGTGGGAGAGGAAACCGTGTGATTACGTACTGACCTACCCAGCACTGCCTTGTTCCATAGTCTCCCTCAAGGTCTGAGGGGACACAACATGGCAGGGGCTGACCATTGCCCCCATCCTGTCCCTTTCATAGTCTAACACTTCCAGTGTGGAAACTAAATCTCCTGGAGCAGTCATTGAGGGCTTCTGTGGGAAAGGAAGTACAGATGCAGAGATTGTACTTCCCCTTTCTGCATCCTCTCTGCTGGATAAGATGAGTTTTGATACCTTTTGCTAATGGAAGTAGAAGATATCACTTGGCCCTTACTCTCTAAAACCCATCTCCTCCACTTCTATAGACAGACCTTTCAATGCTTTCACTAAATGCAGGGTGTCATGAGGGAGGCACTTTAATAGAGAAAATACTTTACATGGTTTTACTTTTGTTCCTTAATTATGGATCCTTCATGAATAACCCCCTAAAATCCTTTATAACTAATACTTCGCAAAACACTTAGAATACATATAAGCCTTTTAGAGCATTCAAGTTATTTAAAAGTGGTTTTTTTCCCCCTCTCAAGAGTATATATGTAAGGATGCATCTTTCACAGCAAGAGGCAAACTGAAATGGCTGCCTGCAGTGGCAGATTGTCCTAAAGAGATTACATAACAGTTGGAGTACTTCTGAGACTAGAAGAAGCATTGACTTAAGAAAATAACCTCCCCATTTCCTCAAATCATCCAAGATCAGTTTGAGCTAAAAAGAAAAATGTAAGTAGAGGAAGCAAAGTATCTCAGGTCTTAAGAACATATGTTGATTCAAAGGCGTGGTTTGGTAAGTTCACTAATGTAATTTAACCCATTCTGTATTCGCTTTGGAGGCACACTCTTGGGATTAATGTTTTCTCCCTTTACTCTGGGGAGTATACTCCCACCCAGTAGTATTTCTGTAGGATTCTGAGATTTGTTTATTTAACTATCCCCCTACCAGGCAAAGAAAGGAGGATTGGATGAGACATTGTTTCCTCTAATTGAACTCTTATACCATGTGATGGGTTCAGTATAAGGAGAGAGAATGTACCCACATTTCTCTGGATATTTACTTAACCCCTCCTGCCACATGTAACTTTTATCCATGGCTCCTAAAAATGCTTATGAAAAGCACATTTTTTGCCCAGGGTACCTATCAGATTCCACAAAACAGCAGATAGCTTAAAAATATGGAATACCGAGGAGGAAATCCTGTTATGGAAGGGCTCTCCTCCCTATCCATCTGGAACCACTTTACCAGATTAAGCAACATGGGTATTAAAATTCCTGGAGCTTTGCAATTGGTCTTTCTAACCTGTCTGGACACTCTGTAGCTATGCTTCCAGAGATCTGATCTCTGCTTACAAGTCTGTCTTTGGTCCAAACTGTAAATCCTCCTAGTGCTGCTTCAGTTCTCTATGTGAAACCTCCAACTCTTGTTTTAACATCTGATGTGAATCCTCCAGTTCCTGTGTCTGGGCTGGTTTCAGATCCCACTGACCATTTTTGATTTCTGCAAAATTCATTGTTATTTCTTCCAACTTGGTTAAAAAGAAACATCAGCTCACAATTTCATTCCCTTGGCAACTGGATCCTGCTGCTAATGCCACTATTACCACTTTTGATCTGAGTGGCTTATCAAAGTTTGGAGTCCCCTCTTGTGTATGCTTCAGACTGGAGTAGACACTAGCGGGAGTCAGGTATTTCTTTGATGTAGTTTAGTTTATTTATAAAGAATGTACAAAATCCTGTCCCCCAAATACAGAAGAAAACAAAAAGCAGGAATCGGGTTTTTTGTTTTTTTTTTAACTCACAGAACCAAGAATGCCCTTTTCAGCCAGCAAGCTCAGCCAAAAACTTCTCTGAACATTTATTCCAGGATCCATCACTATTATGTCAGCTGCTTCCTTTTGCTCTATGTGCCTGGTTTATACTGGGAACTTATGCATACCTACTTCTTTCGGGGGCCTCACTGGAGACAGTGCTAGGTTAATAGAAGAATTCTCCTATCCACCTAGCTGCTCACTCTCATGGAGATGGATTAACTACATGGGAGAACTCCTCCTGTTGTCATAGGCAGTATCTACACCGAAGTACTACATCTGTTTAAGTCTAGACATAACTCTCTGTCTTTCTTGTCCCTTCTCAATTTCTTTGTATTCTGTCTAACCTCCTTTCCTTGCCCCTCGTCACAAAGTTGGCTAAAGTCGGTGGGCAGGCTCACATACTTATTTTCTCTTAGGTGAAGCTTATGCTCACATTAATGTTAACTGAAGGGTGAGCTCATATGTATCAACAATCAATCCTTATTGCCAAGTTTTATCCAGCTCATAAAAGCATTAAATAATGAAGTTCAATTATTTACTCTCCTACTAGTACCAGAATCATTAAAATAAATGAATCTCTATTGCTTTAAATGCCCCGTGGAACTATGTATCTTTGTAAAGGGCTACATTCCCTGGAGAGGTTCCTCCTTGTGGCTAGGTCTGGGAATTAGCTTTTGCCCCATATTATGGCCCTTTGTTGGTTATGCTGCTGTCACAGTCACTCTGTCTCTCTCCCCCTCTCCCCCCCACTTCTGGGGCACCTAATTCACACTAACAGGCTGTCCAGACAGTACCTCAGATAGTCATCTGTTCCACCTCTAGTCCTAGAACAGTGATGGGCAACCTAGGCCAGTGAGCGGGCTGCATGAGTGGCCTTCCGTCATCTCAGTGGGCTGGAAGATTGTCTCCCGGGATGGGATAGTTTTATTAACTGCACTTGCATACCTAGAATTTGTGGGGTGTGTTGACTAAACCACAGCAGCGCTTTGATTGGGAGTACACAGCTCTCACAATCAATGTTTTGTGCAGTCAGTGCTCACCACACTTCACATGCCCTTGCTTTACATGTATGTCACTTTAGTAGTACTAGTAGGAAAAAAAAAACTATGTGGAACGAAACCAACAGAACCTGGTTACCATTTCCCATGACCAGTCCTCTTGGACTTCTTCCTTATCCTTGACTCCATTTCCCTCTAGAGAGTGACTGAAGGCTCCTTTTTACTGCTAACTCCTCCTACTCTCCCTTCCTTGGGTTTTATAATCCAACACCATCTCCACCTTAAACTGGGCTTCATCAATCAATTAATGGGAACCAATCCCTGACTCCCCTTCAAATGCAGCATACAAGATACATTAGCCCCTTCTGGCTCAGTTTACCCCATCCAAGGGCTTTTGTGGGCTGAGCACCCCATTACAATCTTATTTTTGCATTTTGATTTCTTAGATTGTGCATAAATATGGGCAGAATATACACTATGCATTCTAACATATTGAACAGTAAATTCTACTTCTTTTGTTCTGTGAATCAAAGAGTTCTCTCTCTCTCTAAAAAATGAATACTGAAGCCACAGCAGGAATATTGCAGTTTTATCAATGCAGGCCTAGGAAACCCAGTCCACCTGGAGAATGCTGAAGCACAAAGTAAAACAAGCTTATTGAAGGATCTGAAGATGACAATTGCATTGCTTATGCGTTACATATGATTTGGAAGCTGCACTACATTTTCATATGACAGGTAGGAAAACAAAATAATGAAATATCTTAACACTTCCTAAGCAATAACAATGTTCACTCTACTCACCAATAAAAGTATTTGGGGTTTGCCAATTAAAGCCAAAGCTGTAGAAAGCTTCCTTTTTGTGCCACCGCTGTATGTCCTCACCAGTTTGTAAATGTGTGCATCAAGGTGCAATCGGCTAACAAGGTCCCCAGATACCTGAAATTAAGAAATTGCAAATTTGGTCAGATAGTATATTTAACAGAATGGTCATTTTGAATCCTCTCATTTTGCATGGAGGTGCGGAAATCTTCCCTTGGGAAATGTAGTGTGTAGATCAGAGGTTGAAGACTACTGTTCTAGGATAATGGGAAACTTTCACAGAACCCTTAGACATAGACTGAGGACCACTAGGGGTCCCCGGACCACCGGCTGAAAACCACGTTAGTAGAGTCTGCACTGGTATGGCTTTTTTCCCCCCTTGGCTGAGCATAATAAAAACGAATACAAAGTATTTCCATTTTTCTCATCTGACACATGCTGTTACTTTTAAGTCCTGGAAGAAGGCTCCCTGGAATCTGTCAGGCAAAATGTTAAGAATAAAAGGCTGCTGTCAGGGGACTCCCAAAGATAAGACACTCTCTTGTATAGAAAATGTGGCTGTGTCAACTCCTGTAATAGTCATTTGCATTCATTTTGGGTTGTTGAGTCAATAATTTAAAATGCTCCTCATTCCAACTACTTTCTGCAATATCTATCTGATCAAACACATTTCACAAGTGCTAGAGAATCTGAGAGAATGAAATAATAGGTCAGACACAGAAAGATGGGATCAGAAGAAAGGCAATCACATGAATAATGAGTTCAGCTATTCTAAATGCCTGAGTTGAACAAGACAGTTGATAACATCTCCACTTGCAGCTGGTAAAGAAGAAGGACAGGTATGAGGATCAGGGTCCATATACACCCAGAGAGGGCAGGGAATCTGAACCCCATTGAATAAGAAATGGAATTAGGTAGTTATATACAATGTTATTGTGCATAAACTTATGTCAAGTATGGTATGTGCATGTCCATGCTACAATCTGCTAAAAATTCATGTGCTCAAACGGAAGCTACATTTTAGAAATGCAGTCCTACCTATCTGAAATATGCATAAGTTTTTTAAAAAATGATCTGACAATCAGAAAACCACCACTTGGGAATTTAGTTTTGCAAAGTGCAAATTTTCTCCTATTCCCCAGGTGACCCACAAATTATGTTTTGTTCTACTTATGAGATGGTTGCTAAAGAAGTTGACAGTAAGAAACCACAGACTTCCTGAGTCTCCCTGCATGGCCTTTTAAGTTCTTTGCTACTCATTCCTCACATACAGTGGAACTGCAAAGATTCTGATGTGTTTGGTGCATGCTCTGGCTTTGAGGAAGGCAGAGATTTGGCCCTAATATAACTGACCATGGGAGTTTTCCTTTCAAATGAAGAATCAGTCTGTGCAAAGCTTCTAAGTATTGTCAACTTCCACTGACACGCAGTGACATTAAGAAGACGAAAAAGGATATTAAGAAAATTAGATCTGCAACTGCATTTAAAGTCATTACCTCTGAAATATAAGACACATAGTTTACCTACTATAATAAACTGCATTAGTACCATTTGGGAAATGTGTGTGTTACTGAGTACTGGAGTGGGTCTTCTATACAAACAAGAAAAATATGCTGAGAATTGTTTGGAGAAAGCTATAAAAACTGAAAGTAAGGAGAGCTAAAAATCTGATCCCTTGTGCTTAGCAAGCAAAGGAATCTCAAGAATGACTGTAATTTACTCTGTGTTGCTATCTCAACCAAAATACAGGGGAGAAGATTACTATATTTTATCTATAATAAAAGTGTTTTCTCTAAAACATGGTTTTCAAGCATTATTGCAAATCTTACAACAAAAAGTTTAAAAGGGATAATCAATGTAGAAGAATTTAGAAGCCAAAGAATATTGATGGAGAAACCACAGAAAGCAGTTCAAGGAGGTCAAGTCAGAGGTTAGAGTTTGTAGGCCCCGAGAAGGCTGAATCATATGTTTTTAGCAAGCTAGTCCAGCAGTAATTTACAGGCTAACTATCTATGTTTTTCTTTATATTGAAATATGAATGTGGTATGATTCCCAAGTTGTGGGGAAATCTTGTCTTTGCTTTAACTTATCTAGAAGCAAAACATGCCACTCTATTTCATTTTTACACAAGAACATAAGAACATAAGAACGGCCGTACCGGGTCAGACCAAAGGTCCATC
>CM057846.1:144672230-144761209 GCA_030068395.1 Apalone spinifera
GTGGGAGCCTGTCTGGCTACAATGGTTTCCACAAAGAAGGAGCATGCTGTAAAGGAGTTTGAATCCTTTAACCATGTAGTTGCACACTTTGGACCTGATCCTGCAAATTGATCAACTAGTACAGACCTTGTACCCTTGTGGATTCGTACTGGCTACAAAGGTTTTTGCTAGCAAGATCAGGGCCTTTGTTTCTACTTCTGGGGGCCTTTAGCCCAGATATAAGGGGAAAAATGTCACATGTTTTACAGAAGATAAAAATCCATTTGAGGTAGTGGGTGTTTGAGAGTTTATTGTCAAGTGATGCCTGTTCATCCTCCAGTACATTATAAGTAACTGACTGCTTGGAATGACTATGAGATGAGTGCTTTTTAGCTTTGCCCTATGCTTTTCTTATATACTGAAAACACTGGTTAATCAAAAGGACAGCTTAGTTTTCAAATGTTCTTCTGACCTTACTCCCTACTTCTTTAAAATAAATTGACCTCCAAGGAAATCTCATCATTCCATTTTACTTTCATGTACAGCAGAGAAATTAGTACTCCCTCTATTAACTTGGTGTTACATCAAAAATCCTCCTCATTACATGATGTGCTGTAAAGGGTTTTGCATTCAAACTATAATTATCCTTAATTTATATTTTAAAGCTATTAGTTGCATTAATTATATTCTCCTCCTCCCTCAGCACATACTCATATAATATGCATGATATTATTAGACCATCCATGTTAATGAGAAAAAGAGCAGGAAGAGAAAATGCACTTGATTTTATATATGAAGCAAGACTCAAGGATGATAAGGCCTCAATCTGTCTATAACAATGAAATACATCAATAGGCACAGTATTTCTCAGCACAATACCCAACCAATAAAGGCAGTAATTTAGATGTTGCTACATTTACATAGCAACTTCTGTTTAAACTGCTTTCAAAACATCAATGAACTATATTGGAAACCTCTGAAACTTGTCAATAGTTTTAGATAGAATGCTACATATGTTGAAGTAAAGTTAATGATCTAAAGTTAAACTCTTTATAATAAGTATAAGGAAAATTAGGTAATGCTCCAAACGTTGAGGTAACCTTATGTAAGGCAGAACTTAAGGTTAAATACAGCAACAATAAACTAAGACTTAGCTCTTTTATAGCCCTTTACATTCACAGATTGCAAAGGGCTTTATAAAAAGGCATTCTTGTCCTCATTCTACAGATAGAGAAACCGAGGCATGAAAACAGTATAACACCACATTGATTCAATGACATAAGAACACACAGAAATTTATCAATAAAGGGGTCCAATACCCCTCCCCCCCACAAACACAGTGTGACTACCATTTTGCTGGTGTCACAGATTTTTCCATTTTGTTCAGCAAGAAGCTGTCTCTGTAATACAATAGTCACAATCTTTCCCCATTTCTATATGCTGACAGGAGGGAATTACACGATTCTCTGAACTGCCAAAGCAGGGATGTTGGACAAAGTCTAAGAAACGGCAAAAATGTGAGAAACAATTCATTAACTGATCAGAAGAAGCTGAGAGAAAATCTGTATATGGTTGTAAAAACCAGCCTAAACAAAGCGAGATTTGCACTGGCACAATTGTCACCCAACATGCAGCAGTTTCTTGGCAAGATCCTCAATGTCCTGTTTGATGTGCACGCGCTGAATGATTACTCCAAGGAAAGAGGGAATGGACATATTTCAATTGTTCCTAAGACTTCAAAATGAAAGACAAAAGGCTTAAGAATCAAAAACCAAATGCCTGCAGTTCAACCACTGAAAGGCAGCCCTGGGACAAAGGATACTGTAGACCCAGGACAAAGGTTACTACAGAGCCAATAATATCTGTAAATGAAATTCACTCCTAACTACAGGTGGCTAGATTCTCAGCTTGGGTAAATTAGTATCTACTGGATTCAATGCAAAACATTTGCACTAGGTTTTTTCCCGATGATTAGCCAAAAGCATGATTCATTTCTCTCTTTTCACTCTCCCATGTTCACATGCCTTCTTCCATGTATGCTCTAATGCCTTGGAATGCCCCCTTTGATGTGGTCTACAATGCCTTGTCCTTTTATTTCTTATATCCTAAAAAAACCCATCTTCTAGACATCATAGAGCTAACTTGCTCTATGTTGAACCTTACAGATCATTCACGCTGCTTTTCATTATATCCCATCCATCCCATACTCCATTTGCATATTGCATAAGCGGATGGGAGGATCTATGAGTCTGTTAGATTAAGACCACTCTGTAGTCCTTCCAATGTGACCATACAGAGAATCAGATGCCTTCAATCACATTTGAACTCCCTGTAAAATGGTTGGAGTGGTGGAGGAAATCCCAACAATACATATAAAATAATGGGGTCTAAATTAGTGGTCATCATTCAAGACAGAGGTCTTGGAGTCATTATGGATAGTTCTCTGAATGTGTTCACCCAATGTGTTGCACCAGTCAAAAAAGCAACCAATGTTGGGAGCCATTAAGAAAAGGACAGATAGTAAGACAGAAATATTACCTCTCTCTATAACCATGGCATGCCTATAACTTAAATAATAGAAGCAGATGTAGTTTCCCCATCTCAAAAAAAACTACACTGGAATTGGAAAACGTACAGAGAAGGGCACAAAAATAATTAGGGGTATGGCACAACTTCCATATGTGGAGAGATTAATAAGACTGGTATTTTTAGCTTGGAAAAGGGACAACTATAGGGTGATGAGACAGAGATCCATGAAATCATGACTAGTGTGGAGAAAATAAAAAAGGAAGTATTATTTACTTCTTGTAACACAAGAAATAGGGGTCACACAATTAAATTAATAGGCAGCAGATTTAACACAAACAGAAGGAAGTATTTCTTCACACAATGCACAGTCAACCTGTGGAATTTTTTTCCAGAGGATGTTGTGAAGACCAAGACTGTAACAGGTACAAAAAAGAACTAGATACATTCATGGAGAATAGGTCCATCAGTGACTACTAATGTAGATGGGCAGGGATGGTGTCTCTCGCCTCTGTTTTACAGAGGCTGGGAATGAGGAACAGGGAAGGGATCACTCGATATCCTGTTTTGTTCATTACCACTGGGGCACCTGGCATTGGCCACTGTCAGAAGAGAGGATAATGGGATAAATGGATCTTTGGTCTAACCCGTTATGGCTGTTCTTGTGAAGTAGATAATCAACTCTGTGCCTGATACCTTATCCTGTGAGCAGGTAGGAGTGAACCTTTACTCTCCCCTCATCATGCTGAGACCGCATTCAAGAGGAAGTAGCTGGCACCTAATCAAGGGCTGCAATAAATTACTTCCCCCCCAAGAGTGTTGAGAAAACAGGGAAGGAACTGAGACTCAAAGCCATGTTTCCCTCCCAAAGCTCCACACGCAGCTTTATAATGGGAATTGAGTAAAGGCACAATCTAACGCTAAATAACTAAAAAATATGAGAATTTATTTCTCTAAATGTATTTAGTAACAGAGCTGTGTAGGAATGGTTTTCCCATCCTGGGAAAATTTTGGAGATTTCTATATTTTCTCTTCATGTCACATGGGGATGAAACATCAACATCTCAAAAATTTCACAGGGTGGGAAATCCATTCCCTATATAGCTCTGCTGCTAAATATATTCAGAGAAATTAATTCTTATTTTTCTGGTCCGAATTAACTGAAGTGTTTGGTTTAGATTTACAAAAATTTCTAAATGTCTCAGTGTTGAGCTTGTAATGATTCAATTCTTTTAATTTACACATTAAGTTTTTAAAGAATTAGTTTAAAACAGAAGTTTTGGTTTCAAAAAGTATCAAAATATCAAAATTTCTGAATCTTGATGTTGTTTTCAAAATAGTTTCTAAAAGAGAAATTTGTTGAAACTGATGCCCTTTCCTTCAAAAAAATTCAGCTTCACTGAAAAATGTTAGTATTTTTTTTTTACTGTTTCTATTGAGTAATTAAAAGAGTATTAGGCTTATTAGCAGACAAAATAGCTATAGAATTACATACTGTTAACCTTTTTTCAAAAGGTAAAAAACTGCCTACCTCCTACATTGGAGGCAGCGCAGTCTAGCCACTATTCCCAGAAGGGAAATGGGAGGACTTGGACCTATTCTAGCCAATTGATCTAATTTTCTGTATAAAGTTTCTTTGTATTAGTCACCTCACCTGTAAACTGGGGATAATAATACTTCTTCATTGCCAAATGCTTTGAGAAAGTTCAATACAATGTCATTACTGTTTTTGCAAAGTATAACGGTATTTATGAAAGAAAAACTAATGGGTAGGTAGGGATGGGAGGAAAGGAGCAAACAGCCTCACTGAAGTCAGTGGTAGGGATAAAGTTTTGACCCAAAGTTGCTTTTTCACCAGTCTCCTTGTGGTCTTTTAATTCAGTATCCCTAGTGTGTTCTGGCAAACTTTCATACTTCCACATGTCCAGAAATACGTATTGGGACAATCTGGGGGAAAGGACCATAGAGGAATGGTAGAAAAAACATCATCTGGGTGAAAATACCCATTTCACACAATCGGCAACTGACTTCAGAAAGACTTGTAAACTAGGCAACCAGGATTTGGGCCTTTACCTCCCAAAATGTTAACAATAATAGCATTTGGACATATAACGGCTGATTTTTAAAGGTGCTTTAATTGGCCGAAGCAGAGCTCCTCTATAAATCCCCCTTTTTTGGGCTGGGAAACGTGCTTTATTGTTGACATTAATTTACACTTAGTTTGATTTTTGTAACCTCTTTCAGGAAGTCCAAGCATAAAATAAAGGCAGTGATAAAATCCGGTACTAGCGTTGGCTTCAACAGAGAGATAAATTCCATTAATTAGTCAAAATGAAATACAAATTTACAAATCATAAAAGTAGTTAGGAACTCCAATGTGCTTATTACTGCACATTTGATTCAGTGCATACTAATGCTCAATTAACATTATAAAAATACTACGGTTAAAAATATAATTAATGTAACTATTGCTTAGTTATAATTAAACTAATTATACTGATATACACTGTTACAACAGTCATCTCATCCATTATATTGATGCAAATTTATTCTGCTTTTGAAGTGAAGCTATTTGAATTACATTTTTAATTATTTATCAAGCTGAATATCATAACCATGAAAATAGCCCCAGATATGGTTGAAAATAAATACTGTAGTTTCTCATCTTTGGAGAGGTACCCTCTGGCCTTATGATCTTTTAATCCAAGAGCGTAGATAAAAGTGACTTCTAGTTCAAATATGAATGGGACTTTCTGTAATAGAGAACCTGTCTGTACACTACAATGCATGAAAGGGAAATTAAATCAGTCATATTAGAAGGCGTGTCAGATGTTAATTATTTTGTCCATTGATTTCAATAGGTCAACTTCTGCTCATCCTATCTAATCCTTGCCAATCGGACTCCAAATCAGTAAACCACTTAAACACAGGCTTTGCCTTAAGCACAGGCTTAAATTCATGACTATTTGTCAAAGCACTCAAACACTAATATATGCTGAGATTTAAGCTTAAGCATCTGTAAAGTAAGATCAAAAGCAATTGTCAAGTTCTCCTATTCTGGTCTCTGGCTAATAATGCTTTGACATCCTCCTGTGGGATTTCTGTCTAGCCCTCTTTAGAAGCAGGGTCATTGACACTCCTTGAAGAAAGTTGGGGCAAAGTAAAGAAGGAAAACTGAGGCATGGGGAACAAGGCATCTATCTAATATATCTAAGAAAATAGCACAGATATATAATGCCTATTTGTGTGGCACAGAAGTGATATTTAGTTTCTAGCAGTGGTACCTAAATGGGGGACACTATGGTCTCCTGTCATTTACTATTTAGACATTCTATATATGGTAAGTGTGTGCTTTTAAGAGTACATGTTATACAATTTTATTCCTTACAGTACGAGAATCCAGTATCATATTGTTGATGGCAGGGGTATACAGATATCATTCAAAAACTGAATATGTGGCCAGATTTTCCTAATACATGTTATCGTGTCATTATTTTAATATAGGTAAGGATATTTTAAGTTTTTCAATATGATTTTTATTCTGGTTGTGTCTTGTATTGCTCTTTTAATATTTCTGATCTCTGTCAATGGGAGTTACAGTATTCCATAGTGTCACATCTTCTAGAGTGACTGCTTGTAATATTGTTCCTTGGTTTGCGCTATTATTTGTTTTCTAAGGACTAACTGGAGAGCATTACAAGCATACAACAATCAGTTGTATATATAAATTGGATGACTGTGTCACTGAATTATGCCCATGCTACTGAGGTGCACACAATATGAAAAAAGGCAAAACTGTTTTTAAGTGGTATATTGCTATTACCGTGTCATGTTTGGTTGTAATTACTACTAAATTTGTATTTTTCAGGAACATTTTTATTGGAGTGATTAATTACAACTAGAACTTGGTAGTAAAACCTCATTATTTGCCTACAGCCTTCACATCCAAGGAGAAATACTAACATAAAAATGCAATTATTTGGTGAACTGATTGTGGACCTTTGAATTTCCTACTGAAACACATTTATTGTGTCAATGAGATCTATCACAGTAAATGCACAGAGACCACTTGAAATACACTTCTACTTTGGGCTGCATTAAAGAAATAGTATTGTAATAAAAATTATGGGACACATACATCCCTAAGAAGATATTATTGTAAACTGTGGAAATTTAGGACAGATAAATTTGGCCCCATTTATTTAAAAACGAGGTGCCTTAATAACACCTTGTATTTTTAAATATGAATGATATTTGAAAATATTACTTCTTTCCACCTTTTAATGCATTTTGCCCAACTTGAATAGTGAAACTTGAGGACTCATTTTTTTCTTTGGTTTTCATGTACTTCACAGTGCCTTTGGTTTTGGGTTTCCTCTAACATTTACAAAATGATTTTCAATGCTTCTTTTTTAAATACATGAAAAAAGCTTCCTTTCATATGAAAATTTTAAAATACAATGTTGTCTTTTAAAAAATAGACAACCAAATTTTCAATTCAAGATTTCCAACTGTGCCTATTTTTTGAGTACCGACTTAAAGGGGGCTTTATTTTTCAGTGAGTGAGGCACCTTTAGTTCAGGTAAACCAAAACAAAAATCACTGGGTACTTTTGAAAATCTTGTCTTAAATTTCTGGGCCTAAACAATGGACTTTTGGTATAAAAGATGTCAGGTCAAATTCAATCGAGCTGTTACAATGACTTCAATAGAATTACTCCAGTAGTGCATTTGACCATTTCTGATTTCCTTATTTCAGTTTGGATGATCATATTGCAATATAAAGGCATGTAGGAAAATATTTAATTGTTATAAGGCCTTTTGAGCTGTTTTGGATTCTTTTTAAAATTATCTCTTCCTTTTAGTAATATCAATTGGATTGTCAAATATCTATACCAATAACTTAACACGTACATAGTAAACCAGGACAGAGAGGGATACGCAACATCTGATTGTGGAAGAAGGATTCAGCTTCTTTTTTCATGACATATCCTGTAGATTGTGTACTGTATAGGAAATCACCATTAAAAGTAGTACTTTCAGCTGTTTTTCATGAGATAAACTTAAGCTAAATGGTAGTGCTGAAACAGAAGTTTGTAGAATCTTCCCAAGATAAAGTTGAAAAAATCTGGAGATACAGGATGTGTGCTCATTTCAGCCACCCACACTATGGGCAAGAGTGTTTCTTTGAGCCACCGCCCAGGTAGTCTATCAGTGGCTGCTCCCAGTGGCACAGAACTTGAGATGGCTGGCAGTCAGTGAGAGTGGAGTGTGAGGCCAGGGTCCCCCTACTCTCTACTGCAGGAGGAATGCTTGGGCCTTCAACTGCCTTGTGGTAGGGAGGAGGAAAGGGAAAGCAGGGAATAGAGAAGACTTCCTGCACTCCCCCCAACTCCCACTTGTCCTCATATTTGCCCACGGACTATTCATGCACAAATAAAATGCAGCCACTTTCCCCCTTTTCTTTATACGGGGCACATTTACTCTTGGTAAACAGACCTTTAAACTTAGGAGAAAAACAAAATTTTTGGAAATTTACAACTGACTTTCCTTGATGTAAGAGAAACTGCTGAGTGCACACAGAGTCCTTAGAGAGCATCTTTCAGTGCACAACAAATTAGAGGAGCAGAAGCCTTTCTATGACTCGGTGAACTTTCAATGTTGTTTTTGCCTCTACAGACTCACATAAATGTGGTAGTTAAAAAGCCAGGATTTGGTCACTGACATTCTATTTTCTGTAAGGTTTAACTGAGACTGCAGTTTAGAAAATTCTGGAACTGGGAAACATTTATGACACTTTCCAAACAGAAAACCAAAATAACTCAAAATAGCCCATTTCCTTGTGTTGGCATTTCTTGTTTAACTGGGTGGTTTGGATGGAAGAGGCATTTTATTAGTGTTCTTTTTAAACTGGGTCAATTTTTCAATTACATCAAAAAGAGTGAAAGATCAAGAAGAGAACAAGTTAAACTCATGCTATACCTCCCCATAGGCATTTTTGTTTCTGTCTCCTTATTTTCCTGCATTCAACCTTAGCTCAAGTGAGACACACACCACAGCCCCACCCCCCAATCTTTCTGGCTTTTCAATTTCACCAACAATTCCATCTGATCACATTCAACATCAGAAAATTACTAAAAGCACTGGAGGAAAGTTAGAGTGAATGCTGCCTGGGGAAATTCCAGGCCACATACATCCAATGAAGGGAGCATGGTTGGAGAAAAAGGAATGTGGCCAGACTGCTGGTGTGCTCCAGCAATCCTCACCTGTCAGAACATTCTCCCAAAGCTATTCTAAGTGGCTTCTTGGGAAATTACGAGTGCCTCACAGCAACAGTCACCATTGTTCACGTGCTCTCTCTTTCACACAGCACCAGCCACATTTGTAGGCTACCACTGTATGCTTCCCCCCCGTCCACCCTCTCAATCTCTCTCTCAGCAGGCATCTGGTCAATCTGGTCATAAGAAAGAGTCTCAAAAAGAATGAGTGCACATTTTTCAACTGACAACACTAGGCCGGTCAGCCTGCCTTAGCAGTAGACTCTAAAGCATTAAGGTAACAGTGGGGGAGAGGGAAAGTGAAAGTGGACGCAGCCATATATCACTATTAGTTTCCTCTTACTACTTGTTTTGGTATTCTATTCACTCATTATCCAAATACAATCGACAAATGCTGTATAACTGAATCTCTGGCCTTTGGTGACAGCTTCCTTATTACCACTTGCCTGTTCTAAAATGCAGTTTTGAAGACATGGGCATACATACATTATATACATTCAAGGCTACAAACTTTTTCATTTAACCCCTGGCATGACATCTTTTATTCTCCTTTTTAAAACTATAATATCCTAATCTTGTCAATCACTCTCCATCTAAAAGTTTTCCTACACTTGGCTTATAGGAGTTTTGGTATATTAACATATATTTTTGGGTTGTTTTTTTATTTACATTTTACATATAACTCCTTGAAAATAAAAACATTGCAAATGAAGAGCACCAAAATCAAGGCAATCAGTGTGGCCAGTGTTAACAACTCTATGCCGGAGGGAATGGTGTCCCCTTGTTTTGTGATACCCCTGCTTTTCCTTGCACTTAATGATTCATTGATGAATCCGGGGGTTCTGCAAAGCATTTAGAAATTAGCCCTTCCTAGTGCTGCTAATGAGCCAAACAGTGAAAATCTTTTGGTCTGGTATCGATTTATGGGGATGTGCGTTTGTGCACCTGTTCTTATATTTCCAACCTCCCACTCTATTGCTATTGAGCGAACCCATTCCCAATTAACTGAGCTGCCAGACAAAACTAAATAATGTTAAAATTGCTTAACCCCGTCAGCTGGATTTAAAAGGGTTTTTTTGTTTGTCACCATAGACTTTGTAATATTGTGGTGTGTGGTGAATTGTGAAAGGACACAAAAAACTCCTTAGAATACAGTATAAAGACGTGAAAGCATGCTGAGGCTTCTGTAGGTTTGATCATAAGCCTTATAATCAAGTAACAGTATTCTGATCCAGCTCTATGCTATTTACCCTGTAGGAGTCTTGATAACAGCACGCCCCCCAGATGGGGTGATATCTCCAGTCAGCATCTTAAATGTTGTGCTTTTCCCAGCACCATTTACTCCCAGGAGCCCGAAGCACTAAGAGTGGGGGAAGAAAAAAAGTAATCATTATCTCTAAGCGATATCACAACTCAGAACATTAACATTTCATCCTGGTTTTGTTTTTTTTCCCCACTCATGCACTAGTTTTGTGGAGAACACAAATGTGGGTGTGTACATTTTAAAATCACCTACTGACATGGGAACGCATGTTTTCATACACATATACACTCCTCTGTCTCTTAGGCACATACTCTAATACTCTGTGTGTGTCTGTGTGTACACATCCACCTACCCACCCAGTACCTTACACATCCACCCACCCACCCAGTATCTCTGAGTTTACTTTAAAAAAGAATTCAGACATAAAACGCAATGTAATAAAAATATTTTTTGATTACTGTTGATAAAGTTTTCAGAAATTTCCTAAGTCCCACTTGGCCACATCTCACCTCTTTTCCTACAGTGTTGTGGGCGGTCTTGAAATACAATTTTTTCACTGACATCACTGCAGAATGAAGATTTCAATCTGCTTTATCCACCCTCCAAAACGCATGTGGATCAAAACATTGCACATCTTTGTAATTCCTTGCCATGTCTCAGGCTGTGTCTGGACTACACAGTTCTTCCGGAAAAAGATACGCAAATTGCAAACCACAATTTGCATAGCTTTTTCCACTTCTTTTTTCAGAAGAGGCTTTTCTGACATTTGGCCCATCTACACTGGGCCAAATATGGGGAAAAAAAACCTTTTTTGGAACATCCCTTCTTCCTTAGAGAGCAAGGTTTACAGGGATGCCGAAAAAACGCATCTGCTCTTCTGAAAAAATTTTCGGACGAGCAGATGCTTTCCTTGGACATGGCAGAGTTTTTCCAGGATAACTCTGGTGTCCTAGAAAAAAAATCCACAGTCTAGACATACCCTTAGTTACCACATCAGAAAAGGGCTGCATTGGGAATGAGGCTACCAGGACAGGCATAAGGTTGTTTGATGAAACAACTATATTATTCTCTAATGATCAAATGTGCTCACCTGCCTATCAAACAACTAGAACCCAAAACTCAGATGTTGTTCTTTGCACCACATTAATGAACACTAACCGCCACCTCAGGGGGCAAGGATGATCATGAAGGGATCAGCTGTGAGCTGTTCAATTTGCCAATCTCCCCACCCAAAATATATCAACTTGCCTGGAATTTGGAGGGAGGTGCACAGGTTGTAGGACAGTGTCTTAAAGAGGCACTAGAAGTTAGGTTGTATGCACATTCGACTACATATCTGCAGCTGACGTGACAGTAATGAGACAATTAATTTTTACAAGCACTGAGGCCTTTCATGTTGTTGCCCAGCATGTGGTACACTAACAGGTCATTATTGTGGTTGGCAGTGTTTGAAATGTGCTACCCAAACCCAGCACTCCACAGTATGTGCTAATAGCAGGGGAGAACCCTCTGCCATCCATGTCATTCAGATAAGCACTGCGACATGTATCCATGCTACAACAAGGCTTGCATTCTAGCAGTGTACGTTATTTTAATTACACTATTTATACTTTTATCTGTGTTTTAATTAAAAGTATGATATGTAGGCTTACATTAGCAATAAGAAGTTTTGTGTTTGCCATTTCATAGCAGTTGATCACTGAAACCCACAGTGTCACACACTTGTGTCTCACCTCCTCCAGCTGGTTATCAGGAACCAGGATAGTCCCCCTCCCTTCCTTGTCAGCATTTATGGACTAAAGACAATAATTCCTCATATGCATTTTTGGAAGTTAAACCTCCACGTGCATCTTAAAACTGGAAAAACTAATTAACATCTCTCTGACATCTTAGGGTCCACTGTTTAAAGATTCAGATTTAGGTTTGCATTCATTAAAATATACTGGGACTGTTTCCACAGGCCGAAATCCTTTTTGGTTTTAAAACCTTTCCTAACCAAAGCCATTCCTAACCATATGCAAAATATGCAGTTGTGTAGGGCACCTGTAAATTCGGGGCACCACTGGGTCTTAATGCTTCTTAATATTTAATGCTTCTTCTTACCCCTGTTCTGTGACTCTGCTTCCTCTGAAGAGAATCTAGTTAACTTAAAAGTGAAAAAGCCAGTGAGACCTATTAGCAGAAGTTTTGAAAGAGCCATTCAAGTGATAATCAAGCCATTTAACAGACATTTGCCAATCCCTGTCAGTTTCTGAATTTACCAGTTCTGCCTACTTGTTTTTCCCTTTGATATTTTCATACCCTCTGCTCCTTGTTTCCCGCCCCCTTCCTTTTTTTCCTTCTCCCCTCTCCCCCATTTATTTTGAGTCTGCACATCCTAAATTCATAACTCTGGTCATCTGAAGAAGTGGGCTGTGCCCACAAAAGCTCATGATACTATCTACATGTTTTGTTAGTCTATAAAGTGCTACCAGACCATTTGTTGAATTTACTGTGTTAGTCTTCAGGATCTTAGTTTACAATTTGTTTTAAAAATATTTCATTGGCGTGCTGCTGTAAATTATAAAAATCACATCTCCAAAAAATCATCTCCCCCTTCCCCTTGGCTGCCATAGGGGCACCAGTTTAATAACTTTGCACAGGGTCTCATAAATCTTAACGGCAATCCTGTTCGTAACTCAGACAAAACTCCTATTTCAGTTAATTAGAGTTTAACCCAATGATAATTCAGAGTTTAGTCTATGGTTTGTGAATTGTTAACAAGCTATGCAGCGTAGTTTTTGCATAAACAATACTTCCAAATAAGAGCAGACTGTAAATCTATGTTGCTTTTTATCTTTTAGGTTACTCTAATCCATACAATATCTCCATAAAAAACAAGCCAAAAGAAATAGTGCTCTCTGATGCAATGTACACACATATACACAAAAGAAATGTACACCAAAAAGTAATATATCAATCACCAACAATTGCTTCTAAAATGTTAACACTCCACGGCAGTGCTTTCAATTCTGCTCAACATTATCGATTTCTCAGAAATTACTGCAATTGGAAGGTGTCTGCTAGCAACCAGAGAGCTTTGATTTCAGACTTTCTGAACATGCCAGAACAATTGCCCATGATTACACAATTGTGTGGGGTTTTTTGTTTTTTTTTGGAAGAGAAATGAAAAGCAAAGCAATAGAATCTTTTACCTCTCCCCTTGGTATCCCCAAGCTAATGTCTTTTACAGCGGTTTTTTTCTTGCTGAAACCTCGATAACATTTTCTGAGATTGTACAGTAGGAGGATATCATTTTGAGTTTTTCCACCAAAGAGCCTCTTTTGTTCCACTTCTACATCCTCATCCTCAGAAGGACTGACTGGGCTACTGATGGAACAATGAGTCCTGAGAAGAAAAGATGGCAAATTTCACAGTGTCATTTAGTGGATCACTAAAAAGAGCACTTCTGTGCATAGTAGAGATGGCAGGGAAACAACTTTTAGTTCTACAAATATTCCTGACATTTCAGGAAAAAAAAATCAACCCAAATCAGAACAAAAAAGTCCCAAACTCAGAAATGTTAATGGAATCAAAATATAGTTTGTTTTGGAGCCTGGGTTCCATTTGTTAACACAAACTGTTTCCATGCAGCATTTGAATTTTCACAGGTTGACCAATTGATAAAAATTGTTTCTTTAGTATTTTTCAGCAAGTTCCAAAGCTTTTGCTACATTAAAGTTCAGCCATTCAAATCTCAACGGGATCCAATGCTTCACAGCAACCCGTACACATTTGCTCTGCAATTTTCATTCATTCTGGCAAACACGTATTTCATTTTTTTTAATGGAAGGAAATAACATATTTCATAGGGGAAATCGGCGTACTGAAGTTAGACTGAAATGCCATTTGAGCATGGAGATAAGTCTGCTATACATTATGAAAATACATCTGAACTTGGGATGGTGGGAAGAAGCAGTACTTACAAAATGGGAGCACTGAGAGTGAAATGCACCTAGGAATGTTTTTAAGATACAAAATAAAATTACTTTAAAGTATGAGCCCACAATGCAACTTTTTTTGATGAATACTCGCCACATTCTTTTATAACATAGATATACACAACCAATGGAAAAACAGGGATAAGAGACATAAGCAAAACAGGCAGCTGCAAAGGTGACGCACAGAACAAAACACTTGGTCTTTTCTATTAAAAGAATTAAAAACTAAAGCCCTGACATTGGCCTGCCCATGAGAAAGAATCTGCTAGAAAAGCTGGAAATATCAGGAGCTTTGCAAGAAACTTTTCAAGGGACACTTATTAAAACACACTTTGCCTGCCTGGCTCTGGAATCCTCACAAATAAGGAAAGTGGATTGCTAAACTATTGTATAGCCCAGAAGCCCCCCTGTTGAGTAAAAGCAGTTGAAGATGCACAAAATGTGAGTATAAAGTGCATACTCCCTCTCTGGTCCAAAATGGCAGCACAAGATGAAACTAAAGACCAGAGATGACAGCCTCTAACCTTGGCATGTCCCAGCGTCTTATCTCTCCATATATAGCAGTGTGTCAAGTCTAGTAGACTGCCATGGGTTCAGTGCCTACTACTGTTCTCTCTAATTTCACAGAGCTGAGTCACAAAATGGGAAATAATGCTGCCTAAGCCATCAGTAATTCCCCACAAATCTACTGTGTGCAGGTGGCTTTGAAGCATACAAGTACCCTTTGTCATCTCTATCCTCATACTCTGTCCCATCATTTTTCCCATGCAAACACAGGTCTAGAGCAAGCCTTTGCAGAGTAGGCAGGCTTCAGGGACAGCAGGATCAAACTTCAGAAGCAGAGATTGGTATAATTCATCATATTACAAGATGGACCATACTTAGGGCAGGGCACAGTTATTACTGATAAAATGTTTCACAGAAAAGGCAAGCTATCAGAAGCATTTTAAAAGGAGAAGGAGAAGACTGCTTGCTACCAACGTGATCTTTCAGTACACTGGTTCATGGGAAAAGGAGGAGCAGTGGACATCAGAGATTGGTCATTTGTTACCAATGCAGCTTTCCTGGAAATTCTGCCTCCTGGAGTCAAGCAATTAATGTTAAATAGAGAAAATCTAAAATATTATAAAAATGGCAAAAATCCTTCTCTAGCTGCTGCAACAGAACTGCTATTAGAGCTAAGGAATTTCATGGAAAGCTGCTCATGGTTTATAAGTTAATCAAATAACTGAGCACATTCTTCCATCTGGCTTCTTTGAGTAACTTTTGATATTCTCTTTCCCATCTTAGGAGGCTAATAAAGATACAGAAATAGAAACCATAATGCATGTGCTCATTAGAGCCAAACAGAATAATGATCAGATAGTCTATCTTCTCATTTTCAGAAGGATTAAATCTTCTTCTGCCTTTGGGAAATCAGTCAGTGTCCATGAAAGCAGAGTATAAATAATACACACCACATACCTGGTTTTCTGGAGCAGATCCCAGTGCAGCAGAACCCTCAGGAGGAGAATAACTGTGCCCTGCAAGGCCATTGCCACAAAGATCCAACCGAGGAAATTCATCTCAAAAGGACTCACATAAGAATCAATTCCAAAGTTGCTTGTCAGGTCAAACTTGATCTGATTGTAGGAAAGCTCTAGTAAACCCTGACCCAAGCAGAATTGTGGGAAAATAATGAAAGCCCACTTGAGGATGTTGTAGATATTCTGAAAACTCTGCAAAAGAAAGGAACTGGGTGAGGTTTGGCAAAAGCAAGGAGGAGAAAATATTAAATCTCTTAGCAATTGAAAATTAAGCTAAGTCTAAGCAGAATTAGTGGAGTCTATTCTTATTTACAGAACTGAAAGATAAGAAGCAAGTCCTCAATCATTTCACAATTTTGAAAACTTACGTGCATATGCAATTGTAGTTCACAATTTATTTTGGATAGAGATTGCCTGCTCTAAATTTGTGTGGTGCCTAGTTTAATGGGCTTGGGTCCACCTGGCCCCACCGCCAGGATTCCCCAGCCGGAACTCCCGGGTCACTGTCTGGTCCTGCTGACACCAGGGGTTTGCCATAATACAAATAGCAATTGTTTACACACTCTACATCAAATTTTTAGGGAACTAGTTTTGTCCAGAATCTTATATATAAACAAAATGTCCCTAGTTTTTCTGGATAAGGTACTAGGACAAGAATATGCTTAGTAGTAGTACCATACCAGATATAGTGCTTCTGCAATACATTATGTACATTTTGCAAAATAGAAGTACAAGATTATGATCAGTCAGTTTACTCACAAGTCCTTGCAGTTTTAAGAGTTGCGTACCAGAAAAACTGGGCCACAACAATAATCCAAATTCTACCTCAAATGTGAACCATCAAACTTCAACCAAAATGTAATCCAGATCTGTACTGAAACATCACTTCCTCAACGTAACTCATTTATACATATCTGAAACATTAAGGCACTTCCATCTCCTTGTCTTAATTCACATGCATAATTCCCATTGAGATTAAGACTAATGGGTATTACACATGCGCACTGAGGGTATGTACAGTAAACCACTTGTTTAAAAGGAGATATACCACTTACATCAATACAGGTTGGACCTCCCTGGTCCAGCACCCTTGGGACCTGAACCGTCCTGGACTGAGTTTGCTGAACCAGGAGAGATCAATGCTCCCTTGCTGACTGCCCCACTGCCAGCTTCTCTCCCTGGGGCTCTCAAGGCTGAGGCTCCCTGCCGTGCTGCTGCTCTTCTAATGCAGGCCTGGCTGAAGCTCCCGTTCGTTGCCCCTGCTGCTGCTGGGGGATAGGACTTACAGGCTGCCACCTGGTCCCACCACTAGGATTTCCCAGCTGGAGCTCCTGGGTCACTGCCTGGTCCTGCTGCCACCAGGGGTTTCCTGGTCAGGGCTGCCCAGCCATCCCATGGGGTTCCCAGGGTTCTCTGGCCAGGGCCACCTGGTTGCTGTTTGCCCCACTACCAAGGACTCTCCAGCCACCTGACCCAACTGACGCTGGGGGTTCTTCAGCAGGGAAGGAGGTTCCCCCATGCCACCTGACCCCACTTACACCTGGGTTTCCCTACCTAGATGCTGCTGGCCCAGCTGGGACTCCACAGATCCTACATTCTCCCAGCTGGCTTATGCTCCTGGAGCTCTTTTGTCCAGCAACATCCATCACCTTGCCGGACCACAGATGTTGCCAGACCAAAGAGTCCTGTGTTTGAGGGGTTCAGCCTGTAGCATTCAAACAAAATTTGCAATGCACATTTAGAGGATCTGAATTGCTTCCATTATGTGAAAATTATGAATTAAATGTCTAGAAAATATTACAATTTCAATTATAGTTGTTTTTGCATTATTAGGATTTTTTTTTTAATTTAAAGCCAAGCCAAATGGCCATCAGGCTTATAAAATGTTGTGGTGTGCAATAGCCTATAACAATTCAGGATAAAGAAGTGAACAATTGCATTACAATTTAAACGGCAAGTATTTGGCATTGGAAAACACATTCCTATACGTATTACTTATGGTAAGTGGCACTCAGAGTTCATACTGACCTGTGCTTTGGAGATCACAGCTAACAAACGAGGCAAGAGGGTCACCAGCATGGTACAAAGGCCAAACACAAAGTTTAAGGAGATATAAGAAATGAAAGCTATGTCTGAGCTTGAGAAGAATCTGGACATAAGATACATCCATGGTAAAGTTGCATATCTGAAACAGGTAGAAAAAATAGTATTACATTAGAAATGTTTGATTTACTCCAACAGCTGACTCATGAGCTCACTATTCTTTGTGTTACTGGAAAGAAATATGATTGCTATTCATTGATTTTATGATTTATAACGCCTTTCCAAATCCTTCAGCCTCACTGGTGGAAATACCTATCTGGCTCACCATACTTTCCTGTATTTCAATACATATCGACTATGTGATGATCAGTAGTAACTCATTCATTTTCGTTTATTAATCTCACTTCTTTTCTTTCATTGCTTACTATCTTGATTTCTGAACTACTGCAAAACCAAGCCATTTTCTACCCTTCATATAAAATGAGATACAGTAAAAATAAATTCATTTAACTGTAAACTTTGGTCACATAACTGTCACATGTTCTTGTAAGTTTCACCACAGAAATATAGCCTGCTGTAATTGGAACTTACAGCAGTGGAAATGATGCCCAAGTTATAACTTATTTCTGCCACAGAAAGCATGTTAGCACTCTGAATTATCTATGACGGACAAATATTTAGCACAGTGGTTACCATTAAAATAGAAACATTAACCCACAGTTCCCATGTAACAGCATCTAAGATACGGAAGCACATCTCTGACTGCCAAAATGTGGGTAATATTTAGGTAACTAAAGGAAGAATGAGCAGAAAAATTATTGGCCTGGTTAGACACTCTGGTGCACAAAAGAGCAAAAATATCAGCTTCTTAACAAAGAATGAGTCCAGTATGTTGCCCATAAGTTGCACTCCAATATGTTGCCCATACTCCAGGGCAGTCAACTGAATATGAACACTGTATAAAGAACAGTATATTGGACTGAAATATTCAAAACAGGATATGGACACGTTACAAACTTTAATGAATTAAACCTTACAATGCCTTCTGTTAAATTAATGGTGTTGTTATCCCTTATTTACAGGCACAAAGAAGTTAAGTGACTTGCTCAAGTTCTCTAAGGAAGTTCATGGCAAAGTTTAGACTAAAAATGCTGATTTCCAAGTTTCCAGTTCCAAACCTTAATCATTTTGGATACTTAATAAAATTCAGAGTAGTGATTTCAGCATATAGGGGAGGAAAGATGGTGTTCAGTGACTTAAGTAGAGTTACATTAGTACAAATGAAATCAAAATTTAACCTACAGGTATTTTGCCAAACTAAGAATAAAGTCAAGATATAAAACTTTAGCTCTAAAATTGTATGAAGTTCTGGTAGATCACAAAGTGCACACCAGACTCAGAATCTATTTTACATCCTTCCCTTCCTGCAAAAGTGAGTATAAAGAATCCCAAATATCATGGGATTCTTTGAATTGAGGACAGACCATTTTGGACAGACGCTTATGGAAGGTAGAACCGTACAAAATTTCTGCTACTAGCCAGGAAAAGAAAATAAGAACGAAGAAGCTTAGTCATGAATTCTGAATATTTTCAAAATGTTAGTATCCCAGTTTGAATTTTAATTCACATGGATGATGTATTTTTTAAGCAGAGTGCTTTCAATAATGTTACTCTTCTGTCACATAACTGGGTATTTAAGTATTTTTGTCTATATTTTAGGTTGCACAAAGCCCGACAAAATGTGTTTTTAAGATCTCAAATTTAAAAACTTTTCTACTGAAAAATATAAAGGCAATATGCCTAGAAACAAAAATACCTAAAACATTTATGGCAGGAGGGGCAGGAGGAAATGGTCACAAAAATACTTTACTGAATTAATTATATGTTTGGAACCAGGAAGGGGTGGAATGTAAAGAAGGCCTAATACAAATACAGGCATTTGTATGTCTCACATCATTTCTTGTAGTTTATTCATCGTTTGATTGGTAAAGTACTTTTTAAGATTCCGTAATACAGGGATTGATTCTGCCCCACTGAAGTCAATGGAAGTTACATCACTGACTTCCTCTAGAGCTGGATTAGACCCACACAATACAAGAAGGTTTATTCTTATTGATTTGAACACCGTTATAAACCAGCCACAGCATTGCTTTTGCAAATACTCAAGCTCTCTAATTAATAGTTGCATATTCTCAAGTAACCTCAACCATAACTTGTATAAAATAGCACTAGTATCTCGTATCAGCATACCACACCACATAGGCCATATCCAAAACCCACTGAACTCAATAGAAGTCAATGGACATTAAATCAGCCTTGGATACTTGCTTCTGGTCCATTGGGATGAGGAGAGAAGTTAGGATATATGTAGCTGTCCATTCACATTTTATACTTAACAGCAAGAATAAAAAATAATTCAATATTTATACAGATTGTAAGAAGACACTATATTAGGTAAGAAACATTTAAAAGAGATACATATCCTGTGCACAAACTAATCCTTAACTGCCTGGAGTCAGGAAAAAACTTTCTCTATGGGCTGCTTATTCCATAATTCTTCATTTTACACTTTCCTCTCAATCACCCTGCTTGAAACAGGATATAAAAGTAGATAAACCATTGTTCTGATCCAGTATGGAGATTCCTATATACCTCTTATAAAGCAAATACCATAACTTCTATTAATTAAAATGAGTATTTCACTTCTAAATTAGCTGAAGCAGGCTCATGTAAGTGCTTTCCTGTCTCATAATATGTGTTAGAGGTATATCCTCAACAATCTGGAGCTCAGACTTGGCCAACTTGCTCACATCAATAAATATAATAAAAGAGTTTCAGCTTCTGTAACCAAGCCACTGAAATTCTAGCTATTTTTGGCACCTAGATGAGTCCTTCAGTGAGAACAACACAAAATCAGTTTCTAATAGTAAAAGATTGTTGTACAGCTTGAGTGTGTTCTTGAGACATTTTTAGTACTACTCTCATTATGAGTGAGCAAATCTCCCTTCCCTTTTCCCTATGGTGCATTCAGCCTCATGCTGCAGCTTGTTCTCTCATTATCCATTGCTGCCTCATAATCGTTTGCAAAGACAGAAAATCATGCACCCAGCAGCAGGTGCAAACCAAGCCTAAAGATTTCTATTTGTAAGAAACAAGTCATAATTCTGGAGCAGCATCCCCAATCACATACCCAAAGAGTATCAGCAGGAGAGCTGTGGCTGCCAAGTTTTCTCGGAAAGTGAAGGCTGATAACTGGAAGGCAGTAATAACACTGATACACAGGCCAACTGGAATCAGGTAAAACAGCTAAAAAGAGAAGAAAAACAGGAACATTGCAGGTGAGCATCTCAGAGTGGTCTTATCCAATGAACACGGAAGTATCACTGGAATTAGTAGCAACTCTATTTTACATAGCATACTAGAAATATGTAGGTCATGGTATTTTGCAACCTGGTATTCAGTAGTTCTGCAACTAGGCAGCTGGAGTATTGTCCTGCTAAAAAACCCTGAGAAAATACCATCCAAACATACACATTTACCTTTGTTCCAACCCTAGCTACCATGACTAGATGTCAATTTAAGAAACTAGCTCCTGCACACAATAGATCCATGTGGGACTGCTGTTCCAATGTCCCAAATGACACTGGATGCATTCTAATATGGGCAGCAGCAGCAGCCCACAACTGCCACCATTTCTTTGAATACTCCAGCAACCATAGCAGACCACTGAACATGTTAACATGACTAACAAATAAGAACATATGCAAATTAAGCATCATCTAACAGTTTTAATAGATGCTGACACTGTTTGCATTTACACACAGCAGTAACATACACACTAGACCATCAGGACTACTTTCTCACACTTTACGAGTGGAATTCCATTAATTCCTATCACAGTGATGATTTAAGTATATGGGTTAAATTCTACATTCCTACTTGTGCATGTGTCTTTGCACTTGGTAAATAAGGAGCTGATTGAGAGAGATTTAGAAAACAATAATGTCCTTGCTATTTTCAAAGGATAGACAGATTTTTGTATTTTTCTGTGCACTGACTATAGATAAAGAATGTTAGTTTACAGGTAACTGAATTAATGTTTGTAATAATCTAATCTTGCTGCATGAACACTCAAATGTTTAGTGGAACTGTGTTTATAAGATAGAGATTTTACTTGTGTATCTATATCTGAGTTAGAAGGGTCATTGCATATGATTCCATATATTCCATTATCTGCTTTATACATCACCCTTAAGAAAAGTGCAGTTTACTAATCAACTTTGAAAAACACAGAGAATACAATACCTGCCCTTTGGTGTTTTATCTTTGTGTGGAAAAGCACGGATGGGTATAATACAGTGGATATATACAGAGTAGGTGTCTTAACATGTACCAATCAAACAGGATTGTTGCCCTAAAATATCACAATATTAAAATGTATTTTATTGTGAACAAAAACTCCTCCACTAGTTAGAGCCTACTCAAAATAACCCCTTCAGAAATATACCTGCAGCCAGCAGAGAGATATGTTGTTTTATACAGTACATACCATATCATACAGGAAATTAGCAAGCCAGTAGGTCTTGTAGCCAAGTCCAGAGATATGCTGCAGCCTCTTTGTACCAGATACTCTGTCTTTCACTACTGAGCTACCAATGGATGCCGTAAGAATAGAGAGCCCCAACATGATACACAGTGCAACTCCACACTGGCGAACATTCTCCATTCTGGGGTTCAAAACAAAATGGATCCTTTAAAATTAAGTTAGACAAATGTTTTCAAGTCCCACTTATTACCAAAACAATTGCTACTTACCTTGATAAATATGAGATTAGCAGTATCATGTACATAGAGGCACATCCACAATACAAATATAGACACAGAGAGGTTAATATCTATTAGAGTGCATCTACGCTGCACCATTATTTTGATATAACTAGCGTTATTTCAAAATAACAATGAGAGCATTTACACAGCCATTCCATTATTTCAAAATAATTTTGAAATAACGGACGGCTTATTCAAAAATCTGTAAACTTCATTCTATGAGGAATAATGCCTATTCTGAAACAGCTATTTTAAAATAAGGCATGTGTAGATGCTTGCACTACTGCTATTTCGAAATAGCCCCTCACTAGGGCCATTCTAAGTTATTCCTCCCCAGTGCCTACAGGGGCTCTAATCTACATTAGGGAAGCCTGCCTAGGACTAATTTCAAGGCTTCCCTGCAGTGTAGACATGCTATTATGAAATAAGCTATTTTGAAATAGCTTATTTCAAAATAAACATGCAGTGTAGATGTACCCTTAGTAAATATTAACCATATAAGTTCTTTTCTTTCAGAAGAAGTGATTCATTTATATCTTAACTATTTTTCAGAATCTTTAAGCTATTAGCAAAGAGAATGCTGAATTCTAATGCCCAAATACAGGCCCTTGACCAATACAGCAACTCTCCGAGTTACGAACAAGTTACAGACCAACAGCTGGTCCGTAACTCGAACTATTTGTAACTCGGACCCCATTGAGTTACACGCGACCGCGCTGTTCGTAAGCAGGGTCACGTTCGTAACTCGGGGACTGCCTTTACGACCACTCCATGGGAGCTTTGGTCGTAAGTGCGAACAGTCGTAACTCGACCGTTCGTAACTCGGGGAGCGGCTGTATGTAACCCTATTCAGGAATTCGGTACATTAGACTACATCTAATAATCCATGTAATTTCTTCATCAGTAAAACTTCAGAGAGTCTGAGAAACAATCCCCTTAACATATATACATACATATATGTTAAATGCTTACATAAGCATATATAAACCTGAAAAACTGAAAAGGGATGATTGTTGGAGCAGATGTTTCCTTTAGAGCAGGGCTACTCAACACGTGTCCTGCGGGATACATGCAGCTCGTGGCCCGTTTATTTGCAGCCCATGAGTGGGAGCTAAAACAAAAAAGTAGTCAATATAATGGTCTCCCATTGATAGATATTTTAGCAGTTAAATTCCTGGACTGTCATTGCTCATTAAAAGTGATTTCCAGTGTTGGGTGGAAATCAGGTAAATATTGCATTTTATTAATATCAGCAGAACTGACTTAAATGGGGCCTGTGTGTTGTATAGTCTTGCCTTAATCTTTGTATTCATGCCCCTCGGTGTGAATGAAGCTATTTGCATATATTTGCATGTACATGGAACCACACTTAAGTTGCTGCCCTCGGCATGTGCTGTGAGTATCCTTGTGGACCCTGGGGCTCCCAAAGTTGAGTAGTCCTGCTTTAGAGAATCAACAGGGAAGAATTATTATGAGGAAGAATCACTGAAAGATACCTTGAAAAAGTGTCAGTCCTTTCAGTTGTAAAGAATTTTGCTTAGCTTACTTCATAATAGCTTATTTTGAAATTGGGAGTGTCTACACAGCATTTATTTCGAAATAGAGCACTCTTCCTCAGACTTCCCTTACTCCTCATACAATGTGGGTTACAGGAGTTGCAGTAAGAAGTCCTTCAGCTTGACAATATTTCAACATTATTTCAAAATAATTGCCTGCTGTGTAGATGCGGACTAAGTTATTTCGAAATAATGTTGCTGTGTAGACATTCCCTCAGAGAATAGATACAAGATTAAGCAACTTATTTAACTAAAAACACACATTTACAAAGTTTGAATACTGAACATTTACAGTGAACTCTTTGCAAGACTGTCCCTCTTTGTAGAGGATGAACATATTCTTGAATAAACTAAATCATTTCAAATAATGGACATTTTTGAAAATGTTGTGTCCTGCTCTCAAACTTTTTGCGAACAGGAAACAGATGAAGCTCCACAAAAAGCTATACATGATTTTTTTTCTCTCCAATTTATTCTATGCCCTATAAATATTTGTACAATATACTATCAGTGGAAATGCATAGCTAAATAGATTTGTGCATAGCCAAATTACTGCATATAGTACACATGCATTTTAATTGGCAACATTCCTTTTTTGGCCATGGGGCTTTTCTTTCAAATTAACAGTTTACTTACATTTTGTCCTCATCTAGCAAGCCCCCTCCATACGGGTGGCTATAGAGTGAGATTCCTGTGAAGGGAAATGAAGAAAGCCCCGTGTCAATATTACAAGTTCTAGAATTAATAGACTGTTAAATGTTTATTAAAAATCATTGTCTTAAAATAAAAGGCATTTATAAAGGTGTTCATGTTCCTCTGTGTTTTTCAAGTTCCAAATTTATTTCAGAACTTGTTTTGTGAAAAGAGTAGAGAGAGGGCAGGGTTTATGACAGAGTTTATGTGAGACAGATGAAGAAAGAGCATCAGATACATATAGAGACTGATACAACAGGAAAAAGGAGAGGAAATGTAAGAAAGAATTATCCATTTTGAATAGTCTCACTTTTGCAGATGCGCACTACTTGACATTTCAATGTGCCATTAACATGGTGTTAGCTCCACAGTTAAGTCTGTGTGAACTGATCATCTGCTGTGCAATCCTTAGCCAAACTGATCTAGACGATGGGAACCGATGGCACTCAGGATTCAAATGCTGATTTCTTGCAGGATCAGGGATTAAGGCTACAAATTGGCCCTTTGATTTCTGAATTCCAATTTTGCAAGGATTTATATTTTGCAAATATATTGTACATAGACCAGCGGGGGATGACGTTTACTTCCCTGCATGGGCTTGATCCTGCAAGGCATTTGAGGGACATTGTCAAATTAGAGATTATCCTCTGTAGAAACACTACTGATCTCACAGGAATTACATATGGGGAGAAATGTAGGCCAGTATCCTACTGTAGGCAGTTTTCAGTGTCACACTATTTTTATTTTGCTCTTTTTGTTGGGGGGAGGGGTGTATTTCCCTGAAACAAATCCACATTTTGTTCAGTATAAGAATTTTAATATTTTCACTGAAAAATAAAAAACCCACCCTATCTACTGGGGGAAAATGAAGTTTTGATTGGTATCAAATTAGAAATTCTTGCAAAAATACTACTTTTTTACATTGGAATACACACACAAACTTCAAAAACTTAAACAACAACAATGGTCCTATAGCATCTCAGAGACTAACCAAAAATATATATAGATAGTATCATGAGCTTTCATGGCCACAACCCACTTCTTCAGATGACAAAGTTTTCATCTGAAGAAGCGGGTTGTGCCCACGAAAGCTCATGATACTATCTCTATATTTTTTGGATAGTTTCTTAGGTACTACAGGGCCACTGTTGTTTTTAACTGTGTGTGTGAGGGAGAGGGGTTTTAGTTACAGACCAAAACAGCTACCCATCTGAGACTTTTAAACATGTAAACTGTGTTTCACACAGCTATAACTGAAGCATATTTTAGGAATGGTCCTTAAAAATAATGTTTCCACGTCAATTATTAATAGGACTTGCTATCTTTACATGTATGCCATAAGAAATCTGCTTCTCTGCTCTGCCAGGCAATAATATGATTCCTTGGTGGCTGAATTTGAAATGAACTGGGTTAATGCCAAGGAAAACGGAGGCACTATGATATAATAAAATATAATGATATCGTTAAAAATAATCTTTTTAGTTATTTTATTTGTCCATTTTTCTGGGATGTTCACAACCTGAGATGTTGCATCCTTCATTTATTTTATGTCTCCATATCTGTTGGCAGATGAAGCTATTTGGAAGAACACTCATGAAAGCTGATGATAACCTGGAGCTGATTCAATTTCATTCCCATTTCTTTCATCCATTCACAAACTCTTCTGATTGGCCTTAGATAAGTAACCCCTTTCCCCACCCTGCCAAATCTTGACAGATCCTTTCCCCTTTAGAAGTCCCCTCCATCTCTGGGGACCATTCACAGCCGTGGAAAAAGGATCATTCTAAAACATAATTCAAGAACTTGATGGTTGCTCATGTCCTTTTCGGTTCTGCTGATTGTCTACTAAGTACTCAGACACCTCATAGCACTCTGCCTGTTCTGACCCACCCTGACCAGACCATCCTGTGCTGTACCTGCCCTTTCATGCCTCTCAGTATTAGGATAAAGATGAGATCAAAAGCAAGGGAAGCAGGGTAAGTAGCAGAAGCAGATCAGGAAGGAGAGGTAGCTATTGACTAGAGAGAAACTGGACAAGTTGTAGCCAGCTCCTCCAAACAGCCCCTTCTTTTGTCCACTCCTTGGTGCAGCAACCACCGCTGTCCTACCCAGGAGTCTTCAGCACTGGCTGGCCCTGATGGGTTAACATCAGTCAGGGTTTGACAGTGTCATATGGGGTACTACTGAAAATCATGTCAGCTCTCTTGCATTTGGATTGGGAAAGTGGGTCCAATTGTGTTCCATACCATTAGTGGATTTGTTTCACAGAAGAGAGATAATAGGGATTCTATTGTAATTTATATACTTTATGTATTCTCTTTTCTTGATTAGTTATGAAGATTGTTATTGAAATCTAAATGAACAATTGCTATTTTACCAGTGTTTAAATCACACCTGTGGGTTTTCTATGCAGCTGATTTCTTTTGTAGAAAATGGCTCTCTTCCCGAAGTACCAAAATAAAAGAAAATGAAAGGTTTGAAAATGCAGAATTTCCCATTAAAAAGTAAAATGCCTGATTTGGTTGGTTGAGCAAATAGCTGGTGTGAGACCCGGCCCTATGTTTGTGATGGCTTTTGCATACAGCCAGGTTGTAGGACACTAGTAAATGGATTATAAAAGTAATAACATTTCATGGTTGAGAATTTACTAGAGTCAGGGATGGTAGAGCTGCTGAGCTGACAGAGAAGTAAGAGCTCTGTAAAAAGGTAGTATGGTCAGAGCATGAACTATAACCATTTGATCTCTAAGCCCTTCCTGACACAGACAACACCAAATGAAGATTCCTTGTGGCTGGCTGAATCACAGCTGCCTGATTGGGGAAGCTTTAAACACAGGTTGGCACCAGTCTCATAGCACAACCAACCTCATCTGAGGTTGGGAGATGTCCATTTGTTTTAACAAGGAGATAAATCTGCTTTCCAAAACCCAATCCTCAGCGCAGCTCTGAAAAGTGCCAGTTACATGAACTAACCAACAGTTGTAATTTGCCTGAAGCAGAAACAGGCATATCCAAGAAATTGGAGCAAAAAACTTTACAACAGCCTTTCTTTTATTTAAAAAGGCTTGCAGGCACTTACTCCTCAGAAGAGTTCTCTAAACTTTTACACAGACGGATATATATTAGAACTGAGATTGTATTTATTCCTTTCATTTGCGATCCTGGTGGAAAGAGACAGATCCTCTACTGGATTAGGAATGGATAAATTATTTGGATAAAATAAGAATTGAACTAAACCATTACCAAAATTTCTTTCTAGACATTCAGTGCAATCTTAGAAACAAAATCTTAGTGCTTCGTTCCAGAAATATCAAATATTTTTGTATCTCTCTGCTAAAACATTACATTAATGAGCACATTGGAAATTGCAGCTAGGTAGATGCAACAGACAGCACTTAGGCTATGTCTACACAGCAACATTATTTTGAAATAACTAGCATTATTTCAAAATAATATAGTCTGCACAGCTGGCAGGTTTCTTTTACATAATGTTGGAATACTGTCAAGCTGGAGGACTTCTTACTCTGACTCCTGTGTTATCCAGGCTAAGAGAAGATCATAATCAAAATGGAGTCTCCTGGGTTCCATTTTACCTCAGCAGTTTTCCCGCCAAACTCTATACAGAGTACATCACCACAGAAGGCTTTGCACTCCACCCCCTAGCCTGTGCACATGGCCCTATAGCCTGTGCACTCCTCTCCAATATGATGCATGCGCATCCAAGTTGTGCACCCAACCCTCTTTTCATGTGCACACCATTCTATTTTCTGCACCCCTCACGCCAACCCAGTTTTCCCGCCTTAGACTCTTTATAAGCCCTCTGTTGAGGAGAGCTCGGGTTAGTTCTTCTCCGTCCTTTTGTGAGTGTGTGTTGTCGTCATCCCTGAGAAGCTCCATCCATTCGTGGTGATCTGACTAGGACTGTCTGAGTCCAGTCACAGTGCTGTGTTCTCCTGAGGTGTGAGGGAAGCCTCCCTTTTAAGGAAACTGGGACTGGTACTGAGGGACTTTGGGACTGTTGTTATCCACTACGGATCCACCACTGTTGTCCTGCCTACGGATCGTGCATATAGCCGAAGGACTGGTGTCAGCAGATCCTAAAGGTGTCAACCCATGTGGAGATGAGGACCCAGCTCGAGGACTGCTCCAGAATCCAGACCAATCTACCTTCAAGGGATCTCCCTGCTGATCCTCCCCAACGACTTCAAACTAGCCACAGGGTAGCAGGTCGCAGGCAGCCATCGCCGCCTCCAAGTTTTGTAAAGTATACTCTTTTTGTTTACGGGAATCTTTCTGTCTCTCTTTCCTTCTGGGTTAGGGTGGAACAATTACAGTTCTGTTGTTGTATGTTGCTGCGTGTTCCTATTTTCAAAATATATGGTTTGGCCCTAAATTTTGTCTCTGGCCTGATTTGTGGCTCCATTCCAATGGTGATTAGATATGAAATAAGTGCTCTGTAGGCAGCACCAAAACTCAAAATAAGCTATTTCAAAATAAGCAACGCAATTGACATAGTTTTGCATGGCTTATTTTGAGCTAAGCCCTTCTGCACCCTTAGGGTCCTTTATAATTAAGGGGCATCACAGATTTAGAGTGCTAGCAATATCTGTTTTTCATTTTTTTAAGACAAGTGTCTAAACCTTCTTTTTGCAAAGCTAAGCTCTGATCCTGGAGAGCACTTAACCACATTCATTGGAATTCAGTGGGACTACTGATGAGTACTGATGCCTACTGATGAAAAAACAAAAGGAAAAACTATGTAGCACTTTAAAGACTAAAAAAAACTGTTTTTGCAAGATCAGACTAACAGCTACCCCTCTACTGATTAAACTGAGTATGCACCTAAGAGCTCTGCTGGATCAAGACTCTAGAATGTAAACTGATTTATAGTGATTGCTAGAGTAGAAAGTTTACCGCTGACAGATTTCAGAAGACACAGACTATTCATGGTATTCTTACTGACATGTGGGACTGGCCTTTGCATATAATAAAAATTTCTGAAATGGATCTTCCATTTTGGAGATGAAGATCCATCAGATCAGTTTGAAGCTGTTGATGGTGGTACTGTCAGCACCACCATTAATGAAGCTACAGCTACAACATGTTCCCTCTCAGTTGCTGACCAGCTGTCTGCAGGTAGAGGCTTCCTATCGTCAACTGGTAGTGTGGCCTGTGGCCACAATAAGGAATTGAGTGCTGTGAGAGGTTAGGTGGTCGAATGGACCCCAGCACAGATCTGAAAGCAAGAGACTCCTGTTCTCTCATCTGTGGTCTGACATTGACTCTGTGACTTTAACCAAGTTTGCATAGATAAAATTTTCCAACAATGCCCATTCATTCTCAGTACTAGCCCTTATCCTTAGAATTGCTTAATACCCATAATTCCAAATGACATCTCTAGGAACTGGGAGCTCTCTTATCTCTGAAAACCAATCCTTAAGGTGTGTCAAATTAGGCACCCAATATTAGTGGACACTTTTGAAAATGAAGAAATGATGCTTTTTGCATCTCCCCATCTGTAAAATGAGGATGACATTTCCCTCTTTACTTCCCAGAATGATTGTGTTAATTAATTAGGCTATATTTAAATTCAGCAGAATGCAAAATCCTAGTGATACAAGACCACTCACTCAGATTATTCAGAATAATCCCAAACTAGTTGAATATCTAGTCTTGGTCTCTTGTCTTTACATAATACTGGTCATTGTCTTGTTTAGTTCAGAGTGATGCTACAAGTTCCTCTCTTTCCAGAGTACTAAATGGTTCTTAATTAGTAATTTGTTGAAAAGGATTACACATAATCTAAATTGAAAGAGAAAGTAATAGAGCTGGAAAATGTCATGCTATATTAAAATGAGCAAATGTAGCTTCCCACAAATATTTTATGTATTCCTTTTTCACAAACTTTACTTTTCTAGTCTATCAGCTCCTGAAGTTCTTACTGCTAATCACCAGGGCCCACTTACTTTATGTATAGGTTTGTCCTTACCTAGTTTTTAGTGGGAAATTGAATGTACCTTTCGGTTGCTTACTTGCCTTTATATGCCTTTTTATTGCATAGATTTGCTATGATGGGACTTTTGTTAAACTGAAAACCAAGCACATAATTTTAATATCTTAAAGCCCTTTCTTCAAGTTTGAGTCATAACTCAAATCAAGGAACGTAAATGATTGATAAAATAAGGTGGTTCAACATAATAAAGCTTCTATTTAATGGATGCGTGTCATGTTTTATTCAGAGATTTTTATGGAATGTACTTGGAAGACTTGAACGAACAGTCTTCAGGGCAAATTTGACAAAATTGGTATTCATCAGGGCAAACACGTCATGCCACATTGACTAATGTGATTGATTCAGCTCTAGTCCTATCTGTTTCTTTTTACAAATTTATTAATTCAAAGTGGATTGTTTCATACCTGAAGAATAACACCCTGCCCTGTTGATTTAATGCACCAGAATTTTTCCAGTGGCTCCAAAACATCTTTCCTAGAAACTTTAAGGTCTGTCAAGGATGCACACTAATCTCCAATAAAAACTGTCTTTTAAATATAGGGATTCATGTTTTATCTTTTAGAGTGAGGATTCAAGCTAGGGTTTTAAAAAGCATATCAGCAACTTCGGAGCACAAATTACAGTGACAATTGATGGGACATGCACTTCCAAGTCATTTATTTATTTCTGAAAGTGCCAACCTAAGGCCCTGAATACTACAAGTTCCTGTCCATCTCCGCTGAAGTCAATGGCACTGTATTTAGGCACAGGATTTTGCCAACACAGAACCAGTAACAGACCTGGACATTTATGACAAAAAAATCCCATAACTTCCCTATCTCCAGACTTCAGCATCTTCTTACAGTGTTGTAACTTCTGGAACTAATAGCAGGTTTCTGCTTGTTCTTTCTCCCGCCCCTGCCAAAAGCCTGGCTAATGGCAGTGGCTATCAACAAAGTGAGAAAGGTCTAGGCAGTAATCAGATAGATGGGAAAGAAATGTGATATTTCTATTGTGCTGTAAAGCAAATTTCCTTTCTATGGGTCTGAAGGAAAGCCTTCTGTAGTCAACAGGAACATAAGGCTTTATGGCTCCATCCTTAATATAAAAGTCTTCTAACATGGACTCTGATACCCATGCAGTTCCCTGTAGATCAGAGTCTTCATGTCCCAGTCACCACACACCAGAACTTACAAATAAGGGATTTGGAAACATGTGAAACCTTGCCTGTGTGTCTTTATTGTTGAGATATCAGCAGAGGTGAAAGTAAACCGGTGCTCCGAGGTACGCAATTTCAGCAAGAAATGGCTGAGCTTCTGCAAAAGCCAGCAGGGACATGGGTTGCAATAAGACAGTACCCGTAAGAAATTTTAAGTTACTTTTACCGCTGGATACCAGTTCTGAATATATAACATTGTTTCCTTAGGGTTCTTCTTCAGAAATTTCCTTTGCTGTTTTACTTCTAGGGCTTTTTCTGGACAGTTCATGGTACAGATACATTTTTTGAGGAAAATGTTCTTTACATCTGATATCTTTTTTTTTTCATTCTATTCCATAAATGACTGTAAAGTTTATATAGTTTGGGAACAAAAACAATATAATCTTTGTTACCAGCCTTGACAATCACATTGCTGATTGGGAAAAAGTGTGACACTATACGGTAGCTCATCTCGTTTCTTTTTGTTTGCTGTGCTAAATGGAAAACATTGCCAAACGTGGTGAGAGAAGCAGTGATTCTGGAGAGTACCTGCCCTAGAAAGAAGAATCAGGAATTCCTGAACGCTCTACCAATACTTATTATTAGGTTAGTTGCTTCCATCAGAAGGGAGGAAAATCATGCTAGCAGTACTTGTCTATTTTGAGGCTGCTCTACTGGGGGAAAAAGCTTGCAGCATCAAACTTCAGTACATAACAAAAGTTGAAATTCTTTCAATATACAAGTGATGCAAGAGATTGACTGGATCAGAAATTGATACGTTCACTTCTCAGCTAAAGTCACACGGTGACTGTCCCTTTAAGCAACAATGGGTCTTGCCTCATCAACACTTATTTTCTCCTTCTGAGGAGGCGAGCTAAGCACATGTCACATGACAGGTAAGTCATGGGAAAAAAAATTATTTTGGGGGTGAAGACAAAACCAGAAGCCTCTGTAGCACTAATGGGGTAAAGAGAGGGTAAACAGTTTGGAGAGGAACATGGCAGGGGAAAGTGTCCCTGACTGAGGCTCAGCCTAAAAAGGAGGACTGTGGACTGACTCCTTTAACAGAAGGGAAGGATCTGAGTATTCTATGAAGTTGAACTGGAAGCTCAAGGAAGGCAGGTTAGGGGCTGATATTCAGAGGAGAAATGGTCTCTCCAGGTCAGGGTTGAGGCACACTGGCTGTCCAAGGTTGGGAACCTAGCACTGCCACTGTCTGTGTTACACCTGTTCTGAACATAAAGGAAACTTCAGCTTCTCCTATCAATACGGGTGCTTCACCTTTCAAACACACTTCATTTTACATACGAACAAATTGCCTAAGGAGGCTGTGGAAGCTCCTTTGCTGGAGATTTTCAAGGGAAGGCTGGATAGTCATCTGTCTTGGATGGTGAAGACCTAACAAATCCTGCATCTTAGTTAGAGTTAGACTAGACTAACCCTTGTGATCCCTTCTAACCCTGTGCTTTGATGACAAATCTTGACCATTTCCACAAGGGTATGGAGAGTTGCTCCTGCTAGGAACTAGTGTGATTCTGCTCCGTAGAAGGGCTGTATTCAAGAGTGTGTACACAACTGCTGAACTCAAGCTCTACTGGGATCCTGGTGTGCAGGGACTGTGGGAGGAGCAGGGCTGATGGTACCTACCTTTGCAGATCTGCTAGATATTCTCTACTCCTGCATGAGGGGAAAAGAGGTAAGGACATGAAGGACTGACGAGGCTATTCCAGCTTTGAGATTAAAAGAGCAGCCACAGGGTAGTTCCACTATTACCTCATGGCTTGGAAAGGAGGAATATTTTACTGCTCCCTCCCTAAGGGAATGCCCCCAATCCACAGCCCTGTGGTGGGGTTTGGATTTAGAGCTTGAATCATTTTGTCAAAAAGGAACATTCTAAATTGGCTGATGATGACTGACAGTTGAGCCATTATAGAACAGCAGCTGCATGAGTAGAACACCAATGCTTCACTTCCTGAATACAAATTTTTAAAAGAATTTAAAATGTCTTTCACTATTTTAACAATAACCCAGATCCATTTTTATACCAACAGCCGCCACCTGGATTCCCAAAATGTTTCTACAGTCGTACTACCAGCCTGACTGAAAACACTTGCCGTTCTATATATATACAATACTCAGGGGGCAATCTGTGCCATCCCACTTATGTAGTCCCATTTAGATCACTGTCCAGGTCAATGAGAGTAGAGCTGGCCCAAAGATCTTCAACTACAGCTGCTGTCATGCTTTATAATTCACATTCTAGTAGCAAAGTAACTATAACCATAACAGTGCATTTGTGAACTGCTAAATTCATGGTAACATGTATTCCTGATTAAACTGATGTCATGATGCAGAATATGGAGACCCAATGGTATTAAAAAGATAAAGCTGAAAGAGAAAATTTCTGCAGCAATATGGTTTTTTGTTGTTTTTAAAAACTCACTCTTATAATCAGTTGTGTAAATGAGACACCACAACCATGGAAAAGTGTGATTATAGCATGGCAAGGAGGAGAAAAAGATTATTTCTGCACTAAGAACATCACTGAAAATAGGCTCACACTGGGGATGAAGATAATTTCATGATGGATTCTTCTGTTAGTAGTCCCAAGGGTTGCCTCTGATCTTCCACATATACAGAAGAAATTCCACAATCCTGTACATTTAATTATTTTAAAAGAAAAGACATCCCAAAGCTGCAGATATAAGTTTTATATAAAGGTGGAATTGCAGTTATGTGCAAAGGTGTTTGAGACAGAGAAAAATACAGAACCTATTATATTGTGGCTCTTAACAGACATTGGTTTAAAAGAAAAATAGTTATCTGAACAATCATACCAACATACATCTTCCTGCAATATTCTGCATGGCATGAAAATAGGGTGAGCAGACTATATTGGAGTCAATCATCATACATGTTGGGCCAGATCCACTCCTGGTGTAAATCAGCATATCTCTATAGACTTTAATGGCACTACACTGATTTATACCAGCAGAGGATCTAGCTCACCAAGGGCTAGAGTGGGTCTAGCCTATAAAGATGCACAAGAAATCTTCCCTCTTTTGAGCTTCTGTGCAGTCTGTTGCTAGCCAATTTTCTAGACTGAGAGGGAGACTTGTGAGAGGGTGGTAGGGACCAAGACACCACACTCACTACCCTGGATAACACAAATAGCTCAAACAGAGGAAGCACATGCTCTACACTTTCAAGGGTATAGCAGTCTGCATGCTTCCATGCTGTCACATGCCAGGTTGCTTTGGTGAGTTTCCATTGGGGCTGCCTATTTCCCATCACCTCTTCTCTAAGCTCAGGAGGTTTCAAGAAAAGGTGCTTTGGAATTACAATTTCAAAACTGAGCATGAATGTTTCTTTGGTTAACATAAAGACAGACAGGGGCCTATGGCCACCTTGTGTGACAGAACCTGCCTTCCTCCTCCAAGCGGTGTAGAACTCTACATTCTCTTGGCCAGCTCAATTTGTACACAATCCAGCCTCCAGCCCTTGCCATGTGGCCAGGTGTTACAAAGACTGCAGCTTTGTGAAAGGAATGAGAACGTGAACAATATGTAGTACTTCATGTTGCTGGGTGGGAAGAATTTGCTCCAGTGTGTCCTTATGCTCATTTACTTTCTCTGTCAGCCAGCCAAAACTGTCCCTTATGGCATTGATCCCTGAGAGCATGCCTGGGTACAGGAGACTCCAAAAGATTGGCTGTACATTCCCTGAAGCTTTGGGCTAGCCTTTGATCTTATTCCTCTTGTCGTTACTGTAAGCATTTGCCCAAATAACCTACTACTCAAGGGCCCCTCATTACCATGTACACCAGTTATGGGAGTGTTAAAGTTAACTATGTTCCACACAGGATAGGGTGTGCCCTCATTTTGGCAAATAGTTTATCTCAAAAATGACTCAGGAAATTAGAGGTTACAGAGAGTCATTTTCATTTAAGGAAGGCATCCCACAGCCTTTTAAGTGGCCTGCATTATTTGTGCATTTTCATCTTTTCCTCATAGATTGTGTTCCAGATTTCGGCATGACAGTTTGAAAGTTATACCCATTACCTAGAAAAATTTTCTTCTTTTCTGTCTATTGTATAGTACTCTGTGTATTAGTTGCCTGCCCAGGACCTCACAACCCAAGGGTATCTGCATTTCAGCAGTGCAGGTGTAAGTAGTCTATGAATCACTTTAGGATGCTTCAGGATGAAAGGGCCCACAGAGGGATGTAAAATATGATCACCAAAATATTACTGACTGCACCAGACTTAAGTGGCAGACACTTGGAATTCTTTATCCATGAAAATATAAGTGTCACTCCACTCCAGCCACTGATGGATTTTGTTTATAACAGTGATGGACACATGTTATCATAGGTTTTCACATGTTCTTCTTGGAGGGAATTCATATTTATGATGAGAATTTCCGAGAGCACTTGCAGGGTGTTTGTGTTTAATGAGACATTTCTCTTTTACTGTGAGTTAGAACATTTATTTTATGGAGCATTTCAGAGAGAGCAGCTCATTGATGATTGGCATTTTATAACCTCCTCCCCTACTAACCAGAGAGAGATAACAAGGTCCCTTCCACAGAGCTCTTAGTGAGACCCTGGTTAAAAGGTTTAAGGCTGCATTTTTAAAGGAGCCTAAGTGGTCAGACAGACAACTCCTACTTAAAATCAGTGGGAGTTGTCTGACTAACTCCTTTTAGGTGCCTTCAAAATATCTCAGCCTGAATAAATGAGGACACACTATTGGTCTTAAATGAGCCCCCCGTATGAGATTTAAAACAGATAGACAAACTACAATCTTAATTCAAGCATTATAATAGATAGCCACTGCATACCTAACCCCATATCTTTCTGTGCTTACAGATTCCTGTTCTTTGAATAGTGACCTAGTAATGTGATCTGGCCACTGGATACTATGATGGCATGTATGAAATAAAATTTACAAAACAAAATATTACAAGTACTGAATTATATGCCAAGCACTGCTCTCTCATAGTACTATGAAAAAACCCCAGCACAGATACATTTTAATGTTGCATTTCCCTTCCACACCAGGAGTAAAAAAATGCTAATGCTTAACTTTTCATTTTCATGCTGTCTCTCAGAATTTGTAAGCCAAGGTGATTGTTGATCAATACTAGCATTTTTATGCAGACGGTGATAGACAATAGCATTTATTTCCCTTTAAAACCTGCATCTTCTGATTAAGTGGATGGGTTAAGTGTGGAGGCTGTCTGAGAAAACAGATCTAGATTCATTATAGGTAGGGCCCTGCTAAATCCACAGCCATGAAAAAACACATCACAGGTCGTGCAATATGTTCTCCCCCCATAATTTCTGGTCTTTTGTGTACCTTTATCCTATATCATACAGATTTTATGAGGGAGACCATTGTTTCTCAAATTGTGGTCTTGACCCAAAAGGGAGCTGAAGAGAAGTGACATTTTCAGAGATGGGGTGAAGGTTGTGGTATTGCCACCCCTAGTTCTGAGCACCCAGAGTGGCAGCTGCTGACTGAGGACCCAGTTGTTCAGGCATCAATGCAGAAGTAAGGACAGCATTACCATATTATTTTTTCCACACTTTTTTACTGCCTATGGCAAAAAGCTCTGGCCAGCAACCACCGCTCTACAGCTTTGAAGGCAGCACTGGAACCAGCAGCAGTGTGAAAGTATAAGTAGTGGTATCAACCCCCAATACCTCTCCCACACACACATAATAAGCTTGGGACATCTCCCTGACTTTTTTGGGGAGGAGGTGAAGACCCCTACAATTACAACACTGTGAATTTTCAGATTCAAATAGATGAAATCAGGAAAATCATATGACTGAGAAACTGACCAAAAATAACCAGGAATTAGGTTGGGCCGTAATTATAGGGCAACAAATTTGCCCTTCACAGAAATGCTGAAGAGAAGCTGCTTTTAGAGTGTAAATATTTCTGAATTGACACTTCAGAATAGATCACTGGCCTACCAATGTGTATTTTGACTTTGGCCATCTGCTGCTCCTTTACCATAAAGAAATGGTTTTCAACCTATGGTCTGTGGGCCACTCAGTATCTGCAGATTATGTCTAAGGGATCCACAAAAGGTTGTTATTAAACACAACAGTGGTTTTCAATCTGGGGTGTGCTGACTCTATTGAGGTCCATATTTCTATTTTAAATTCTCTGGAGGACCACGAATGAAAAAAAGGTTGTAAACAACCTTCATAAAGTATCTTCAAAAATTTTCATTTGAATCTCTAGATGCACTTGTTCTTTAAAAACCATCCAATCAAATCAAGTGCCTAAATATTAAAACTATGTGAAATTAACAATTTCTCACTTTGCAATTGTTCCCACAATAACGTAGTATTTTATATTTGTAAATCTGAACAAAGGAGAAAGATCAACATCCCTTCAAAAAACATAGCTTGTTGAGGGACAGAGACCAGATAGTATTGCTATTAATACTGATGGACAACATTGAAGTGGAAATCTCTGCTGGTCATCCCCATTCTCATTCACACACACACCAACTTAGTAAAATCAAAGTCACACTAATAGCACACATCACCCAGGGCTTTTTTTTTTTTTTTTTTTTAAATCAGGCCTGATATTCTAACAGAGGAGAAGCCAGAATTAACTCATGCCCATGAGCCATATTTCTCAGATCTTGGCTCGGGTTAATGCAGATGGCATTATGTGAGTCAATGGGACTATTCACAGGAGTAAAGCAAGAAGGACCACCTCAAAATATCCCAAGATTTGGTTCCACATGAAAACACGTACTCATCACGTTTGGCGTTATGGGCACAACTATATCCTTTCACGTTCTAGCAAATCTCTTGCAGTAAAGGAAAATTTTTTTGTTAAGGTAGGAAGGGAACTTGTTTTTCTCCCTCTCTTGCTTTTGAAAGTTCTGATTATTGCCTTGACAGTCACAGATACACACACACACACACACACACACACACACACACACACACACACACACACACAAAGAAATTCAACAGTACTATTCATCTTGACAGGAAAATGTTATCCTCTGAAAACAGAAAAAAATGGCATTAATGCAAGAGAAGATTACACCTCTCAACAGGCTTCCTAAAAAGTCTCTCTCAGCAATATGCTAGAATATACCTTACACTCTCCTTAAACACAGTGTTTCAAATTGAAATTATCCAATGCAGAAAAATTGTAACATAATATTCTATCATCTTGAAATTTAATAATCCATAGTAACCTTTTGAACACCACTTTTCAAAATTACTTTCAATCGCTCTCTCATCTGAAAGCACAAAATGATTTTTTTCTACATCAGAGTTGTGTGTTTATGGAATCTATCCCACCAGATGTCATCAAAACCTGTACCAGAAATGTGACAATAAAGCTGTACTTGTAAAAATGCCTTTTCTGTCCACAAACAGCCTTACATACACAAAAACCAGAAAAACAAAAACCCACAACAAATGTTCTATAGCATTAACCTCAAATTTCAAGTAGTTTCATTCCACCAAATAAGACACAGTTGAAAGTTAATGGGAGTTGGTAAACCTAACTGCTCTTGGTATCTTTGAAAACCTCTACCTTCTTTTATATATATTGACCCTTTTCTCTTTCAAAAATTGTCATGTTCTTTTCTCCTCTACTGGATCTCTACATCATCCATATTATGCTTTTGTCATAGAGATACATTATGATAATACACACAGTGCTTTCCAGCTTAGAATCTATCTGTAGAGATGTTTAACTAAGGTAAACCACCAGAAGACTACAGAAATTTTGACATAGTATTCATTCAAAGACTCCATACATTTCCCATGAACCGTTTTTATCATGCAGCCTCTATTCATCTAAAAGAGCACAAAACCACCACAATCCATCACTTTACACTGATTTCTCCATCCACAGTTTGAAGAATGCCTCCCAAATCTTACAAGCATGTCTAGATATATAGACTAGTGGGCCTAACACAACGGAGAGTCCCAGTCCTGACTAGGATGTCTTCTGCTACTTGGACACAAACTATCAACCGTAACTAGACACTAGTCAAAATACTTCAACTACCTGCAGCCATTGCAAAATAGTGCTAAGGATTACAGATTTTGTCAAACAATGTAAAATGAATGTCTAAATGTCTACTTTTGCCCTTCTGCTGGGACTTTAAATATTTCCATAAGATTTTCACGTTATTATTTGATTTTCATTTTTTTACTTTTAAAAATAAGTATTTTTAGGAAAAGATGAATGCACATTTGAAAAGAGTTTTGAAAAATATTACCATATTGTCTCCAATCCACAGAGGGAGGCAAATTCAGCCACAAGATAAGGTTGTTCAGTTGATTTAAATAAGATGGCAGTGAATGGAACCCTTTCTGGTTGTACCACACCTGAGAAAGAAAACAGATATTACATGAAAGATGGCCTGAACCAGAACCCCAGATCCAAATACTCTGGGATATTAGTGAATTTCAAATGCAACATTATGTAAGATTGCAGGACCTAGGTGTTTCTCTGCAGAGCAGTATACATGGGATAGGGTGTTCTGGGTGGAACAGAATCAAATGAGCTGTAGAGTTTCTTTGGTGGTTTACAATGATTGTCAGCTTTCTTTATTCAGGGCTCTCCATCCAACTAGCAACAAAGGAAGAGAACTCTTGGGTTAATGGATTACCTAAACTAGACCCTTGCATCATGTCAGGTCAAATACACATGAAATACATAACTCTCCTATTTGTGCTGAAAAGGTAACATTAATTGGTTTAATCTGAAACCCAGTGGGAGAATTTAGAAAACAGTAAAACTTTGAGATACTTTTTAGTGTTGAGATTTCAAAATGTTGTATTTCTATTGCTTGCATAGCTCAATCAGAGTTAAAATGTGCTCTGACCTTATGCTCAAGAAGAATAAGGTGGGATAGGAGAACTCAAAGGCCAGGACTATATGAAACTAACGATGCTAGTCATTCCATATGAGGCACTGAGGGGTGAGGTCAATAACTCATCCATACCTATTCAACAGAAAAAGTATGAATAATATTACCCTTAATGGGTGCTGAAACATGCTCCTCCCTTGCACAGTGAAAGATTCTGGGAGGCATTGTCCCAGAGCTTAAGTACAATACCTTCTTGAACAATGCAGGTCTACAGTACTGTTATCTTTATGGAACAATCCAGCACAGTTAGCACTTGTTTCTGACTGGGTGCATCTACACTGTACTCTAAACTCAAAATAAAGTACACAATTTGGCGCATCTATACAGTGCAAAATTTTGAAATAAAGTGCTATTTCAAACCATCCCTTATCCCTCATGCAATGAGGTTTACAGGAATGGTGACACAGTGCATCTGTTATTTCAAAAAATATTTTGAAATAATGGGTGTGTTCTTTGGACATGGGGTAGCTATTTCGGGATTCATCTCGTATCTCAAAATAGCCTTGCAGTGTAGACGTACCCTCACAGCCTATCCAATATGCCTCAGCCTTTAATAGAATTACCACTTAAGGGTGAGAAAACAGCATAATCTCCATGCCCTGTCAGATGATACCAACAAAAAATGGTGATGAACTCCATTTATAGTTGAATTTGCTGATGAATATCTGTCTACAGGAACTAGGCTGACCTTCTTCAACTCACTGCACATGGGCAACCACACAGACATGGAGTACAGAACTATGCAGATCAGAGAATTGTTATTAACAAAAGGATCTCATTTTTGGAGGGGAAAATAATTCGCATCGCTCTCAGATATAGCTAGCTCTTGTGACTGTAAAGAATTATAAACCAGGGATTGTTTTCTGGCTCTTAGGATTCTTCTGTGTTCCAGTTTGAGACCATGACAACTATGTAATCAGTAGGGAAGCTACTAATGGTTCAAAAAGAGAGTAAAATAGACACAAACCAGGCCCTGGGCCTCCCATATAAAAATGCAGGAATAGTCTCCAGATATTCAACTTTAAGGCCTCAACCATTCCTGGTCACCTGTGCAACCATGTGCCAGCACTGAATCAAAACCTTACTAGCAAGTGGAGCCAATTCCCCAATATACCATCCCATTTCTTCCTCTATCTGTTCTTTTAAAAACTTTGAAATAAGAATGTTAAACATACATAATGGAATCCATGGCAATTATGCACATTGTAAAGACAAAAAGAAGCAATTACAAAAAACAATAATGTAAGATTCTGCTGACATATCCTCAGTTAACTGGAGGCAGGGGAGAGGTCTCAATAAGTAGTCACAGAATATCCTAGTAAATGTCATAATTTAACCAAAATAATAAGGAAATCAAAAAGTGACAATACAGCATTGTCTGTAACAAGAAATTTAGAAGTCCTGACCAATAATTAGAATCACTTCATCTTCAGAGTATTTGCAGCATTCTACATCCCAGAGTGCGATATAATTATGTAACTGAGTCAGGCCATCAGGAAATAACTAACTTAAAGCAGAATATTTAATCATTTATAATCTGGCAAAAAAGAAAAAAAGTCTTTGATGTTACCTTCATCAAAGGATGCATCTAGTTCTTTTTCAAGAGACTGACTACAAATAATTTTGAATCAAGTGACCACACATTGAAAATGAGATACTGGCACTTAACTCCATCCAAAAAAACACGCAGCTATGCTAGACAAAACATTGCCACGTGTACAGTGTTTTATGGTGAGGGAAAAGAGTGGGAGGAATCTGCAGATTAAACTTGGTTTTCTAATTGGGTCTGGTATGCAAAGCCCTGGAAAGTCTCCCTTCCAACATAGGCCCAGTTTTAATGCTCAAGTGTGGTAGGACCTAGTCACAGGAAGTAAACATGACTGAGGGCTTTGGAGTGGAACTAAAGAGATCTGGGCCCAAGTCCCATCTCTGTAGCTTCCTCTTCCTGCTTAATCTTGTCTTATTGTGTCTGACTTCCTGTGTGACTATAGATTAATTGAGTTATCCACATACCTCAGTTCCCCATCTCTACAAGAAATATTTTAAGAACTCTGAGGTGCTTGGATAGTACAATGATAAGGGTCATAAAAATACCATGTTAGATGTGTGTTCACAGATACACATATTTTGCTATGCATCTATATTTCTGCAACTACCACAATGGGAACAAAGTAGTGGTTTGAAATGCTTTGAAGGACAGCACATATTTTGCCAAGGTTAGTGCACATGTCCTCCACTGACAGGGATGGTCTTCACAGATAGAAAGAGTTAATATCCAGGAGAGTTCCTAAGAGATCTATGGCCCAATAATGCTATTACCATCTATGTCTTCTTCTATGCCAAGTGTTCTTAAATGTTTATATTTTATTTGGCTCATTAAAAGTTGTGTCAGTCTCTTTCCTTCTTGAATATCTATGAGTAAAATACATCCCTAGAGGAATTCTGCATTGAGAAAAGCAGTTGGCTATTCCTTAGATTAATGCTATCAAATTGTGAATGTATAACATTTTATCCTACTATCATCTGACAAATTTCTCTCTCAGTGGGAATTTTTTTCCCCTCTCCAAGTTAGAATTACCTTATGAATAGGCATAGATCACCATTTTGGGATATAATCAATTTCTGATTGATTGTCTCAGCTCCATGAATATGTGACAACTTTGTGAGGTCAAACTGATCCACTTAGCACCAATGGATCGACCGCCACCATTGCTTCCTCATTGGATCAAGGTAGGCCTGGAAGCAGTTCTTTGCTTCAGTTTCCCTCTTAATGAGGCTTCTTTAAAAAACTCCACACAAGATTTCTCAAGTCCAATGACAACAGCCCTCTCTGGGGTCTGATTTTATTGACCTAAAATTCACCAATGGAAGAAAGCTTTCCACCTCATCCTTAAGCTGGGCACCGACTCTCATCCCTGAGTGCTGATTTTCTCTGCTGTCTGAGCAGCAGGAGAAGATGCAAGGCCTGACTTGCCTTTGGGCCTTCTCTCCCAAAAGAAATCACATTTCCATACAGGCTTTCTAACCAGTCACACTCTTCAAAGCAGAAGTGTCCCTTCCTCAAATCAGGGACCACTGCAGAAAACTCCCTTTTTGCCTCTCCTTGAGCATCCTCCTCTTCCTGCAGCTTGAACTGTTTGACCCTAATAAGGTGTGTCTCCTTAGTAACGTGAATTAGCTTGCCTCAGGCCTCTGACCCTTAAAAGGGCAAGCCACCTTGCTACAAGACCTTTATAGGTCAGATTACAGAGAGAGACAATGAACACACAACACAAATGAGGAAGGGCAGGGCAGGAGAACAAGATGAGCTGTTGAGTTCTGCTACATGCTAATATTCCATGATAGTCATCTTTGACTGTTGAATGCCATAGTTTTTTTCCAATATGTTTGGTATGTGATGCATACTGTGGGTGTCTTTTTGTTACATACCCGGAACAAGGGCATTTAAGGTGCTAGCTACCTTCCATGGTTTGGCTGGGTATTGTTAAAATTGGGAGTGGAAAGCTAGTTGTCATGCACATCCTGCAGCGGAGAGGAATAATTTGAGAAGGACTCAGAGGTTTTCTGCAGTGTAATGAATTGTACAAGTAAGTCTCTTCATATGCAAATTTTTCCATTTTCATTCAGGAAAGGCTATGTAAATGGTACATTCGCTGTCTTGTGAACAGGCCCGAAAGGTCAAAGTAAAAGACTGGTCATTAATTATTGAAAGGTTAATACAATAATTTGACACTACATCAGTCGAAAACCACTTCAAGGAGGTAGTTTAGATAACACAGTGCCCTTTATAAGTCTAATGCACTATTATGTTGGCTCTGAAAAATGAAGCTTACTCACGAACCTTACGGCTATAATTTATCCTTGTGCTGATGACAGGTATAGTAGACACCAAAGATCAAAACAAAAAACAAAAAGAAAAACAGCAGCCAGAGACACACAATATATTGTAGCCATCTGGACTAATTATGCATTGATCAGGTCCAAGACCTGAAAGCTGCAAGAAATTTGGAGGAACATAAAATAAAGTTAAGATACTGTCACAGGTATTTTTAGCAATATAGGTAGGATCTCTCTGGTCTGGGACTCTCTGGTATGAGAACATCCATGGCAGAATTGTACCCTTAAATATAACAAATCCTGCTAGACCATGGATCATTGCCAGACCAGAGACCCATGGGGCCAAGAGCACAGTCAGGGCTGTCAGCTGGAAGCTGGGCAGGGGCACAGTTAAGGGCTAAGACCAGGATCAGGGCTGGGAGTGTGGCCGGTGCTGGTGACTGGGAGCACCATTGGCAGGCGGGAGGGAGCCCAGCACTAAGGAGGCTGGAGTGACAAATGCTGAAAGTGGTGTAGGATGGCAGGGGATGGCGAGAGGCAGTACAGACGTTTGTTCCAACTCTGGGGAGAGATGCTGCTCTGGCAGGCCTGGGCATCTGCAGCAGCAGACCCACCTAGCTTCTCCAGTGGCCCAAAGGACCATTGCTCTGGCAGTCCTGTAGCTGGCCAGTAGCTGCTGCTCTAGTGGACTCAGGGATGACTGCAGCAGTTGCTTGTTGGGGTAGGTTCTGAGCCACTCCAACCCCTCAGTGCTTCAGCCGCAAGGCTACTGTTCTGGTGTCCCTGGGGCTGATAGCTCCAGCCCTGTCACTGCAGAAGTCTGGAAGTCACTTAAAGTCATAGAATCTGTGACCTCCATGGCAGAATTGCACCCCTAAACATAAATAATCATAAGGAAAACGCAAATAGGCATGTACGGGGGTTTTGATGGACAAACGTAGATGTCAAAGGTGCCAAACAAAACTTCAGCTGATAAGTGTATCTCCATGTCCCATTTTAATAAGTAATCTTTGGCCCCTGCTGGAAATTTGGGGCTAGGCTTTGGTAAATGGTTCCACCTCTACTTTGTTTACAAGAAACAAAAACATTTTTATCCACTTTCTAACCAACCCATGTACAATGTTTAAGGTCAGGGCTTCTTTCTGTCCAGCTCCAGTTTAACTCTCAAAGGTCATCTCCCTTAACATACATTGCAATTCACTTCTTCAGTGCCCTTCATTCCAACGAAAGCAGAAAACGGAAGTCAGTCACGGAGACCCTGAAACACACCTTGGAGACTGCTATTCCTCTTCATGTTGCTGGACTCTCACTCTAGCAGTTCTCTGAACTGTTTTATGAGACTTAAAGACTGTTCAGATAGTTTGAAGAAAGTCTTACAACCAATGGAAATACGCTAAAATCTGCCAGACTGATAATTTCCACTGGAATCTAGATGCCATTCTACCTTCTATAGTATCCTCTCTGGAAATATTTTGAGTGACCTTCAAAGGGACTTAAGAAAGGCCAAACTTGGTGGATGGTGGACTATTCCCTCGGTCCCTGCCTCTTCAGTCCCTTGGTTAATCAGGAAAATTGAGGTGGTGAGAAACAGTGCAAGACAGTATGATTTACTGGTTAAAAAATAAGTCTTGAAGCTGAGAAATCCGAGTGCTAAGCCACTGGCTTGTTATGTGACCACATGCAAGCCATGTGAACCTCACCATGTTTCCATCTGTAAAAGGGAAATAATATATGCGCATATTTGTAAAGTATTTTAGAAGCATCTGATAAGAGTAAAGAACGATTTACTTATTACTCTTGCAGTAACTACTTCACACACCCACATCTTTACTTTTCTAAAAAAATCAATGAAATTGCTATGTATATTTTAGTTTGCTTGTTAAATAAAATAATATTGATCACAAGACTGAAATAGCAATCAACCAAACACAATTGATATTTCACTTTACTTCAGTCAATTCCAAGATTGATTTTAGTAGGAATGGATGGGAAATAAAGAAAAAATTAGGCCAGTTATGAGGAAATAGTCTTAAAAGTGAGCTCACTTAGATTGTGAAATATTCTTCCAAGAGATGTGATGGAAATCCTCCATTTGAATTATTTACAACTGAAATGCACAAAGCATGGGGCAATGTAACAATACCAGACAGAGGAATTGACTATAAGATCTAGCAGGGTTTTGTTTTTTAAGTTTTAAATGCAAGGACCCTAAAATTATACTATTATAGTCAAACCACAGAGTTACAAACACCTCAAGAATGGAGGCTGTTTGTAACACTGATATGTTTCTAACTCTGAACAAAACATTGTGGTTACTCTTTCAAAGATTTTCAACTGAACATGGACTTAATACAGCTTTTAACTGTCAATGTACATGAAAGAAGCACAGAAACTATTTCTTTAGCTTGTCAAATTGTTTATTTAAACTTTCCCTTTTCTTAGTTTATGTTTAACACTGTTCTGTATTTTATTTGCCTTTTTAGTTTGGTCTCTGCTGCTACCTGATTATGTGCCTCCAATTCCAAATGAGATGTGTGGTTAACTGATCAGTTTGTAACTCTGAAGTTCTACTGTATGTGAAGTGCCAAGGAGTTAGGAACCTAAATACTTTGACACTGCAACATGGTTTGGACTCCGTGTGCATGTCTTACCTTAGTCAGAGGTTTAGAGTATGTTTTATTCAGTTTTAAGTCTTGAATTTCAGGGGATTTCTTCACTCCAAAAGACCAGCCTCCATATCTAGCAATAAAAAACAAAATGATAGGGAGCTGCCAGTAGCTTTCCTCTCTTAGAATTGGGAGAAACATTTTCTTGCGACATAGAATTCACAGATATTTTTACTATTATGTTTTACATTTTGAGTTAGAAGTACAACTTAGCCTCATATACTCACCACATTTTTATTTGAAAAAGAAGTCTTTCCACTACTGAATTCTCTGAGTGCCTGGAAGTTAAGCCACTGACAGTGTGGCATCATGGAAGATGCACCAGTTCCAAAGTCAATTACCTCTGCACAGCGGAAGGGCAATCTAACTCCCTTTTGCCAATTTATGCAGTACATACATGTAATGTTGTCTGCAAGGACTCTCAAGCATGATCCCTTGATCAGCAGGAGGAAATGGGTGCAGGCATTCCTGGCTACCCTGAGTTTGAAAAGATTGATGTGAGGGACCTCTATGTGGATGAACCACCTGTCTTGAGTCATGAGGACATTTAGAAGAGTGTTCCCTCCAATAGGGGCTCTGAGGAGCAATGACAGGGAGACTTTTGAAACGAGGGTCCCTTTGCAAATATTTGCTAGGTCTTGCTGCCAGTCTAGGGACTTTTTGATCCTGGGGGGTTATTGCAGATATTTGTCTAGTCTGTCTCTGGTCTGTAAATGGAACTGATCCACATCTTGAGACATCGCATGTGAAGCCTGGAATGTGGTATTACTGCTGTGCTTGCTGTCGTATGCTCCAGTGTAGGCAGTGTTGGGGCATTGGCAGCAGTATCTGCCTGATATTTGTGGGCTGCTTTAAAAGACCACTATGAATATGGCCAAGAAAAAGGGAATCTGTGTTGCGATAGGAGAGCTCTGACCAGCATGAATTTTTGAGCTTTCACAAACCTGTTGACTGGTCAGAGGTCTAGTATGAGTCTCCCACCTTGCTTCCTCTGGGGTATTAGGAAACAGCAAAAGTAAAAACCTTTGCCTTGTAGATGCTGAGGTAGTGGATCTGTCTCTCACGCAAAGTATGAACAATTTCCAAGACCTATCTGTCTGATGTTATACATTCCCAGTACTGCAGAATATTACCAGATGGTAGGCACATGAGTGGGAAGTGATGGTCAGTTGTAGCTCTTGGGGAGACTGGTCTATCATGTCCTGACCAACACATCAAAATTGGTGTTTGGAAGAGGATGCAGAAGATTATGGGCCAGATAGTTTAGGTCCAGTATCACTGAGTCAGGTATTGAGAGGTGCATGATTTGGTGCTGGGACTGTGGGCTAACTTTCCTTTTTTGTCCTGTGAAAATGCACAGCAAGCAGACAGTGGCCCTACAATCTTTTAGGGATTGAAGAGAGGAATCTGTCTTCTTTATGAAGAGCCTGGAGGTTTCAAAGGGAAGATCTTCAATGGTCAACTGCACCTCTTTAGGGAAATCCAATCGGGGTAGCCATGACATATGTTATATCAATCACTGCTGAGAAATGGATTGGGCTTCTGTATAAGGTACATTCAGAGCAGACTGTAGCATAATCTTGGCCACTAGCTGTTCATCCTGGATGACTGCTTTGAACTGGTCACAGTATGACTCAGAAAGCTGATAAATAAAGTTGCTCATTTTCAAACAGTTGACATCATAGTTCACCATTGGGGCTTGGTAACTGGCAATTGGAAATTGCAGAATGGCAAAGGAACAACTTTCCTCCCAAAGAGGTCAGACACTTCCAATCTCTTTCATAAGGAGTGGACCTCATACATTTATAACATCCACTATGATGAAGTTGGATAGAAAGTAGAAGAGGAGAAATTCCCTCACCCTAACTGTCACCTAATATTTTTATTGGCTTACTTGCACATAAGGCACCACTGATGCTAGGGTATGCTGTACAGTTTGTGGGGTCCAAGATAGCATCATTAATATTTGAGAAGGCTATTTTAGAGGATAAGGAAGAGCACAGCATGTCAAGGAGCTTCTGATAGGTGAGATCATCTTGGTGCCTATAGTACTGAGGATACTGAGCATGCTAGAGATAGTTTACGGTTGGCTCAAGGTTTACTTTGGGGACTCACTACTATTTTTATTGATGACTTGTGGAGGGGTCAGTGGCTCATTTCTTTAATCCACGTTGTTGGGGGCTGAAGGGGAAGACTCATTCATGTCTACTAACTGACTCTCACTGTGGGTCCAGGGAGGCAACTCCCTGTCCTTGAGAGGTCTGGATTTGAGCTGCTGGCAAAATACCATACTTCTGTGCAATATGACCATCCCTAAGAAAGCATATGCATCAGCCTTGCTTATCTGCTACACAGATTGCTTCTTTGCAGGAGAGACATTTCATGAAGCCCAGTGAACTGAGCATATTCTGTGTATGGGGAAGGGTTCCTGATGAAAAAGTGTGCGGGGGTAGGAGCAGGGGGTGAATAAAATCTTTTGGGGAAAAAAGTACTAAAAGAAGAAACTTCAAATAGGACTGGGGAGATTAACAATAGAAATGCAAAGGAAGATAATGATCACAAACATGCTGCTAATAGCTCCATCTCTAGCCCAGGAAGTTGAAAAGGAACTAGGGAGGTTAGTCTGTACGCACTGGCTACCTTTGTGGCAGGGCACAAGGAGAGAAAGTACATGTGTGGGCCTAACGGACACTGATATTGACGTTCTCTGATCAGCAGTGCAGGGACACAGGCACACCTATAGTGGAAGATCCACATGGATACTACTGGAAGAACAATGTTAAAGCTACCTTTCTTTGTCTGTAGGCATGATTAAGTATTCCTCCACATTGAAACCGGAGAGGTTGTAAAGGATGTGTCCTTCTCTGTTCTTCACGTACACAACAGACACATTGAAGCTTGGGCACTTCTGGAAAACAATATACATGAATCAGCAAAGTTATTTTAAAAACCTTAGACACGGTTGTTTAGCCATGATTCTAAATTTACACTCAAACTTTACTGCGTTGTTTTTCAGCGGGATTGGCTTTTATAACTTTTCAACAAATTAGATATGGTTTATATGTGCACAGGACATCTGAAATCATGGTAGCTGCCATCAAACCACCTTCTATTTCTGCTGTAACCTTATCAGTCAACTTTGTTTTGCAAGCATCATTTTTATGCGTGCAATTTTGGTAAGGTTTACAGCAGTGAAAAGCCAATGAGACTTTTACAGTCACTATCATTCATCTGCTGAAGCTGAAAATAAAATAAAAAAAACCTCACAAAAAATACATTGATCAGATTATGAGGGGCACTGGGATTCAAATTCACATGATATATTTGATAGGAAATACTGTACATAAAGATGTTTTTTAATGATTTATTAGAATTCTCTCCTTGGGTCAGAAAGTGGGAAGAAGATACAATTATGTGGTGAGTAAGGGGAATCCAATATGGCATCCTGTAAGCTCATAAACCACTATCAATACCAAGATCTCTTCCTTAGAGGCTGACTTCATTTTCAAATGTGAGGAAATGAACTAAAAAAAAATACTATTCTAACCATTTGCAGGTTTCTAGCTTCCCTCAGGTGGGAGTGAAGAAACTACAGTCTTCCCACTCTAAAAGCAGGCCAACTTTCAGTTACACATTGTTTTGAATTTTAACACTAAATTGTATACATTGAGGTTTGATTCCCATATTGTCTTTAAGGCAAAGTTTCATATTCTGATGTAAGTTCAACTCCTCTGACTTGTGTTACCTCAACTGGAACTGCATGAGAATGTAGGAAGGCAAAATTTGGTTCTTAATATTGCTGGTACTGTTTGTAGTGTACATTGTATGCAGAGAACAGATCATTTCCATATAGACCAATTCTTCCCCACCCCAAAGCTTGAACCCTATTATCTCCAGAACAAATAAGAATAAACTACAGTAATAGAGGGTGAAAATGGGACTGAGATCTGTTAATTCTCATTACAATTATAAGAGTATTGTTGGATCCAAATAAGGGTTTGGAAATAAATGAGGAGAAATGTGCCCACAAACCCCCAGAGTGCTGATGTTCACAAGTGCTTATGTTGAAAGACAAATGTTCCCATGTGCAGGTGCCAGCCACCTTTTGCATCCTTTGTGCTACCTTGCATAAAAGGACTGGCTCCTTCTAGTGTTTCACGGGGCTCCCCCTTCTAACTCTAAAAGGAGATGAGAGCAGTCCCCAGCCTTCTCTGCACTGGCAAGCTGAGTTTGATAGACATGGATTAAGTACTGCTAAGACAGGTTTGACACCCAGATCTTGGTTTTGTTGGGCTTCTCACATTCAGATGTATACAAAGTTGTATCTGAAATGTTTGACAGCCATCTTTGGGAAAATGCATTTTAAAATAAGAGATTTATTTCCTATACAATATCTTCACAATGATACATTTCTAGAAGATACAATAGTTTCACAAGGTTGACATCGTGACTACAAGTGTTCTGTTCACCTGCAGACTAATATTACTTTATACATCACTTCCCTGAAAACTTTAGAAAAATGAAGCCAAAGCAATACTGGAGAGAGAATGAACTCTCCAGTCATAATGAGGCCAATCTATTAGTTTCATTTTGTTAAGGAATGGAATAAAATATACCTGATGTTCTGTCATACACCCGCATGCACCCAAGAATTTCTGTAGTGAACTATGCTCAGTCTGCCAACATGAACTGTGGTTTCTACCAGAGCAAAAACAACAATAGGAACAATAATTAAAAGAATTTTTTTCATTATTTATATAATATTTTATCTAAGAGTAGACATCAAAATAATGACCAACATTTGCTGTATCTTGACCACTTTCACAATATGGGTTCCAAAACAATGGTTTATTGTTGTTCTATTAAATTGTGTCAATTTCATTCATCATGGATCAGTGTCATAACATCTGACACTTCCAACTTAGTGGCTTCTAACTTATTGCTTCAAACTTCTGACAGGTATGCAAATCAGGTACTTGCCTGAGCAAACAGCCAATTAGCTGTATACCAGGTTTTGGTATGAATAACACAGAGGCAAGTAAATGTACTTCCTCGACCAGGCATGTCAAACTTGGAAAACCTGACCTTCTATTTAATGAACATTGATTCAGCCTAATGACACTTGCAGTTACTGACTGTCACGAGCCTTCCTTCTTACTGACTTTGGACCTGATCCAAAGCCTGCTGAAATTAATTAAAAAGATTCCCACAGACTTCAATGGGACTTAGAAGCCTATTATGTATTTCAGTTAGAAGGCAGCTCATTCATCAATGCAATGCATGAAATGCAAGGTTGTACTACATGAAATAGGACATTGAAGATTTAATCACAGAATTCCACACTATCCATTCTTTTACTTTTGGAAGCACATATATTCTATTAAACTTATATTTCATAAGGAACGATTAAATCCAGCACTTGACATCTAGTAAAGATTATTGAAATTCGAACTGCTATGCCATCAAGAGCCAGTAATGTCCCTCTGCCATGTATATTGGCCAAACTGGACAGGCTCTACAAGAAATGATTAATGGACACAAATCAGATATTCAAAAAGGTAACACACAGAAACCTGTTGGGGAACATTTTAACTTGCTGAGACACTCATTAATGGATCTCAAAGTTACCGTATTATTGCAAGCCACTTTAAAAAAAAGCTTGAAAGGGAAGCTGCAGAACTTACATTTCATTTATAAGTTTGATACCTGCAACAGAGGTCTAAACAAAGAGTTTGTGTGGGTGGCCCACTACATTCCACATCCTAATGACATAAAAAAACCAAGCACGGGGTACTGAAAAGCACTTAGTACCCACTCTATCAGCTTCATTTAGCAAGGACACTACTTTTTTCCTTTTCTCTATCCAACCTTCCCCAACCCTTTTCTCTTTTTCTGCTATTTATTTGGAAACAGGACCCCTTAACTCCATTTATCTGAAGAAGTGGGCTGTGCCCATGAAAGGTCATGATATGATCTACATTTTTGTTGGTCTCTAAGGTGCTGCAAGACTATTTGTTATTTTTTAAGTTTTTTCAGCTAATAGCTAATAACTGTTTAGTGAATAAATATTACATTAATATAAAATCTTACAAAGCACGAAATGTATGTATCAACTATTGATTCCCTCCCCTGAGCAAGAATCTCTGTATTAATGATTGTAATGATTAATGTAGTCACTTAGTGTGCTAAAAAAAGTTGCATTGTTTGCACTTACACATCTTGTGTTGAATAGGTGCATGGGTGATCCTGGTCTGCAAAATCTCTCAGCAGCACATAAGAAAGGTTTCCTAAATCATCACTTTCAGTGCTGCTCAGTGGAGAGAAGGAATAAATAACAAGTTAATTAGAACTAAGGAAACACACGTTCCTGCTCATGAGGTAGAAATTGAGAAATAAATCTGTTCAAAACAGCTGCCCTAGCTCAACATTCACAATATCTTTGAGACAGAAAATCACAGTTGATTAAATCATTGATTAAAAACTAAACATTAAGTGTGAAGGAATTAAAAGTAAAGTTTACTACATGGAGCTTAACTCTGCCTATGCTATAGTTACGGGCATAACTCTCCACCAGTTGCCATAAAAAAAAGAAATGTAAGACTTTCACATGTCATGTATAAGTTCAGCAATATAGACTTTTGCTTCATGATAGAACCTGCATTTGCAGACCAAAGAAGCTTTGTACACAATGCGTACAGACCTAGTACACTAAGCAGAAATAAGCTAAAACAACGGCTATACACACATGTATGATTGTATGCACATGCCTACATTATATAAACACATTTTATGACCAAGCTTGAAATAGATTGAGTAGGGCCAATCCAGCCTGATCCAAAGCCCCTACTCTTTCACTTTGTCTCTTAAAACATACTAAGATGCATTTCCTATAACTCAAATGTGCACAATTTACCTCTCATCATTATCTACAAAATTCAAATAAGTGACTAACATACATTTTTATGGGATGAGCAACTCTCAAGACTTTTTTTTTTTTTTTCAAAAACAACCACTATAAAATGTGAATTTGATTACTCTGCTTGGAGGAAAAAACATCATATATAATCAAAAACAATGACCCTACTTCAAAGTTATTAATGATGATGAATGGGGTTTTTACCTAAAGAAGGATTCTGCATTATCATAAAGGTTTGGCATCAACTTCAGAGAAGGATAATCAATAGCTAATGGCTTCACAGTAAACAAGGCCATTGCCATGGCAACAAAGAGGACAGGCAGCAGAACATTTGACAGAGTTCCTCTCCAGTCTCGCCTGGTGTGGTGAAACCGCTTCATTAAAAGGGCAGCAATCTGTGTGAGAACAAGCCTTGTTCCATGTACGCTCTGGGCATCCACGAGTGAGTTACCTGCCAGGAGACAAACAAACTTCTTCACAAACATGAACGGTCTTTTCTCTGAAGTCACATGATTCCCATCTGATGCTAGGTGCTCAGAGAACAAGGGCGTCCTTTAAAAAATGTGCGTCTCTGTTTCTTTCTCTATTTACCTTGCTTGTGAAATATTTAGTCCCTATCAAGGATAAAAATAAAACAGCCATAACAACAAATGACGATAAAGCAATATTACAGGCCAAATCTTGCACTCATGACTCAGGCAAAAATAACTACTGTACTTAACTCCAGGGTTGAAGTCAATGAGAGTTTTGATTGAGTATGGACCATGGGGCAGTTGGAAGGAACTGGAACAGTAAAACCACAAACAATCCTGCTTATTATTTTCACTATAAGGCATTTTGTGTTTTCAAAGTGCTATACAAATAATTCACTCTAAAATATAACAGTTACCCACTAGTCTCTGGAGAAGGCAGCATAGAGATGTATTGCTCCACAGGGCGTAGAAAAGGCCTCAGGAATGCACAAACCTGGCCACCGCAACCCAGAAAAGATTGTGGAGCTTGCAGTAGTCTTTGGGATGGTGCAGCTTGCTCCCATGATGATTCCTAGGGAAACCCTAGGGTATTTCTGTTGGGTATTTCTCTATTGCCTGCCCTTACCATGAGGGAATCATGTCTGTGCTGACTCCCTGAATCCATCAGCCTCTGGAAACACAAGCATAACATTTCAGGCCTCTGCAGGCCTCATTCTCCCTCTACAGAAACAACAAGTGGTCCTCTGGCATCTTAGAGACTAACCAATATACACAGAATCACAAGCTTTCATGGGCAAAATCCACTTCATCAAATGAATTGGAGAGAAAATAAAAGAAACCAAGAGACATATTTAACAGCAGCAGAAGTACCTGTCAGTTGTAGGGCCTATGTTACTGAGGCTATTTAAGTGGACTGCATGTATCCCATACATGGCTTTTGATGCAGGAATGCAGATGTTAATGACAGGAGAAATTGGCGTTGTAATTCCCCAACCAATTAAAATCTTATACTCTACCATTTCCACTCCAATTCATCTGATGAATTGGGTTTTGCCCATGAAAGTTTATGATTCTAAAAATGTTGGTTAGCCTCTAAGGGTGTGTGTAGACTACATGGCTCTGTGAAACGAGGCTTACAGGATCTGATGACAAAGGGTTCTGGGGTCGGCTGATCCCCGTCTAGACTACCGTGCTGTGCCAACAATCAGCTGATCGGCACAGAGCGGCGGCCATTTTGATGTAAACGAAGCTATGTCTACATTTTGATGTAAACATTTTGCTATGTCTAGTAAACTCATCTAAATGGCTCCGTCGACAGTACCACAAGGTACCACAGGACCACTCATTTTTCAAGTTACCGAATAACACAGCTACGCCTCTGAGATTCTTCCTCCACAGGTTTGGGATAGCCACACACCACCCCCTGAATCCTCCAAGGGTCTTTCTGGAATGCTTAGTTCCTGCTCCACTGCAAACACACATACAATTGTTTGATTCACTATTCCCGAAGGAACAGTATACATCAGCTTCCAAGATTTAACTCAGGATCCTCACTCTCTAATTAACTCATAGCATTTAATTTACAGGCCCGTACGCAAGAATTTCTATGAGAGGTGCGAGCCTTGGGGGTAGTGCATGCCATGGGAGGGGATGGTGTCTGCCCCAGCCTCGTCACGGCGGCCCAGTCCCACCCCGGCCTCACTCCTGGGGAAGTGGGGATATCAGCCCCATCTTTCCCCCGGTCAGCCAGAGCATGGGGGAGGGAGGTTAGGGCAATTTGCTGGTCCTGCCTTCTTCCACCAAGCCCAAGCATGGGGGAAAAATTGTACAAAAATCTGTTTATCATCAAGGAACAGAAATTCAAGTGACAGAATATAAGACTATTGGAAACAAAGCAAAATCATAACATGCTTTCTCTTACAAGACAGCTTATTCTACATCCTTCTCTCAGCAGGCTGGCTGAACTCCTCCCTTTTCTTTCATAAGATCAAGCTGACAGACAGCTTGTCTTCATAGATGAAATGATAACCAAGGGATCATCCATTGCACACCACATATAGTTTGAAAAGTTCACTCTCACTCCTAAGTAGAATGACTCCTGCTGTTTTTGTTCTTTCCCCAAGCCTGCACAGCTTGTGGATTAACATCTTGTTCTGATTGTAAATGGATGCCGATGGCAAAACAACTTATACTTAATTTGCACATGACCAGTCATGTGTTATAAGTGTTCCTTCTTCCTTGCCTGCACTAAGGATGTGCATGAGTCAGTCAATTAACTGATAATCGTAGGCTTATCAATTAATCTAGGCAACTACTTTCATTCCCCCCCTCCTTACTGCCTCTATATCAGAGGCAGCAAGGGGAGGTACGGGGACAGAGGAGGTTGTTGCAAAGCAGCCTCCACCTGCTGCGAGTCCAGGCCCACTGTTGTCAGGTGCTGCTGCTATGAAGCAGCCTCTGTCTGAGGCAGTGCCGGTGCTGGCCATGGTCAGAGGCTGTTTCGGGGCAGCCTTCTCCGCCCCCTTACCACCTTTCCCCAACAGCCTCTGTCCACGGGTAGCTCGGACCCCCCATGAACAGGGACTGCTGCCACCACTGATACAGAGGCAGCAGCAGGCAGCCTTTCCACGAGGGGAGCTGGTTTTGAAACTGGCTCCCCTCACAGACCGGCTCCCACCTGGCACCCCATGCTGATGCCTCAGAGAGAAGCAGCAGCGTGGGATAGCAGGGGGCTCCCCAGGAGTGGGGCCGGATTGCACTGGCTGCTGGCCTTGCTCCCAGGGACTATCAAATAGTCGACTAACTGTTAAAAATTCATCTGGTTAGTCACCTATTCACTGAACTGATAGCTAACATCCCTAGCCTCCACAGATATGAAAGAGAGAGCTGGGACCAACATCCCATGTCATCTTTGCTGCCTTTGGGGCTCTGTGCACAGCATGGAGAGTGTGGAGTATACGTTTTTGTCAGGTCTTTGCACAAGCCATGAAAAGGTGTCATGTTCTCTTGGTTCCCTCCATGCCTGTTATGATGGTCTTGACCTATGTGGACATCAAGCAACTGATTTAACTTCCACTGAAATCAATGAGACTTTTTCAATCGGCTTTAATAGGAGCTGGACCACCTACCAAGAGAAAATATAACATCACAGGAATTAATGCATTCAGTTAATTTCCTTGCCAGTATAGGAATCTCCTGTATAATACATTTTCTAATGTTTTATCCAACCAAATTGATAGATCCAAATCCCATCTGTTGGATCTTCTACCTCTACCCTGTAGAAAAGTACTTCATATTCTATTAGAGCTCACATCATAATGTTTCGTGATGATCCCTTTCTGATTTAATCTCATTCAAAATTAAGCCCCGGTGAATTTTATTGATTACTTCCTCTTCATTCTTCAAATTAATATCCTCCAAATACATGTAACACTATTAATATATCTTGTACCCTGATTAAGCTGTAAGCTAGCCAGACTCTCCGTATGTGTGTGCATGCTTGCATATTTTCAACTTTCTCTTTTGGTTAAAATACATTGATCTCTGGGGTTGTTTTTCAATAGCAGGTATTTGTAATGTAGTAAGACTGAAAGACTTGTTTGCACTAGGGGCTCAATAAGATCTAGGAAGAACAGTCATACCTAGTTAGACTTGTCCCTTTTATCTTGCATTCTGTATACTGAACTTTTCACAGCAGTTATTTCTGCTCTAGATTTTATCCGTTGATTGTACAAGTGCTTTCAATTAGCCTCAAGGTCAACTGTCTCTTCCCTTTCATAGTTTCTTCTGGTGTACTGGAATTTTCTTCTTTAAGTTTGATAGGTGACTACTCATGCAGACATGGGGCATTGTTTTATTTAGCGAAACATCTCAGTTAAACATAAAATCATGGCAGTTGTAGAGGAAAAGGAAAAGCTTAGTGAATTAGTTTTGATACAGATAAGAGGAGAGAATTGGACAGATGAAGATAAAGGCAAAATAAAAAAGCTAAATTTACTTTAAACCTTTGGATTCTGAAGAACATGAACAAAATTTAGTTCGTATTCCCATACTATTTATTCTCAATGGAAGTCCATTAATCTGCATGGGGACATTGCACAGGACTCAGCCAACGGGTTTCTTGTTACATTCAAAATTCTGCACATTTTGTCTTAAGAAACTGCAGCATTAAAACCAAACTTATTCCTCGGGGAAAAGGGAAGAAAAACATGGTAGCAAATTAAGTCAGGGATTTCAACAGAGAAAACAAAGGAATTGCAAAGACTGGATCAGAGGGTCCATATAGAACGGCATCCTGGCCAATAGTGACCAGAACCAGATGCTTCATGGGAAGGTACAAGGAGCCCCCCTTATGCCAATATGGGATAATTCATCACAGAAAAGAGCACCTGCTCTATCAACAATCCAAAATTTTCCAATCTATCACCATGTAATCATTTTTCCACATCCCCTAACCATTCTCACTGATATCTCCGAGCCCCCTCTACTTCTGCAATATGAACTTTGAGATGAGTGACCAGTACTGCACACACTGTTCCAGATGAGGGCGAATCACTGATTTATACAAATAGCATTAATCTTCTTTGTATTGTTCTCCATATCATTCTTTATACAATCTACAGTTATAGTTGCTTTTTATTACACCTAATAGGACTCCAGGAATGGGTAAACACAAGCTCACCCACAGCAAAAGGTCCTTTCTCCCAGGCTGTATATGAAATAAACATCTATCTTGACCTCCTTTCCACAGTTATGACCAAAGCCTGTTCCTGAATTCCCAAGATATTAAATCACTTGGAAGATGAATAATTTGAATTTGATTTCTACATATATTTGAAAGTCACCCAGGCATGACCTGTTTTCTTCATTGACAATTTGCTTATACCTGGAATTCAGAGTCATTTTTATTTTGAAGTAATTCCCTACATCCCTTTTGTATACATGTCAGGAGGCATAAGTGAAGCACAAGCTTATGAGAATCAAGACTTATTCCACAGCTGGTAAAGTAATTCTAAAGAACAGAAAAGGAACAGCCAATCTCCCAATTATGAATTTAACTTTCATGCTGACAGTGTATAGAAATCTTCACATGAATAATTTAGCTGATAAAATTAAAATCTGACCCAACTGTTAGAAATTGTCTTACATGACTTATGAGTGCAATTATGTGCAAGAAGTGCAATTATGTCCACAATTAAATTGTGCTTCCCAATTCACAGAAATTCTCCCTTTGCATTTCAGAGAAGAATACTAGTGAATTTTAATTCAGGAAACTACAAAAAAAGATACAAAGAAATCAACTTATTTCAATAAGTCCTGTAAGTTTTGGACTCTAGGAACTCAAATTTATAACTCATTCAAAAGTTTGGATGTTCCAGAGTTCTCAACGGTACCAGAGTTTTTGAAGTTCTCATTTAGGATATAAAATGTGCTAAAATTAGTTAAAATAGATTTAAATTAATATACATTGTTTTTTCATCACAACGGAAGGAAGGAGGGTATCTAGTGGTTACAGCAGATGACTAGAACTCAAAGGTCCTACCCTCTGTTTTGAATGTGTAACTTATTCAACAGCAAGGCTAAATGACTTGCCCAAAGACCATCTCTGCATTTGTTTACCCAACTGTAAACCAAAGATTTATTTACATCACAAGTCTTGTGAAGATTTTCATAAAGTGTTTTCAGATTTTTGGATGAAAAGTGCTTTAACAAGGAAAGTATGAAATTCTTTCATCCGGCCCTTGCAGCAACTCCCAGCCTTACCCCCTAATACACTGCCTGGGAGCTGGAGAGGCTCGAGCCCTTTCAACTGTCTCCATTTAAAGAGCTCTTACTTTCCTCACGGCTCCCAGGCAACGTGGTAGCAGATGCCCAGCAGGTGCAAGCCCTTTAAATAGAAGCAGCTGAAAGGGCTTGAGCCTTCCCATTGGCCAGGGGCAGAATTTCAGATTTTGGTTGGGGGCAGTGAGCTCTGCATGGCCTGATGGAGGGAGGGGGAAGAGTGTGAAAGCAGGGGGGCAGATGAGGACAGCAGCTTCAGCAGTATTACTGAGCATGCCCAGTAGCAAATGGGGGGGCGGAGCAGATTCCATCTGTCCTTCCTCCATGCACATATCACCTCTTTCTAGGGCTACTAAGGCACTGGAAAATTCTAGATTTTTTGGCAGATAACTTAGCAATTTGCTGATGGGAGCCCTGTATCTAATTCCTCTATAAAAGAAAGAAAATTTAAATACATTAGAGATCTACTCAGCTCTAATAGTAACATGTTCTAACATCTTATGGCAAGTCTCTTAAGGGAAATTGGTTATCCTTAAAATTTTAATATATAGTCTTACTTTCTTACTGACTGGAGAAAGAGAAAGAAAGAGAGAGAGAGACTGACTCACTCACTCTGTCAGGACTCCTGGGCTCTATCTCAGCTCTGGGAGTAGAGTGGGGTCTAGTGGGTTACAGCAGGGGGAAAATATATTCACGCTCTATATATGATAAGAATGGCCAGACTGGGTCAAGACCAATGGTCCATCCAGCCCACTATCCTGTTTTCTGACACTGTCCAGTGCCCAGCGTGTCAGAAGGCATGAACAGAACAAGTAATGAAATTACCCTCTTCTGCCCAGTGCCAGCTTCTGGCAAACAGAGGTTAGGGACACCATTCCTGCACATCTTGGCTAGTAGCCATTGATGCACCTATCCTCCCTGAACTTATTTTGTTCTTATTGGAACTCTGTTACAGTTTGGGTCTTTTCACCATCTACTGGGAAAGAGTTCCACAGGTGGTGTGTGAAGAAATAATTGGTTTTAAATCTGCTGCCTATAAACTTAATTTAATTCTTGTGTTACAATAGTGAAGGAGTAAATAACATTTTCGTATTCTATTTTTCCACATCCTTCATTATTTTCTAGACCCCTAACATTCCCTCATCCTTTAGTCCAGGTCTGGGCAAGAGCCTGTCAGGGAGCCGGCCAAGCTCTTTCATTCAGCCTGCGGCAGCTCCTGGCCCCCTAACACGTTGCCTGGAAGCCATTCTATTTAATGGGCTCTGCCTTCCCTGCGGCTGACAGGTAACATGTTAGCAGCCACAGGGAAGCCACGAGCCCTTTAAAGAGAAGCAGTTGAAAGGGCTTGAGCCTTTTCGGTGGGCAGTAACTCCCATGCAACGTGTTAGCAGTGGGGCCAAGAGCTGCAAGTCCTTTCAACTGCTTCTATTTAAAGGGCTTGTTCCTTCCAGGAGGTTGCTAAGGTGTGAGCCTTTTAAATAGCAGGAGTGGAAAGGACTCACAGCTCCTGCTGGACTCCTAATGCATTGCTTGGGAACCACAGAGAAGGTGTAAGCCCTTTCAATTCCTGATATTTAAAAGCCCCGCCCTTTCACCTGAGGCCCCACGCCTTCGGGGGCAGCCCACAACCACTACAAAAATGTTTGAAGTGGCCCTCTTTCAAAAATTATTTCCTACCCCTAATGTAGACAATCCCTAGTCTACCTGTTTGTCTAACATCCTCTGAAATATCTCCAATGACAGAGATTCCATAACTTCCCTTGGCAATTTATTCCAGTACTTAACCATCCCAGCAGTTAAGAAGGTTTTCCTAATGTCCAACCTAAAGCTCCCTTGCTGCAATTTAAGCCCAATGTTTCTTGTCCTATTCTCAAAAGTTAAGGGGAATAATTCTTCTCTTTCTGTCTTATAACAATCTTCTCTCTACTACATAAAAACTAGTATGTCCCCCCTCAGTCTTATTTTCTCCAAATTAAAAATCACCCGTTTTGTCAATCTTCCCTCATAGGTCATGTTTTCTAAACCATTAAGCATTTTTGTTGCTTTTCTCTGGGCTTTTTCCCATTTGTCCACATCTTTCCTGAAATGTGTCACCCAAAACTGGACACAATATTCCAGTTGAAGCCTAATCAGTATGAAGCAGAGTGGAAGAATTACTTCTCATACCTTGCAACATTCCTGCTAGTACAACCCAGAATGATTGTTTTGTTTGTTTGTTTTCAACAATATTATACTGTTAACTCATTTTTACCCTGTGGTCCACTATGATCTCCAGATCCCTCTCAGCAGTACTTCTTCCTAAGCAGCATTTCCCGTTTTGTAGGGGAACTATGTAACTGATTATTCCTTCCTACATGAAGTACTTTGCATTTGTCCTTATTGAATTTCATCCTATTTATTTCAGAACATTTCTCAAGCTTGTCTAAAGTATTTTGAATCCTCTCATCTAAAGAACTTGTACTTCTTTCCAATTTGGCATCATTTGCAAACTTTACATGTGTGCTCTCTATGCTATTAACTAAATCACTGATAAAAATATTGAACAGAGTCAAACCCGGAACTGATTCCTGCAGGACTCCTTTCAATTTGCCCTTCTAGCTTGACTGTAAACTATTGGTAACTACTACCTGGGAATTGTTAGCTAACCAGGTATGCACCCACTTTATAATAAAATAGGTCGTATTTCCCTAATTTGCTCATGAGACGCTCATCTGAGACAGTATCAAAAGCCTAAGTCAATATATACAGCACCAACTACTTCCCTCCCTACATACCCTCCAATTCACCAGGCTTGTTACCCTCTCAAAGAAAGCTGTTAGGTTGGCTTGACATTATTTGCTTGACAATAATGTAATAAGTAAGTCAGCATGGATTTATCTTCCAGGTGTTTCCATCATTATATGCTGTATTATCTTTACAGGTACTGAAGTTAAACTAACTGATCTGTAATTCCCAAGTTGTCCTTATTTTATAGATAGGTGCAATATTTGCCCTTTTCCAGTTGTCTAGAATCTCTCCAGTCTTCCACAACTTTTCAAAGAAAATAGCTAACAGCTCAGATATCTCTTCAGTCTGCTCCTTGAATGTTTTCTGATTTATTCCATCAGGTCCTGGTGACTTGAAGACATCTAACTTGTCTAAGTAACTGCAAGTAGTTATTTCCCCATTTAGCCTCTGATCATCTCTCTTTTTTCACTGGAATTCCTTGTGTTAGACATCCAAGCCCTACTAATCTTTTTGGTGAGAGCTGAAACAAAAAAGGTCATTTAGCACTTCTGTCATTTTCACATTTTCTATTATTGTCACCCCCAATGCTTGAGTAGTTTCATGCATAGAAACTCTACCATGAAAGGCATAAGCTATAACCTAAAACTTGAATGTATTTAAATTTGCAGGAAATAGAAACCGACTAAAACTTACAACTGTTATATGGGAAAATATTTTCAAAATGTTTCAAGGCAAAATGAAAACTTTTGTTGCATTTCATTTGAAATATTTCAGACTCAAAGCGTCACTTAATTTCAAGTCAGAAAAACCCACCAACTCATCTGATCTTTGGTATATCACAAGACACTGGCACCATCCAGCACACCAATGCTAAATCCAGCAAGCAAAATTAGCCCAAAATATTACAGCCCACAAGCGATTATACTTTTGTGTACCAGATTAAAGAATTTGAAACAAATTTATTTGAGAAGTTTATTCAAAACAATTCATTTTTGTTTTAGGATGTGTCCTCCAGAAAGTGTTGATTTCAATGAAACCTATTTTTCAATGGGAAAATTTTCCAGATGAAAAATTTCAGCCAGCTGTGGAACTGAGCTATATATTTGTGTCCCTCTACAAACAAGCTCTCCATGGAGCTTAATATTCATGCACAGAAGAAGAGAAGCAGCTTGGAGGAAGGAGGTGTGACCAGAGCTTGTGAATTACAGTAGTTGAACCTGGATAGAGGGCACAGAGTAATTCAGTGCAACTCCAGGACCTGGTGGAAGGGAATTTTCCTACCTCCAACCGACCGTAGACTGACTTAGCCCATTGTTTCAGGCATTGGGCAGAGGATTTCCTTTATGTATGTAAGGCATTCAAATAGCTTAATATATCATATATTAGGTATTTTATCACATAGACCATAAGAACTGAGTCTGGGACACCACGGTTCTCGCCATCATCATCTGATAAACAAGTGGCTGAGAAACAGTATAGCGTGCACCAAAACACACACAAAGAGATGGGCTTCATTGGCGACATCTTTCTGGCAATTTTTTTGGACATTTCTAGGTATCCAGTTGCAGCAATTCTCAAAGGACTATGGAGAGAGGAAATCTCTTCATTTATATGCCACAGACCCTTCACTGTTTTGGAGGAACAGGGTTTGACTCAGCCCATCACTTACTATTCATAAGGAGGAATTTATTGTTAGGCTTTTGTTACCCTCAAACTTACTCATATGGGGCTAACTTTACACAACCTATCTCAGTAGTTACAAATAGATCAGGGTTTCTCTTAACTGAGGCTGCTAGATCTCACAAGACCTTTCCTGTAAAAAAAAAAAAATCCATCAACATTGAAGCCACCCTAGGCATTGATGCCACACCACACTCCCATTCCAGCAATATTTACAGAAAAGTATAGCAGGAGTTGCATTTAGTTCTATGCTACAGTGTTTGGGCTGACAGAGCTTAGGATGATAGTAGCAATACACCTAGCCAATGTGTGATTGGGAGCAAGCACTCATGGCTCTCTCAACGGTGGATCAATGGCTTGTGGGAGAATCAGGGATTGGTCCTGCCTTGGGCAGGGGGCTGGACTTGATGACCTCCTGAGGTCTCTTCCAGCTCTATGATTCTATGATCATTACTCATATGCAAAATACATAATTGTGTAGGGCACCGGAATATCTGGGGCACCACTGGGTGTGAAGGTCCACCCATCTACCTCTTCCCATCCCTGCTCAGTGGCTTTGCTTCTTCCAGAAAGATCTAATTAATTTACAAGTGAAAAAGCCTGCCAGAAGCAGAATACTGAACCTGTGAGTCATCCAAGTGATAATGAAGTCATTTAACAGGTGTTAGCCAATCCTAGGTATGTAATGTCCATTTCTGAATTTACTATGTTAGTTCACAGGACCATAGTTTAAAATCTGCTTTAAAAATATTTCATTTGCATGTTAATGAAGATTATAAAAACACAGCTCTAAAAAAAATCTTCATCCTCCCTTGGCTGACATTGAGTATTTGGGCACCAATTTAATAGTACTGTGTAGGTCCTCATAAATCCTAAAGATGTCCCTGGAGAGAACAGACATCTGACTGTTATCAGCTGCAGGGAAGGTTAAGGTTGAGCCTTCAGGGTGGTAAGAAAAGTAAAATGAGGATGGGTGTACAGACAGCCACACTTGTTCACCTCCCACCTCCAACAAGAAGTGTATTTTTAATGTTTCTTTCTGGGATTTTCCTACACTAATGACAGACATGTATCCAAACTACAATATCTAAATCCAGACTCTGTGTTTGGGATTAATGTTTAGGTTTGTCTCCGAAGGTAAACATATTGTAAAGTTCCATACAAAATAGATATTGAATGCTGATTTTAAAATTCTGCTAATACATTCTAAAGACAAAAAAAAAAAAAAAAAAAAAAAGCGCCACAAGAATCACAGCCTGTCCCCTATTGTGGCTTTTATTTCAATTCCTTATACCACACCATATAACACTGAGAAATTTATAGAACACAACTCACAATCAGTCTGTCAATGTGTGATCAAATAAATGAGGCACACATTCTTTGTTCTGCTTGCTGGAAAAAAAAGCAGGTAAGTAAGCAATTTGCCAGTTGTCACGCATCTGTGATTCAAATGGCATACGGTTGTTACAAACATTTCACCATTGATTCAAAAACGCACTACTCCCCTCACACACACAGCAATGACAATGGCCACAATGTTAACGGCATCAGCTTCTCCTGCCTTTTGAGAGATTATTTTGGGAGAGATAACTAACAAATGAATAATCCATTGTACATTGCATTGTATCTTGAGTACTGTTGGCTAAACAATATTGGAGTCTCAGCTGCACCTGGATCAGGGAGTTGGTTACATAACCACTGCTGCACCTGGATCAGGGAGTTGGTTACATAACCACAGACACACATTAAGCTCTGTGTTATTGATGGACATGTGGGATCACAACTTCAAAGTGAGTGGGAGATGCACACACATTTTCATAAGCAGTATGAATAATATCAAAAATAAGAAAAAATATGCTCTGGCAATCCTTCAGTATAGGCTACTGAAGCACCATTAACATTGCCAACCTCTGTCTGACTTTCTGTGGAAGTGTAAACTCAGACAAAGGAAGTCTCAACAGACAAGCTGCTTTCCAGATGGTCATCCATGGATGTACCAAGTGAATCCTCAAATCTTCTTAATTGGAAAACTAACATACTAAGCATATCTGGAATATGCAGTCAAATGAAATGTGCATGCCTCTCAATTAATTCATTTCAGGATACTTTTTAGACATCACCACCACCAGAGTATGTTATAGCTTTGAAATTTTATAAAGAGCTTTGCTAATGAAAAGTTAAAGAAGGAATTTATTCACACACACACTCTTCTGAACATGTTATTGGACAAAATTCCTTTCCCCCATTCATTCTGATAACTCACTAGGCTGGATTAATCCAACAGCTGCAAATAGCAACATAGATTTTAATTAATTGAACCTACAGTTTTATTATCTCATAAGGTTCTCTCTGATGTGTGTGGTACATCTAAGTAGGTCAGATAAACAGAGAAAATGATGTGTAGTCAGAGACAGAACTGTGCTCATCATGCATAAAATCTCACTTATGCAGAGATCCCAGATAAGGTTTATGCACTATACAAGTGCAACTTAATCCCTATTTGGAAGGTCAAACGTGTGGCACAGCTCATGATAACAATCAGTTAAACACAAGATCATTCCATGAACAGTCAGGAACAGAACCCAGGACTCTAACGTGGTAGACCTAAATCCTGTCTGCTGGATTATCTGCCTTTCAATATTTATTCTCCCTCCAACCACTAAACCAGATTCTTTTCCCAGAGCCTGGGATATCAAGCTGGGATTCCTGACTGCATGTTCTGCATTAGGAAACAATTGTGCAACCCCCTGGAAAAGTGTGGCTTAAGTCTTCCTCTAGTGCATGAACTAAGTAATGGCTAGCAACTTCTATTGTAGTTCAAACAGTGACGATCCAACCTTCTCCAGGGTGGGGCTGGGTGTGTTTGTGTGTGAAATCTGTTAGGTAGGCCAGGTCTATACGACCAGCACTGCTGTAATTGATGCTGAGGTATCATGATCGTGGGTCTGGTGAAGAGTTGCTAAGTAAATGGCAGAGTGCTCTCCTGTCAGTTCTGGTACTCCAGCTCTTTGAGAAGAGTAAGAGAACTCGGTGGGAGAGTATCTCCCATTGACAAAAGGTTTTTTCATGCCTCCATTTCATCTGGTTAAAAAACAAAACATGCTTTCTGGTTAAAACAACAAAACAAGCCACACTCTCATATACCAAAAATTACTCCCAAAAACAATGGGAGTAAGCAATGTTTACTGGGAAAAAAAATCAAGTTTCAGGGTGGGCATGAGTTATTTTAGCTGAAGTTTTGTTTTATAAATTTCTTTTGAGAAATCTGTAATCAAATGGAATTGCAGTTTTTGATGGAGGTACCATCAACCCTAGCCACAGTCTTGTTAGCACAACTCTACAACATAATTAGTTGCATTTTATGTATGGTAGTTAATCATTAGATAGTTATGCATTAGATGAGACAAAACATCAATGACTCACCATCACAGTTCTTTCATTAGCCATTGTATAAACTATTTCAGAAGTAAAAATTCTTTTAATTAGCACTCTGTATTCTTAACAGTATTTTTCCTACTGTACAAGAAAACATGACAGTACTTCAGCTTCAGATTAACCTGATTAATTGAATGCGTCTGAATTTGTCAAGTACCTACTTAAAGTTTTAATATGAGTGTATGTATACACACACACACAAATATATGTAAAAATGTTAATTGATCTTAAATTTAATGTGCTTTTCAGTTATGTTCAATGCTGAAGTATTCAAAATGTCCCACTAATATTTATTATTATTATTTTTAGTTCTTGTAATAAAGTGGTAGAATTATCTTCAGAACAACCATCTGAGATAGGATGGTTTTATCTCAATTTTATATGGGGAACTGAGGCAGAGTGTTAAATTATATCTCAATTGAAAACTTCTTCCAAAAACGAATTTTTTTTCCTTATCTGAGTTTACAAAGACCATACATACACTGTAACGTACTATGTCTTTTAGGGTTGCTATTTATTTCAATAATACATATGAAATGTTTACAAAATCTAATTCTTTATGTTTATAACTATTAAAATAAATTGTTTAGTCTGAGTAGCTGCAACCTGGATATATCACATGTATATTTCCCCTTTACTATGGTATATTCAAATTTAGTATATAAATTGTAATTTACATGAAGACTAAACACAGAGCCTTTGATGTTGATGTTTTATAATGTTCACGTAAAACACTGTAAATTGTTTACCAAAGACTGCCTTGATTTCCAAACATCATTCTATTTCACAGTACATTAGGTTTTATTACACCCTTTCCCCCTCCACCATATTTTAGTTTTCTTCAATAAAGTAAACTAAATTTAGAATATGGAACAATCATTTATTTCTCTAAACTGATGGATATCTCTCATAAAGATTTTGACTAGCCATGTCAATCTCTGTGTCACATACAGCTGAATTGCATATTTTTTTGTCATTATGCAAGGGCAAACAGGGAAGATTTAACTGAAGTAACCCAAGAAAAAACAGAGACCAGAGATTGTCAGCAAAAACGAAAGCAAAATGAAATTGATTGGGAATGGGGGAAAGAGCATCCTAAAAACTGGTTTTGGTTGTTGAGAATAAATACCCACTAAAACAGGGATGGGCAACCATGAATGGTGCGTGGGCCATATGAGTGTCCCTCCTTTACCTTGGCAGGCTGCAGCAGCCCACCATCTACTGGGGTTCCACCTGCAGCCCCCTGGTACCAGTCAATTCACGGCAGTTCAGCTCTGGGAGGAAGTGGGAGGAGCGAGTACAGAGTATGAACCAGGCAATTCATGGCTCCCCCAAAAGTGATAGGAGAAAGTGGAAGGTGCAAGAAATGCAGGCCTCCAGTGTCCCGGTGCACAAGAGGTGTATGGGCGATGGGGACAGAGAGCTGGGCCACAGATTGCCTACCACTGGCCTAAAAAAATGAGTATATTATGCATTCCTACACTGATCTAAACTTCCAAAAACTAACTAAATTGTGTGTGGGGGTGGGGAGAGAGCAGGAATTCACCAGAAACAGGAAAGCTTCAAGTGTCAGTTTTGGAAAACTCACATTAATGAATGAGAATTTTATATATATGGAGATTTACCTATCTCATAGAACTGGAAGGGACATGGAGAGGTCATTGAGTCCACTGCCCTCATGGCAGGACCAAGAACCATCCCTAAAATGAAGACCTAAACCCAAAAGGAATTCCAAGGGGAAAGGGATCTGACAGATGATGAGGAAAATATATAGGATTTTATTGAGCAGGTACAGTTTTAAAATATTACACCTATTTCCTCTATACAATTTAAACATTTATGCCTTGCTCTTTTACCTTGCTCTTTCAGCACACTGAGGTAAAGGGCTAACCACAACCTATATATATTTTCTAGGACTAAATTTTGGAAATGTAGAAGTAAAGCTAGTAGGGCCATGACCATTCCTGTTCAGTAAATGTCACATGCAGTCAGGGGAGCTGACTGCTCTGACTGCCTATGCAGGCCCCCGGGTAAGAAGTGGGTGGTACTTTCATGCAATGATTTACAGGGCCCAGGGTTCCAGCTGCCGCCACTAGTGCATTAACTACCATCATCCCTCCCAGTTAGAGGACATGCATGCAGTATGTGCTTCCATAAAACTGATTAGCTGACTTGAATTAACGTAGCAGTGAGGATATGACAACTGTGCTTTTAACTTGCATTGACAGCTCAAAAAAAGCCTATAAAGGAGGATTGAGATTTAACTGCTGCATATGGTAAAAATTCTGAGGCCCATGGTAATTTTTCAAAAAATTGAATGACTGAACAGCATACTCCCTGCACAATGTTTGTCATTAAGAGTACATCTACACTGCGTGGCTATTTTGGGATACCGGAGGTATCCCGAAATAGCTACCCTGCATCTACACAAGCTGCCCGTTGTTTCAAAATATTTTTTGAAATAATGGGCACGTTATTTGGGCATCCCTGCAACCCTTGTTACACAAGGGTTAAGAAATGTCTCGAAATAGCATTTATTTCAAAATTTTGCGCTGTGCAGATGCGCCAAATTTCAAAATAAGCTATTTTGAAATAGATTCAAAATAGGATACGCAATTTTCCACAGCACAAATTGCATATCTTATTTTGAGTTTAGGTTGCTGTGTAGATGCACCTCAAGTATGATAATTTTGTCAAGTGTCCATCATGCAAAAAGGTGTTGTTGACCCCTGTTTAAGAAAGGGCTTATACTTGCCTTGCCATACCTTGTCATTTGCTGAGGTTACCACTTCTTTGAATGTTTCACTAGATGGGAGGTAATGAAGCTGGAGTATTCCAGAGGGCTTTGCAGGCTGTAAGCATCTCTTTTATTGGGAAGGATATTCTCCCCAGAGCTGCTGATTGGTAAATATCCTGCAGTTTATGTGTAGTCTCCTGTAAGAATTCTGCCTGAATATCCAGTGGGCATCCTTGAGCATGGAGAGGAAAATTCCAGCATGGTACAGTCGTCCAGAGAGGAGCAAGAGGGATTTGCTGAGACAACAATGGCCCTGTTCTTTCATCACAGGATCCACTTGGAATAATTCTTTCAGTACAGACACACAAGGAGCAGCAGTCACCTGCAACAGCAGAAGTAGTGGCGTAGCGAGGGAGAGCCGAGGGGGGCAGTTGCCCCCATGTACATTTAGCTGCCAAAAGTTATGTTGTTAACTTTTTAATGATTATTTCCTATTTTGTACATATTCTAACAGGCGACTGTGAAAAGGTTTCAGGAAACCTTCAAAAAGTAAATGGGACAATAATTATGTTACACTGCAAGTGTTGAAGTTATACTGCATGCGTTTTAGCGCGAATGGTGGCAGGAATACAGTTAACAAACATAACTTTTAAACTTTAAAAAGTTAACAACAACATAACTTTTGGCAGCTAAATTGGCACCCCCTAGCATAGTACCTGGGGGCAACTGCCCACCCCACCCTCACTACGCCACTGAACAGAAGTGATGGTTTGGGAGAGGAAGCCACCATGAGAACCAGTGATTTCCTCCTGGATGAGGTCGAAGACTATAACCTCAAGGACTGAAGTGTGTTCCAGGGAGACTACTGGGCATACAGATCAGAAAGGCACTGCTAGCCAGTAGGCACCAGGCCAAGAGTCCCCATCCTGACAGTAGGACAGATAATCTCAGCATTGATGGTGATCCAGGGGTGATATCAAGCTCCTATCGAGTAGTGATGAAGGGGGGGATGACTCAGAGCTCAATATTCAGGAGTCCTTGATGTTTCTCTCATGACATCTAGGGAGCCAGCCCCAAAGGGGCAAACAAACCATCTGAAGCCCCATATGAGGCAGCACTGGTCTGAAAGAGGAATGGGGAATCAGCACAGGCAATAGTGAATGAGATTCCTATCAATGGATGAGAGTGTAAGGCACTATTACCCAGGCTAAGGGTAGTACCAAATTGTAGAAAGGGATTTGCCACCAAGGCAATGTATCATATGTGCCAGCATTGAGGGATGATTTGGTGCTGGGTCTGGCATCACTATGCATTCTGAGGCTTTGGTATTGATGAACCGAGAAGCTCTGTGATGCAGCCAGAAGATGCCAAGAGCCAGCTGAGAACAAGGCAGGAAAAGCCATGACCCCAGAGCACTCCTGAGTCAATGGACAATTCAGGAATAAGAGGCAAATCAGGTCTGATTATGCCACCTGGTATGCCATTGGCGCTGGTGCCAAAAATCATAGTTCTGAACTTAATGGACATCCTATGATCAGAACCAAAGTTGAGAGTATAAGCTCTTAATGATCTTAGCTTGGAGAGCAGTTCGATGGAGCTGCTCCATACTATGTGCCAGAAGGACTAAATTTCCAGTCTGCACTCTTCTTTGAAGAAAAGAAGTCTCTCTGCACTCTGGTATGGTCCTGATTCGTTTTATGGCACCTCTTCCTCACTACACCAGAGTAGGAGGAAACGCCACAGTCCAAACATGCAGTGGCATCACCTGTTGGATCCAAAGGCAACCACCAACCAGACGTGGGTGTCAGTGCTGTAGTAAGACCCGCTGTCAGCTCTAACAGGTGCTGCTTCAGCTGCAAGTCTCATCACCCAAGTCCACGTGGTGAACAACTCACAATGGAGCAGTGTTCCATGGGCATGTCCTTCACCAAGACACAAGCACCTTGTGGGGAAGTTGCTGTTGGAGATGCTCCCCCACCAAATGGACAAATATAGAACCCTTGTGAGCACATCACACAGGCCAGCCAATTACCTGATAATATTTCAACACTAAACCTAAGGTACTAAGCAATGAATACATACAAGAAACATTCTAAAACACAGAGATTTAATGTGAGTGGAAGATACCACACAGAGCTTCAGCCATTGGTGGTAAGAAGGAACTGAGGTGATTGGGGCAGGACCATCCTGATATTTTCAGGATGGAACTACAGATGCTGGACACGAGTGTCCTCCCCCCCTCCTTGGGGGTACCGCTAGGCAAAGTGCTCTAGCTCTGGTGAACTGGGTGCACACACACCTAAGCAGGAGTGACTGACTACAAAGGATACAGGTGGGGCACTGGCCATTTGACCAACCCCTCACATGTGCCACCCCACGGAGGGCTGGGATAATGCTCTCTCTGCTCTGGGTACCACCCCTGCCCTACTTCTTTCCCACTCCTGCTCTGCCCCCACCACACCTGTTCCCCCAAGCCTCCTCCCTCCCCCCCAGTGACATGGCCCCAGGAACTAGTGGGGGTCTGACGTACACAGCAGGGATCTGGGCCACCTGCACTCTCCAGTGGTGGCAAGGCAAAGTAGAGAGACATGGCTTTGTTCCTTGGCTGCCGACCGCATCACTCCACTTCCCAGTGGTGAGTACAAAGGGGTGGCAGTCCCGCCCCTCTCCCAAGTGATGCACCAGAGGCTGGGGACCACAGCTGCATTGCTCCAATTTCCCCCATTGCCACCAGTCAGCATGGGGACAGGAGAGAGATACTCCATTCAGACACCAGACACCCACTTGTCCCCCAGAGCACCCCAGAAGCTCTGTTGCCTTGCCCCTCCCACTCATGATGTTTGCGGGAGGGACAAGGCCTTGAGATGCTCTCCCACCCCCACACTATCAATGCACCTAAGTAAAATACACAGCTGTAACTCTTCAACAAATACCAATCCCTGTAGTACCCTACTAGCTATCTCCCCCCACCTCCCCCTCCCCCCACCACCACCCAACTTGATATATCGCTATTGACTGTCAGTGGACAATTTTCTGTTTGTGGGAGAATTAATTTTTCTAGAAAGATATGGAGACACAGTATTGAAAGATTTATTAAAATCCGCCATCCATCTTCTTTTTATACAAAACTCTCCTGGGGATAGAATGGAGAGTTCTACTTAAAAATTCTCTAGTGGCACAATATTCTCCAAATATATTACACCTACTTCCCTACTGCCATCCACAATTTTTGTAATTATATCAAATGTAGGAATTGCCAAGAGGGATTCAAGCAGATTAAGGCCATAAAATCATCTAGCCTGAACTCGTGTCACAGGTCAATGCCTTTCACTGAAGTACCTCCAGTACTGAACCGAATAACTTACATTGCGCTATAGTAGGTTTTCCACAAAGGCATCCAGTACTGATTTGAAAACATCAAGAGAGGGAGGATCCACCATTTCCCTTGGTGCTCCAGTGGTTAATCACTCTCACTGTTAGAAATACACACCTTATTTCCAATTTCATTTATCTGGCTTCAGCTTCCAGCCATTGGTTCTTGTGCATTTCTCTGATTGATTAATGAGATCTTTAGTACCCAGCATTTTGTCTCAGTAGAACTATTTACACACTTAAATTGACACCATCACTTTTTTTTTATAAGCTAAGCAGACTGAGCTACTTATAATTCTCAGGGTAAGGCATTTTCTCCAGCCTTCAATCATTTTGGGGAATCGTTTCTGCACCCTTTCCAATTTTTCAACACTCTTTCAAAAATGTGGATGCCAATACTTGATACAGTATTCCAGTCTTGTTCTCTTCAGTACCGTGAAATGTGAAATCACCTCCATACTCCTAACTCACTATTCCCTTACTTAGAGGTCCAAATATCACATTAACCCTTTTCACAACAGCATCACAATGGGAGCTCGTGTACTGTTACTGGTCTACTATGACTCCGTCTCAAATTCTCCACTTTCTAAAATACTGTCCTTCATTCCATTAGCATGGCCTGCTTTGCAAGATGTATAACTTTGCATAGCTGTATTAAAAACACATCTTGTGTGAACAGGCCCAGGTTACCAGGCAATCCAAATCATTCTATGACTACCTTTTCTTCCTCATTATTTCCCATTCTTATTATTTACCAACCCTTTTAGCATCTCCAACTTTATCAGGAGTGATTTTAAACACTTGCATCTCTTTAATCCAGCAACCTGGGGAAACAGAGTATGTTGGATTAAAGAATTTTCTGGGACAGGAAGGGCATGTGTGGTCTGGGTGTGAGAGGGATGGGGATGGAGTGTGTACTTGTCGCCCCCCACCCATCTCCAGAGCGCATGTGGCTCTGTGCACCTCACCACTCCCTGACACCACTGCTACAGCAGTAACAGGGAACACTACTGCTATAGCAGCAACAGGGAACAAGCCTTAGGAGAAGCATATCTCTGAGTTGCTGTTCCCCCAGCTGGGGAGGAGGGGGAGAGTAGAGTGGCAGTAAGCAGATCTGCTTCCTCTTCCTACCCTGCCAGCATCCATACCAGGGGTGTTCCCAGATCAGGGACACCCAAGTATGGAGGTTCAAGCACATTTACTTCCAGATCACAGGCAGCTGTGTTGATTAGCTTTGGACCCAGCACTGGTCCCAATAAGTCCCCAGTACAAACATACCCATTTGATGATGATTCCCCATTGATTACTATTTTTTGAGATCTGTCAATTAGCCAGTTCTAAATGCTATTGACCTGTATCTTACTAATACTGCATAGTGTTAAGTTTTTAGAGTCAGAGGAGTGGTCCGTTTAGTCCAATGTCTGCTATTACAACACAAACTGCTTCAGAGAAAGGTACGAAAAAGCCTGCAGTATCCAAGATGGGATAATCTTTTCTTTGCATTAGGTTCCTTGTGACCCCAATGGCAAAAGTTTGGCATTTACCTAGAAACATGACCATTACCCATTTCAATCTAAAAATATCACTACTATAACACGGATGTTCTTGTTATCTGAATAAATGCCTACTCCTTTTTCAATGCTGCTAAGTTTCTGACTTCAGTGCTCTATTGCAGCATAGAGTTCCACAAGTTAACCATATGATGTGTGCAAAAGTATGTCCTTTTACTAATTTTCCATTTGCCATCTTTTAGTTTAATTGAGCATAGCTTTGATATTTCAGTTCCTGACTCTATAAACAGAAAAGAGTAGACACAGGATAAATACCACACCAATATCCTCTGTAGTGAAGAGTGATACAGATTATTCATTTAACTCCTCAGCTAAGTACTCATATTCCTTAATTCATCCTTTCCTCCCTTGAGCTCCAATTTTTGCACCACAGACAATTTTATAGGCATTCTTTCAACATTAAAATTTCTATCTATTCATCATGGGAAAGAGAAGAGCTTTGTAATCATCTAATCTTTAATGGAAATGAACTAAGGGGGACCAACAGAGTTTCTGCAAAGTAATATATATTACCAATTGGAAATCACAAGTAAATGTGTATAGACTCCAAAATTACACATACATTAAAAGTGTTAAAACAAACAAATTGCTGCTTTACTTTAGGGTTCTAATCCCAGTTCAGCAGCCTATCCTTCTTTAGTGCACATAAGCATGTACTTAGCTTGAATCATGTGTTTATGTCCCGTTGCCTTCAATGGAGCACAAGTACATGGTTAAAGTTAAGTGCATGTTTAAGTGCTTTGATAAATTGAGGTCCTGTGTATTTCTTGCAACTGCTTATTGGTCAAATCTTGTCATTGTGGGATCTTAAAAGCCTGGGGTTTTGCCTTTTCATTGTTAATAATCATTTGCTGTCCCCATTCCAACACAAGTACTGATTCACCAACACATGCACAGACCGTGAATACTCTCACAAAGACAGACTCGGATACTTTTATACACACCAAAGTAATACCCATCAGAATTTTGCCTATACATTCTCTGCTACAAGAGCAAATGCAACAGGACATCTTAGCATTGTCAAAATAGCTTTTAAGAAAGACAGATCAAATGAGGACAAATGTCAGCCCTCAGTTCAGATCCGCTCATTTAGCTTTATTATGGACCTGAATTGGACAAATGGATCGATTCTAATAAAAGAGATTTAATCTATGAAATACATCATCATGGGAAGGTACCTTCAGCTCCAACAACTGCTCACAGCTGACTATTGCTAGGATGGGGAGAGGAACAGATAGGTCCCCTGCTCAGATTTGACCCTTATGGATTCATGGTAACCCTAAGACTTCTGGCATGAACCCTGATATATCCAACTTTCTCAGACTGGCATGGCCACATATGATAGATAGTTCCATTGTGGGCAGAACAAGTGAGCAGTCCAAGGGATTGACTCCAGTGATGTTCTCTAGCATGCATCATCCCAACAGAGTGCTCTCACTCAAATTCTCTACAACTGATGGCTCTCTAGCTATGAACCTCTTAATAATTCAGCTGTTTGTTTATAAGGCTTTTTAAAACCCACTGAATTCATCTGACAAAGAAAAAGTTTTTGACTATCTTTCAGTCTGCTTTCAGATTAAAAAGGATACAGGTCAAGCTATTATTGCCCATGGAATATTCTGGTGAACTAGCAGAGATGGATAGCATTCATGAGCAATTTCCAAAGCCTTTATGACGATACTTCACAGCTGTCCTTAATGATGAATGGCAGTCATCAGCTTTGAATGAAAATTTCACCTCCATCTTCCTTCCCAAAGAAATGGCATTATTGCCTTATTTTCTTACTATAATTTATCAGCCTCAGAATGTGGAATTAATGACTAATTCTTTAATTATATGCCACATGCCAAATGAAGAAATAGCCTGGAAGGTTAGCTAGTTATTTTAGGTTAAGTTATTAGGTACAATACAGATCAAATATTGATTATTATATAAACTGCAATGCTTAGACCCCAATGAAAATGCACCATAGACAGGACAAACAAATCTAACTGCCCTGATATTGCACAGTGTTATCTAATTGAAAACTTCCAGTAATACAGAATTATACGTCAGTTATGAAATAAAGAGATATCCCAATCTGTCCCTTTTAATCAAACTAAGATTTTTTTTCCCCATTTCTTCTGGAGCTATTGTTGTTCATGTAATTTATTTTTTTTCTTCCCAGAGGAACCCTTGTCATATTTGTTCCCCATACGCATCTCCACCACCATATGTACGATGACAAGAAAGTCGCAGGCAGGAATAGTTAATTAACTAATGTAGAAGTCACCACAGAGTATTTACAGAGATTATGAAAAGCATTCAGCATTGGACTCACTGCTCCCTTTGATGTCAGTGATAAAACTCCCACAAAATCCCAACCCACAATGTTTGCACTTGGTAAATGAGGGTCTCAATTAGGCTACAGTTCTCTTTGGAGCAGGTCTTATGTCATAGTGACAGCCTTGATTGGAGGGTTATTGTGACAGAGGACACAAACCTTGGTTCAAAATGCCTCTTATCACAGTGAGCAGCATGAAGTGTATCATCTGAGGAAGATCATTTAGTTACTTCAGTTGCACAAGGAAAGGGCACTCCCAGAGCATTGTGGGGACCACAGGGCAACATTTTTCACTTGCTGCTTAACCTAGGAAAGTTTTACTCTTCTTAGCTGCAAGTCTCTTGCTTTTTTAAACATGGCTGTTTTTGAGGAAAACTTATTTTTCTACTTACAGTTTTGGTAGGTTGATTCCGAGCTATTAATGTGGGGGAGCACTGCCAGGGGAACTTGTGGCATCTTCTCTGTATCTTGTAGCAACTTCAAAAATACCTTTTGTGAAAAATAAAAATAAATGAGATCCTTGTGTGCTATAACTGGCTATCACCTTCCATCACCTAAGATATTAGGTCAAGATGCACCACTCCACTCTGCTGGAACGTCCTATAAATTACTGATCCAGTGTGATTACTTTGGGAGAGATGTTTCTCTCTGATGGAGAGAAGTGACTATCCCATGGATTCAGAAGCACCATATGAAGAGCTGCTAACCCTTGCACACTGCTCTGTGGTCCTCTCTGCCCTCTAACTGCATAGCTATTACCATGCTGTCGTTGAATCCCAGTTGTTGAGTCACAGGATGTATGGAGTCCAGGGTTAATGCACACTAAAAGCAGCATTAACTCTTCACTGGTATTCCAAGTGGAGCTCTGTGGGTTCAGCAGGGGACAGTGCCACAGGCAATAGCAACAGTTCCCTACCCTGCCTCCTTACACTCCTGACCCAACCCAAAAAACTCTACAGGGCACTGAAACCTTGGAATTCTAGCCAAAGAGCCTCTGCAGGGATATGGGGAGTAGGTGGACAATCTCTCCCACTCTACCTTCCTCAGAACAGATTTGCCAGTCTAGGCCACTCATGGAAATGGTGGGGATGATTTAGCCCTTTAAGAGCAGAAATTCTGCAGAAATAAAGTTAACAATGTACAATTTGTAGCCAACTCAATTGCCATCTGCACACAGACACCATGAACAATTAATTTTTTTTTTTAAAGATTGCAAGGTCTTGGTTGAGAGATGTTAGTGTATTTGAATAAAAGTGACAGGTGTATAATTTCCATCAGTACATCTGAAAGGTAGAAGCCTTGGAAGAAGAGATGGAGGAAAGTTAATGGAAGTTTTTTAGAAAACTAGCAGTAATATTTTCCATGGATGTAATAATCTAGAGGTAAATCTAGCCTGCAGTTAACACCGGCAGCTGGCTAATGGGGCCCAGGCTTCAGTACTGTTTAATTGCGGTGCTGACTTCCAGTTTTGGGGTGGAGACCCGGGTCTAGGATTCTGTGAGACGAGAGGTCTACACAGAACTTAAAAGCCACACACCCAAAAAGCCACACACCCAAATCAGCAACTTAAAAGCCACACACCCAAATCAGCTTACACTGGTCATCCATGGGGTTTTTTATTTCAGTGCAGAGATACCCTAAGAGGCATATATAAATGTTACACAGTGTGCAACAGATTTGCCTGACACCTGCTATATTGTGCTCGATCCTACTTCTACACCTTATGCCTGCTGCAATGAACAGGAATTTCAGGATTAGAATATTGGGGGTAGAGGTGCTTGAATACTGCAGTAGAGTGCTAATAGTGCTCATCCGTTGTTAAGGCACTCACTCACATCTCATTGTAAGCCTGACAACTAAAAACTCAAAAACATCCTTGCAAGCAAATGTTCCCTTTGTAAATTCACACTCTCTCTCCAAGCCACAAAATCATTTTTGGGGGAAGGAGGAAAGGAGAAAGAGAAGGCATAGGGAGATTTTAGAGTAACCAAAAAAGAAAGCAGAACACATACACTACTGGGGTAGGTAGAACCGACTCCAATTTTTTCATCTGAATTTGGCTGAAGAGATACCAAGATAGGAGATATTGAAAAATGAGCACTTTTCTGAATAACCATTTTCTTCCCCAAAAAGCCATCTATAACAATACCGCATGGTCAAAAAACTTCAGATTTTGGTTCAAATGTAAGCTTGCATAGCAAATCAGCAGATTTTATAACTCCCATGAGCACTTTTCAACAGAGGTCTCACAAAAATTGTAAGTAACTTGGACTCTATGTTGGTGAAACCTCCTGTTTATGATGAAATCAAATTCTGATTATAACAATGTTAAAAAAAATATTCACGGCCATATTTAATTGCTCCCATGAAGGAATCCAATATTGGCTATAACAAAAGCACACAGTAGCAAAGGAATCCACCATACAGTGGATAATAAAAGCCGATCAATTTGATATGCATTATCTTTGTGGCAAGGCAGTTTCTTGTTCTATTGAGAAACTACACAGATTATGTTTTGTTTAGTCAATATAATTGCCATTTAATAGCAATGATGGACTGCCAAGCTAACTGTAAGTGAACTGTTTGGCCATTAGCTCAAGGACAGAGAAAGTTAAATGTCTCAGGCTGTTTCTGTACTAGAGCCTACAGGGGGACACTGACTGTCCAAACCCATATCTTGACAGACTCCTTTGGGACAGCTTGATGCTACATACCGGTTTCCAATATTGAAAAGTCAGGGGCTCATAACTAAAAACAAAATAAATACCCCTCTCTAATTAAATACTTCCATCACCCACCGTAGTGTTTGAACTCCTCAATGTCCCTTAGAGTCAGGAATGTATCGCCGACTCTATTGTACAGATAGAAACAAAACTGTACAGATTGTAACTTGCCCAGTGCCCCAAAGGATGTCTGTGACAGAGCTGAGAACTAAATGAGAATGCTGTTGCCAGTATTAGCATCTCTGAGGTATAAGAGGAGATTTGAGGAAGGAGATGTATAGCCCCCCATAACATGTCATTGCAGATGTGTACCTTTAAATGATGGGAAAGAGAACCTCCTTAATGAGGGAAAGAGAGAAGAAAATAAAAGCAGTTGATGGAGGAAGAGGTTCAAAAGAACTATGAAAAATTTTGGCAACCAAAGTATCAATCTACTATTTCAGCAGCATTTTAGGACCCTCCAATCCTGATTAAGCCAATTTCTACTGTTAAAACAAAATAAATAAGTGGCTGCTGGTCAATAATCTACAGATGAAAGGGCAACCAAGATCCTGGGGAATAACATGAGGGAACCAGTCAGGAAACAGGACAACAGAAGAGAAGGCAGAAAAAAATAATCAGCATAATGATATATTACAAATATTAAAGATTAAACACTTTTTCCCTACTAAAATCTCTTATTCTTGTACTAAGAATGACTGAAGTCCCCACAACCATTTCAATGAATTGGGAAAAACATGACATATTTAGCTTTAAAAAAAAAAAAATAGAGATAGTGCTGAATCAGAACTCCAGCACTGAAAATCTTCAGCTTTAAGGACATTCAGATCCATATTTGGGAATGTTTGGATCCTTTATGGCTCTATATAACTATACCCTTTAATGATACACGGGAATTATCAGGTTAAGTAAACATGTGGCAGTTCTGATTCATGAAGTACTTTAATATCACCAAAAATCTTTATTCCTACTACCACCATTTTACCTTAAACATATCAGCTGCGTCTAGACTGGCCAGTTTTTGCGGAAAATCATCTGCTTTTCCGCAAAAACTTGCCAGCTGTCTACACTGGCCGCATGAATTTCCGTAAAAGCACTGACGATCTGATGTAAGATTGTCAGTGCTTTTGTGGAAAAACTATGCTGCTCCCGTTCGGGCAAAAGTCCCTTTTGCGCAAAACTTTTGCGCAAAAGGGCCAGTGTAGACAGCAGAGATTTCTTTTCCGCAAAAAAGCCCCGATTGCGAAAATAGCGATCGGGGCTTTTTTGCAGAAAAGTGTCCGTGCCAATCTAGATGCTCTTTTCCGAAAATGCTTTTAACGGAAAACTTTTCTGTTAAAAGCATTTTCGGAAAATCATGCCAGTCTAGACGTAGCCATACATTTTATCAGAACTACAGATGTAATTTTGCTTTCTTTTTTCATTTTTATGTGTGTTTATTTTTAGCCTTTCTTCAGAGCGGGAATGTCTCAGGCCTGTTGCAGCTGGAATCAGTGGCAAATATCCCATAGATTTAAATTGTGGAGGAGTGTGCTAAGAGCTATTTATTGTATTTCTTGTATCAACATCAGGGCAGACAACAGACTTCCTCAGGCCCAAGGAAATGAGGGTGGTGGTTCTGGGCCCCCAGAAGAGATGGAGCATTGAGCAGAAAGGCGGGCTGGGGGATAGTCTCCCCTAGCCAGCCCTTCTGTGCCACCCAGCCCATGCCACCTTGGGCTCCAGCAGTGATTTAAACGGCCCAGGGCTACCTACAGCCATTGCCACTATGACTGCAGTGACTAGAATCCCTGAGCCCTTTTGAATTGCCAGGCACAAGAGCACCTCCACCCCTCCCATTATTGGCAGGTCTGGTCGACAGGGAAACTGATGCACAAGAGATCTAGGTTTAGCAAACACCCAAAACACACTTGTTAAGCTATAACATTCAGGGCTTGTCTATACAGCCAGCAGTCTGAGCTACACATGAGTGAACAGCATTCCAAATTAATGGAAAATAGGTACATTGTAATTTAGGCCTGCAACATCCACAAGGGGGTTACAGCACAGCACATGAGTGTCCATTGGTAATCACACCCCTATAACCAGAGCAGTGGTACAGTGCAGACATAACCTCAGAAGAAGAAAGCTGAGAGTTGTACAGAGAGTCTGCCAAAAGAAATTGCCTGCATTTCAGAGAGCCAAAAGCAAGTACATTACAAAGTCACTGGTAGATTCAGGCCAGGAGGAACACCCAGTCCATACAGAACATAGAGCACCCAGCTCCTAAAGTAACACAGAGCACAGAACTTCCCTGAAATAATTCCTGATTGAGCTAAAGTATATCTGACACATGGATCAATGAGAGATCAGGGATGTAAGGCAGACAGCTCAAGCAGAATGCAAAACAGTCATTAGTATTAGGAAAACCTTTTACGTTTTTCCACTGAAACTTGCTTTTTTGTTGCAGATGAAACAATTGATAGAGCTGTATCTGTATCTACACAATTTTGTCAGGAAGATGTTTGCTACCTAGCATGGATTTTCTGGTTATTTCCTGAAAGAAAGAGCTGAATACAAAACATTTTCAATCTAGAAATGTGTGTTTCATCATAATTCTGTTTTGCAAAAAAAACTGATGCAGAATGAACAAAAATTTCAAAAACCTCAAAAACTGTCATGAAATAGACTTGTTACCCCCTAGGCAGCTCCAACCATTATGTAGTGATTTTAATAAACCATGGTCCTGATTCTCCTCCCCTCCTCACGCTCCCACTCTTGGCTTATTGCTATTATATTATTTCAAACTCAGAAAAGGGGGAAACAGTTAAAATCAAATGTGGCTAACATGATAAAATGGGTTTGAACAGAACAGACACACATTTTCCAAAAGCAAGTTGCTTCATAGGCATAAGTGACAATATAGTCTTCCTTGAAGAGTTACGATTTTGAAAGGGTGCAGGCATCCCAAACAATGGACTGAAAAAAAACACAGGAAGCAGGCTGGGCAAAAAAAAAAACCTAACCTCTGCACAAACAATAACTTGATACATTTTCTCTTTAAAAGTCAAAGTTCTTTGTTTCTAGATTGAAGTGTCTGAATAGACTCAATAGCACTATTATATGTTATCCATTTACTCGGCAGTGCAAAGAGTCTTTTGATGAGAAAATAGAGAATGAGGTAACAATGGGAAATGGTAACAATTGGAAATGACAGAAATCAACACAGAGGAACATGCTAGTTTTCTACAGTGTACCAATATGTGTTGCCATTTAGGAAAGCTTATTTGCTTAACTGCAGAAAACAATCAGTGGCAGGTACCCTGAAACTGACTGATCCAAAGGAGTACACTAATGAATGTTACATGTTTGCTATGGTTTGTTTCTGTAGCGCTATAATTGCCCTTTATGGAAAAGTCTTTTAAATTTCAGGAAAATTTTCCTTTAAAGGAAAACACCTTTAAATTTTAAATAGGTTATATCCTTTCCATACAAATTTTAAAACCCTCCTCTGTAATTTCAAAGAGGAAGACAATTTTTCATAGGCTTCTTTGACTCACCTGATAGAATTCTACAACGAGGATTACATTCTAAAGAATAGTTATAAAACCTATAAATTATCTTTATTATTATTTCATTGCTCTTATTGAAGGGGTGCATTAGCTATTATATTCCAATGTAGCAAAAAGAAAGTCCCTGTTTCACAGAGTTTATCCATGTATTTGGTTCTATAGGGCTTTGTGATAAAAGTTGAATCTCATTTATTCGTGATTCTGTTTAATAATTTAAAGGAAACCCTTACACTTGCTGATATATATTATTTAATTGGAACCCAGTCGAGTAAATGGATCTGTAGATATGTCCAAAACTGCAATGAAAAAACCCATGAAACTAAGTTGTATTGCCCTGTTCAGCTGAGTCACACTTATGGAGCTCTAGCAATGGGGCTATATCAGTGTAATTGTTCTGACTTTGGCTGAAGTCAAGGCTCTGGGACCCTAACCATGCTCCAGGTTTCAGAACTCAAGGGTCTAGCTTGCACAGAAATGTCTACACTGCTGTTTTTAGCTCCACAGCCTGACCTCACAATCCACTGACCTGTGTGTGGGCAAGTTCCTTAGATATACGAAGGGTCTAACTGACTTTTACAGCACTACACATAGTTCTAATGTATGTTTAAATTACAATGGCTCTCAATTTTTCCGGACTACTGTACCTCTTTCAGGAGTCTGATTTTTCTTGTCTACCCACTTAAAAACGTCTTGCTTCACAAATTCAGACAAAAAATTCAAGTGTTACAGCACACTATTCCTGAAAAATTTGCTCTCTTGTTTTTATCATATAATTATAAAATAAACCAGCTGGAATATAAATATTGTATTTCAGTATATAGTTTATAGAGCAGTATAAAAAAGTGATTGTATGAAATTTTAATTAGCATTAACTTCGATTATGCTTTTTCTGTATCCTGTTGTAAAACTAGCCAAGTATTGTGATGAACAGAGGACCTCCTGGATGACCCTGGCATACTCTCAGGGGTACACATACCCCTGGTTGCGAGGGTACAGAATAGAAAGTATTTAGTAAATAGTGGCTATTCACTTCCCATCATTATAGTCTTGTTTGTATGAATATGGATTTTCATTTGTTTTATTTTAAAATAAAATCTCAGTTCTAAATTGGTAAAAAAAAAAGTCCCAGTGTTTCAAACTAGATAAATGCTAATGGTTTTTAATATCTGACCACATTACTTTCCACATGTTTACTTCATGTTGCAGAACTACAACAGATAATTAATGTCCCTGATGACAGGCTTTTCAGAGTCTTGGTTTCATAAGCCCAGAAAAGAAATAAGTGTCTTCCCTAGAAAACATTCTCATCTGACTGCTGCTAATAATGCAACATTTCTTCCCCCCCCTTAAGGGCATGGTGTACAAAAATGATTGATAGCTTACTATATATGCATTGTGTGGTAAACTATCTCAAGAGATGCTTGTTTACAAAAACGTGCATTTTGTCATTTGTTTTGTTCTGGGTCACATCCTAAGTTTTCTTTCTGTACGTAGCCCAGTTTGAGTGGTTTTCAGAGCTAAGGGAGATTACTAGAAAGATCTTCGTTCCACAAAGTGCTGTTGAGCGGATACTGCCATCAAATGAAAATATAGTCTCCTACCTACTGAAAAAAATTAGCTACATTCTTTTATTATAATTTCATGCAGTTCAAAAAATAGGGATTATTAAGGATCTGTACTATAATGTAAAAATAATGATGGATTAGGGAATTTTGAAATGAACAGATAGTTGGGATGAAAAAAAAAATCAGAAGAAATAATTCATTCAGTGGTATAACCAGTTAAACAGTGCCATATTAGCCAGATTAGAAGCAAAAGTAATTTTGTAAGAATGGCTACTCTTGTAAGAGTTCCAGTCCTGTTCTGCCAACCCCTGAGGTTTGTTTAGTTCAGAGAGAACTCAGAGACAAGAGGACACAGATTTTTGAGAGTTATCTGAACTGAACAGCCAAGCCTTCTGATGTTCAGTCTCAGCTAGTTCTAAGCTCAAATTTTTCTGATGCTAAGATTTAATGAGAGATTTTGGGCTGACAGTGGTTTTGGGTTAAAGCAAGGTCATGTAAAAAATTTCTGAGATCAATAGAGATAGAGAAGAACCTTCCAAAAGGCAATATAACCTGTTAGGATCAATCTGATTGCCTGGGAAGAATTACGGAAGGAAAGTGGATTTTGCCCTTAAATTATACAGCAAAATATTTTAAAAAAAATCTATATTCTATATGAGATTTTCTTTCATGCTTTCTTCAAGGATCTATCCTGAAATATTAGGTAGTAAAAATCTGGTCAAGAAACTTAGATAGAAGCCTATGGAGCATCTCTAATTACTGATAGTTACTATATGGAAAGAAACACAGTACCTCTTCCAAGGTGGTGTCTGAAATGCCATAGCCAGTCACATGTAGATGTTCAAGGTTTTCATCCAAAGCCTGAAAGAGGCCTTTAAAGGAGATCTTATCTGCTTTTGCTGGAATTACATAGGTCAGCTCACTTCCACTGTTCTCTTTTAGGAATGCTTCTGGGACATAGGACTGTACTAGAGAGGTCACATGAACAGTATACTTAGGCTCCTGGATTTCAAACACAGAAGGCTAGGTAGAAAGGAAAAATAATAATAAACTGAGTTTATATACCATCAGAAAGTTGTAAAGCATGTCACACTTCACACAGTGCACAGTTAACCTGTAGAACTCCTTGACAGAGGATGTTGTAAAGACCAGAACTTTAACAGAGTTAAAAAAAAACCTAGATAAATTCATGGAGGCTAGGTCCATCAATACTTATTAGGCCAGGATAGGTGGGAATGGTGCCCTAGCCTCTGTTTGTCAGAGACTGGAAATGGATGACAAGTAAGGGTATCACTTGATGATTAACTGTTCTGGTCACTCCCTCTCGAGCACCTGGCATTGTCCACTGTCAGAAGACAGGATACTGGGCTAGATGGACCTTTGGTCTGACCCAGTATGGCCATTTTTATGTTCTATAGGTTGAACCTCTCTTAACTGGAACTCTATGGTCCGGCAACATCCTTGGTCCATAAGGACCACAGATATTCATGGCCAGAGAGTCCAATGGAGGGCTGGTGGCTGGGAGCCCTGCAGCAGGGCTGGAGCCCAGTTGCGGGGCTGCCCTGTGGCAGTAAAACCAAGAGCCCAGCAGTAGGGCTGAGACCCAGTGGGTACCCTGCAGGGGGCTGGGAGGCAGCGGGGCTGAAGCCTAGCAGCAGAGCTGCCACCTGGTGGCGAAAGCACCCAGGAAGAGTGGGAGATAGCGGGGTTGTCTGATGGTGGGGCTGCACAACCAGGAGTTTGGCAGCCCTGCTACTGTCCAATGGTGCAGCTGTGTGGCAGGACAGGAAGGCAGTGGGGCTGTCCTTTGGGCCGGGAGCCGGACAGTAAGGCAGCCTGCTGGTGGGGCCAGGAATCTGGGAGTGGAAAGCCCGGCAGCCTTGCTAACATTAGGCAGAGCTGCCTCGTGAGGCCAAGTGGAGCTGCCACCTGGAAGCACAGCTAGATCCCAGTGGGGGGGCTGCCCCTCAGAGCCGGGAGCCCAGCAGTGGGACTGTGTGTGCAGCGGCAGGACCGCCATGGTGTGGCCAGGAGCCCTGCATGCAGGGGGGGCTGGCTGGGAGTAACGCCATGGCTGGGGGCAGGTGGAAGACAGAGAAGGGTGCAAAATGATGTTCCCTGACCAGCAAAGTCCCTCAGCCGGGACCCGTCTGGTCCCAAGGGTGCCAGACCAGGGAGGTTCAACTTGTACACCAAGGCTACTCAGCTTTGGAAGCCCTGGGGGGCACAATGATATCCACAGCATACGCCGAGACCGCAACTTAAGCGCAGCTGCAAATATGTGCAAATAGCTTCTTTCATACTGATGGGCATGAATACAAAGATTAAGGCAAGACTACACAACACGCAGGCCCCATTTAAGTCAGATCTGCTGATATTAATAAAATGCAATATTTACCTAATTGCCACTCATATGACAGCACTTTTAATGAGCAATGACAGTTCAGCAATTTAACTACTAACACACATATCAACAGAAGACCATTATATTGATTACTTTTTCGTTTTGGCTTCACAATTTTAACAAATCAAACAAAAACTGCCAATACAATATTTACTGAAATATAAGTACAATCAGTGTGAAGTTAAAGGCACCGAGCGGTGAAGTCACATAGCTAAAAAAGGAACCCAGGAATCCTGCTTCCCAGAATCCCTTCCTTTTCCCTGGCCACCCCACCAAGCACCAGCTCCCACAGTCCTCACAGAGCAGAGACTGGACCCCCCAAATCTAACAAGCAAACCCACTGCCCACCTATAGGAAAGGAAAGAAGTCAGAAGTTTAACACCCAGTTCCCTGCTCTAACCCTGTGCCCCGGCCCTCCCCCAGAACCAGAC